>LPNX010641910.1:0-180615 GCA_001517045.1 Pseudotsuga menziesii | reverse complement strand
AAACCGCCTGAAATTAAATTCTTGGAGAACATGAGGGACTCTCACTAAACTTTTGTTTAAACACAACAATCCTCGGAAAGTGGCAACATTACCAAAATTCAACTTAAAAACTGACTGAAGAACGAACGTGCTCTCTCATTACTCAAAAGTTGTAAACTTATTAAAATAGTTACCATGGCGTTACAAATTTTGAAAAGAAAGCGGCACAGACAACAAAAAACACGTCCATGAAAATCTGAGAATTCATGAAGTAATCAGCATTAATGAGGCGAAATCAGAGGCATAGTACAAATCCCAAACCTCGTTAATGAGTTGCAGTGGGTGAAGCAGAGGATCCTTCTGAGACCTCGGCCTGACGCTGGCGCTGCGCGGAAGGCCGTTCTTTGACCCCCCGGGCGGCGGATTTCGCTGCGACGTAGAACGTTCAAACTGCACGCGCCCGTTCTTCGGTTGATGCTGCTGCGACAAAATAAATGCCAGAGCTTGCTGTTGTAATAACTCATCCTGCAAATCACTTTTGCGAGAAGATGATCGACCTTTACCCCAATTGTTCCCGCCGCCGACCGACCTGGAAGACGATGAATGCTTTACCGTCCGCGGCAGGCACGCCAGCCCGTTTCCCATTGCCTTAAAGGCCGCGCAGGTTGGAGCTTTGATCTCTGTAGAATATGTATGAAACTTTAATTAGTTTTGTCTCTTTCTCGGCTACTTGCTTGCATCAACGGGAAGGCTTCAGTTAGAGCTCTGATCGCTGTCGAGTATGTATAAAACTTTAATTAGTTGTCTAATTTCTTGGTCTCTTGCTTGCAGCCAATGAAATCAACTCGTAGGCTTCAGTGTTCAATTCCTGGCGAAAATTTAATCGGGAGTTCCAGTGTACGAATCCCGGGGAGACTGTTATTTAGAAAGGTTTGAAGGCTCAAATCCTGGCGATTGGCGAATGAAGCTTTCTTACAGGAAGACCAGTGTACGATATGTTGTTTTTGGGATCAGTGAAGCATGGCCGAGCATGAAAAGTGTAAGGGGCAGCGTGACCGGGACGGCATATATTCGATTCGACACGCAAAATCAAGTTAAAACAAGACCGGAGTTCGCTTTCAATTTGCACACAAAATCTCATGGTGTGATGGAATCTTGTTACGATAAAATATAAAAATAAATAAATAATTTATATATATACACATATTTAATATGAAAAGAATTTTATTGACAATATAAATTTAAATTTATTATATTTATAAAACTTATAAATTTAAGGGTATTATATTTATAAAACTTATAAATTTAAAATTAGATTTTAATTTTTTTTAATTATAATTTAAAATGGTTTTTTAATCTAAAAATTTTAACAAGTAATTTGTAAGACCATTTATATAAATTAAAATAAAAAAATTATTTAATTTATAAACTTATTAAAATAATTAAATAAATTAAAAAATTTCCAAAAAATTATAAAAATTAACTATTTAATTACTTATATTGTCTTCCATGTTAAGAATTTCCAACACAATAATATAACCATAGATTCTCAAATTATGATTAATACTTATGAAATCCTTCACATTCCAATTCTTTAAATATCTAAAATATTATTATTCAATTTCAGATTGATCAACACGGTGTTCATATAATGCTCCGCTCCCACCACATACCCAACCCAATTGATACCCACTCCCATCCCATCGACCAAGAATGTCAATGAGAAAATGTATATTCTATGTTAAAAAGTATTTTTTATTATTAGTTAATAAATATGGAGTCCAAATCTCTTATACCTTACGTGTTGATGTAACGCAAAACCAACTTTTGTGAAGATATGTATTGAACTATTTTTTTCGCACTACAAAAAATATATATATAAAATCTATTGAACAAGTGTTGTGTGGTAGCGGATACCTTTCTATTGATAGGTACATTGCAACATTTTTAGTTGCTATAGAGATTGCATTTATAAATGAAGGAGAGTTATTTTGGGAAAGTGTTGGTTAAGCAATGAACTCGCTCGCTATTGCAAAGTGCTTGTGTTGGCTAAGATGGCTTAGCTTTCTAGTTTGAGTGGCTTGGATTACTTGGACTACTCATTAATTTTTAGAATCAAATATCCTCCCTAACAAAGTACAAGTTAATTTTTATTATAATATTTTGGGTTAAGAAATGTAATGCATTGTCGACATTTATAGAACCCCGAGAGAATAAAATAGTACGAATATCTTTGAGGGAATAAAGAGTTATTTATAACCAGGTCCTAGTAACCTTGAGGGAATAAAATAGTGTAAAGGCCTATTCTCTTTTTGTTGTAGCAATATTACTTATGTAATATAAAGGGTAAGGACGCACCTATTTGCTTGTTGTAGCTGCGGAAGGAAGGCCTAGTGGTAACCTCTTGCGGAGGAGACAGATGACAAGTTTATAGCATATTGGAGTCCCTTTAGCCCATAGGTTGATTGATATAATGCTAGCTAACAGGAATACTGGAATGGATCCATTTCCTCGTTCACACGATCTTTCATCTTCTAATTCCATTTCCTTCCTGCCACGCATAACATTGCACTATAAAAGAGTAGCTACCTCTCTGCTTCTACATGTATGCAACGAGTCTTACAGTAAAGTGCCCAACGTCCAGGTAGTTGTTATATCAGTAATAAGGAGTGGATAGACCCTAACACGTATGCAATAAGAAGATCCAAATCCTAGGCTCTATCAAGCGCAAAGAGAGATTGAATCTTTGGAGGTGCAAACCTCTTCTTAAGTATTGCACTCAACTATCAACTTTGGTGTGATTCAGACCAAAAGACACATCTTTTTATTTAAGGTCGACATATAATATTTAATACTATTTATGGCTAACATGATATTTCAAATTATTTTTTATATTGCTAGGAAATAACATTACAACATCTCCCCCATACATGGTTTTAAAACCATGTGCAAGCCCCTCCTAAAACCATGGGTTGCTTAGGAGGCCTTGCACATGGTATTAAAACCATTTGCAACGACCTCCTAAACCATGTACAATAAAACCATGGGTTGTTTAGGAGGCCTTGCATATGTTTTTAAAACCATTTGCAAGGCCCTCCTAAACCATGTACAATAAAACCATGGGTTGTTTCGGAGGCCTTGCACATGGTTTTAAAACCATGTGCACAACCAACATTTTTTTTTGCCGATAATTCAATTTTTATTTTTTATTATTTTGTTAAGTAGGAACATTGCAACATCTCCCCCATATTGTGTTGTTTTTCTGGCTGATAATTAAATTTTTTATTTGTTTTGTTTTGTTAGGTAGGAACATTACAACATCTCCCCCATATTAGGTTGTTTTTGTGGCCGACATTTATTTTGGAAGATAATTAAAAAAATTATTTTTTATGGCTGACATTTACAAAAGGAACGTTACATAATGTTACAAGATCTCCCCCATACTGGGCTGTAGAGCGCCTCTCGGCACAAAAATACCTTGAATAATAAGCAGAATAAGTGCACTACTAGCAAACCTTAATAACACATACGTAATGAACGTGAAAAAAAGGCGAAAATGCATAGAACTTCATGCCACTCCAAGGAAATCATAAAGGTTGTCGCACAACAAGTAGATTGGAATGGAGAAGGCACTTTCAAAATGCATTTTGGCTCACAATACGGATTGGAGCTCAAACAAAAAACAAAACACCAAGATAATGTTGCAATATTCGGCATTGGATGGCAGCCTCTTGAAATTTTCCCATCTTGCATAAAATCAAATAAATAGCTTTAAATTTATAATAAAGTAAACAAAATTGTTTATAACATTTTTAAATATAAATGTTTTACTTGAACTAAGCTTCTTGATTGATATTTATGTAGAGCGCCTATCAGTGTGACTTAAAATAAAGTTAGTATCCATATTTTTCTACTACTTTTATCAATATTATTACAGACCTTTATAAAAAAAATTATCAATACTATTGCAGACCTTTATAATTGTTTTTTATCAATGTTTATGCAGACCTTTGTAATTGTTTTACTGATATCTTGTAGCTTTGTGAAATTCTGAAATTCTATTGTAGCACTATGAAATTACTGATATTGCCCCGGGAGTTGTCAGACTATTTGAGTGCACATGAAGACGTGGCAAGAAGATAGAATGATATTATTTTTTTATGAAATAGCTTTAAATTTTCCAAAGAATGAACCCAAGGGTGAAACAATGTGATACATTGCATATTGGACTCATCACACATGCACCAAAGTTTTGAGTGTCACTGTTACATATCGGAGCATCGCAAAGTTAAGTTTCCAAGTCACGTGATGATCAGTCAACTCGATTATACATCGCACTATTCAAAAGTATGAAAGCCAATGATGGCATATCACATCATTAATATGTTTTAAGCCATGAGACATGTATTGCAGTCGATTCCTTGACTCCAAAGGTTGTAATCATTAAATCATCAACCAGCTTCCAAATGGTATCATCGATCCACTTATCAACTCACTCAAATGCCAAATGGTATGCTCGACCAACAAATCAACTAAAGCAGTTTCCAAATGGTATCAATTGACTTTATTAAATGTCTCAAATTCACTCGTTCTTCTTGAATAAAGGGCTACAGACATCTGTAATGAACTGAGTACTTGTGGAAATATCTTATGTAAACATCTAGTGAGCGTGTCCATTGAACTGAATCATATGCAAATGTACCATATGACTAAAAGAAAGCAAGTTGAATTGGGCAAATACTGTGCCATTCATCTTCTGTAACATAATAATGCGGTTAGGAATTTCATATACAAGAGAAAACATGTACTATGTTCATTTTCGAAATCATGCTCTATGCTTGGTTCTTGCAATCCTTTTGTGTTTTACTATTCATTCCAGTGCTCTTACACCAGATTGGTAAGCTATGGAAAATATTACTACCTTTATTCATCCATTTAAAGTTACATTTCCAAATCAAATTCGACAAATTTGGAAAATTTGTAGATCTAATTGGTTGTAATGACTAATGGACATGATTTCGATTAGAATCCCTATTGTTGTTCATCGTAATTTTCCCTGAATTGCGTGCAACGGCTTGAACTAGGATTGATTATTTTGTGTTGTAAGTAATTTATAATAGAATAGGTGTGGTGTACCGAATTTCTAATCAATTGGGTTCATGGACAAGCAATGTGGCTAGACCCAACCTATCCTATCATCATTGTATACATCCATGAATTAAAAGGTCTTTTTGGAAACCCACAAGACTACGGCCTGAAACTGGTGCACACGCAGGGTCTGAGAAATCACCTCAGCATAGTGTCTTCAATTCCATGTAGCGTGGAATTGAGCAAAAATGAAATGGAATTAAGCATAAATGAAATGCTTCCAGTGAAGAGTGTTCAAGTTTTGAGCATACTATTGTAGTAAGGAATTGACCTTGAATTCTCAATAGGAAGGCCCAAACACACAATAAAGAATACCTGCCATATCTATTGGGTCTGAGCTTGCCTACCTTCATGGAGCAACGTTACCATTCATCCCATTCCTCCAGTGCCTGTCAATTCCACCAACAACTGTGTTTCAAACCTGAGCTTGGAGGCCCATAACGATGATTTTGATTCTCTACATGGTAACGGTTGGATGGATGCGTTCTCTACAAGCTAAGTATGGAAACATTGGTATCTTTGAAGCGTTCCAACTGCTACATAACCACTAGGGTTAGGTTTTTAGTTTGTATTCCATCATGCCCACTATGTTCAGACATTCTCTTTGTAGGATGTGTGTCTACAACCCTCACAACTCTGCATTGTGGAGATATGGAATTATACTTTCATTTCCCAGTCAAACGGTCTGATAGTCTGATCGCCAATCTCTGTTATGTTCCATGGCCGCCTGAGCCTTCTAGATTACAGGTGGCAGCTTAGGTCTTTTCCCTCAAGTTCCCTAGGTTAGGCAAGCTCATAAGAAAACCTTAACCATAGCACGATGTAAGTCTTTATTTCAAGATTAACAAACCTAAGGATCTATACAGGTGGCATAATCAAGATGCATGAAAATGGCAGACCAAGATTGGGCCAGCTGGGTAATCGTTAACTTACTTAAATTAATATCAAATTATATGATTTCTTGGTCGCATTTCTGAAGATTTGATGCATTTTCTTGTATAAAATTGTTCTTAACAACCCATTGCATTCATGTTGTCCATGGTTAAATATATGATGCAGTTTGGAATGTTAAACCTCATATGACAGAGCAAGCGCAACTTTATCACGGAGGCTATACTAATTCTCACGAGTTTTATTGTGAAATGCTTCACTCGGAGGCTTCTCAAAGCTACGAGGCGTTTGAGTTGATGGGATTGTTTCCCAAACACATAGGATTTTCTTCAGTTCCCATAGAAATTAAAGCTAAGAGTTTGCCTGATGGTATAATCGACAAAAGCTAGAATAATCCAGGCTGCAACTAGGGTATAATTTCTTGGGCCATGATTATGGCCTAATAATCTCCATTTGTGTTCCCACTACTTCTGTTAATAAAAAAAGTATGGTACCATTAGTCGCCATTGTCAATGTTTATACTCCACTTAATGCAAAAAAGGTTGAGCCTTTGATTACAAAAACTAAAACCCATAAGGCCCAAGGATTGAGCCATTTGAACTTGGAAAAGAAAGAAGAATATTGTTTCAACACAATTGTGATCTAAATGCATTTAAAACAAACTAATATTGCATAACTTTAGAATAAATCATTGTATTATATGTTGTTTATGTGTTGCAAGTTAGCATGTAAGAAGCCCTGTGGTGGGGAGCTACAATCATCTCATTGCCCATAGCAAGGAATCAGGTCTTACTACACGCTCATATCAAGCAAAGGTTGTGCAGTCAAATGGTATGAGTTGTAATATTCATATCTGATGCATGAGCATAGGCTCAAGAGGGTGAAGTCATTCATGACTTCACAAGGTTAAGGCAACTCTTAAGGAGACCTAGGGTCTCATACATTTGTAATTTGCTTTATTTTGTAAAAGCTGAATAAAAATGGATAAGGAATCTAGATAATTTTCCACATTTAATAGTTAGGATTGAATTAGTTGTTTAGTTGAATGAATTCAACAATATGTTAATGAGTCATAGGGTTAGTAGAGATTAACAAGGACTATACTCCTTTGTTATGGGATCTCGAAATAGAACCATGATTGTATAAAACACAGTTCGAGTCATTTAGATAGTCAACTTTTGGTTAAGCTCATAGAGCTTAGATAGCTCGAAGAAACTTGTTTTATCTTGCAGAGATAGAAAGAAGTGGAAGAGTAAGACAGAGTGAATATGAGAGACAGATGTGTGTAGAATTATGATCAATTGAATAAAGAACATATATCCATACTTTGTATATCTTTTTGTTGTCTTCATGTCTCCATATAGATCTATGTACAGTGTAAGTTTATCTCGAGTATGTGTATAAGCATACTTTAATAAACAAACTACAATTTCGTAGTCCTGAGACAGTAATGTTCAAATTGTAGAAGGAATTGATCGTTTCACTGATCAATTCAGTGAAGATCACAGAGATTTTAATGAGCGTGTATCTTTGACAGATCCATGGCTAGAATCAAATTTTTCAGGTGAAAGAACGCTTGAGTTAAGCCTAAACCAATCGTCAAGCGACTAAAGATCGTGCAATGGAGATTAAAGGTGGAATAAGATCAACGACTAAAGAAGACTCCACTAATAAAAGAGAAAGGAGGATAAAAGGTGAGTCGGGTTGCGAAGTCAAAACTAATCGTTGGATATTGGATTAAGATCAATGGCCAAGATCGATCATCAAAATATATCGACGAAGCACAACAATTCCGTTGGGAGGAGTTGCACGGTCTAGAAAATTTTGATGGATGTGGAATTCTCATCAAATTCGCCTTAATATGTTTTGAAGTCCGTCGTTGATTCGAAGAAAGCCATATCCGATGGTCAATAAAGATTACGTTGATTCAACTAGCAAGTTGATTAACAGCAGAGAGCGAGTGCATAATTTTTATCCAAAAGAATTTGTTCCAGGATTGAGTCCACCTGGGTGAGTTGGACGTCAGATCATCGAAAGATTTTCTATTGATTAGGTCAAGTTTTGTGTGGATTGGACTGCAATCTCTTATCTAGCATCAGGTTTGGTATCAGAGTAGAAAAGGGATTCTACGTGAAGGTATGAGAGCGTGATCACATTAGTCTTTGTCTCTGAAAGATTATGAATTGTTGGTTTATGAGGTTGGAGTAGTTTTTCTGTTTGAAAGGCAAGGTTATTTTTACTCCTACATTACTAACAGATTCAGAGCAAGTCATTAGTGACAGGAAAATTGTATCTAGTAGTGAATTGTTGTTCCAGGAGATGGAGGTCAGAGTTGGAAGAGGTCGAGGCAGGCGAGGAAGACCAGTTGCCAATGCAGAATTGAGAGAGGAGATAAGAACTCTGAGAGCAAGGATGGAAGCCTTAGAAACTGACATACATCATGAGCACACTGGAGATACAAGTGATGAAGAGATACCTGAAGAGGAGGAGGAAACAACTGTCGAAACTCCTGAGGTAAGAATGTTTAGGTCTATTTTTGGTGCAGGTTCTAGTTCAAGAGCTAATGTGCCATTCTACAGTGGAATATTGGATACATAAGAGTTAATTGATTAGATCATTGCTATGAACAAACAATTCAACTATGCTGAAGTGAAGGAAGACAGGCAAGTTAGATTTGTTGTCACAAGGTTAAGAGGGCATGCATCATTGTGGTGGGATGGTGTGCAAGAGGAAAGTGCCTTGAAGAACAAAGCCAAGATCAATAGCTGGAACAGAATGACAGCTAAATTGAGAGGTAAACTTTTCCTCAGAAATATTATAAGTTGACTTTGTTTAGGCAAATGCAAAATCTTAAGCAAAAGTCAATGACAGTTAGGGAGTATACTGAGGAGTTTTATAAGGTAAATATCAGATCTGGACATATGGAAGACACACCTGAGAGGGTAGCTAGGTATATTAATGGTCTAATATTTTATATACAAGATGAATTGGGTTTGTTGTCATTGAAATCTGTTGAGGAAGCCTATCAGGTTGCTTTGAGGGCTGAGGAGAAGCTAATGAGAAAGCAGATTCAGAAAGCAAAGGTAAGAGGCTCTGGAGGAAGGAAACAACAACAAAAAGTTGAAGCTAGTAGATCAAACCAACAAATATAGTCTGACAGAACTAATAATAACAGAGGTGGAAGGAATGCTTCAAGAGGAAGACGCAGAGGAAGAGGTGGACAAATAAGATGTTACACATGTGGGCAGCTTGGCCATATGTCATGGGATTGTCCTGAGACTGTTGCAAGATGGAGAGGAGCACAAGTAGCGCAAGCTGAACCTGAAGCTCCAAAGGAATTAGAGGTGGTTGTGAATTACCCTGGATAGAGTGAAGCCTTGTTGTTGAAAAAGGTAATTGATGAGTCAGTTCAAAGGAGGAGTCTGTTTAAGAAAGTTTGCAACACTGAAGGTAAGTGTTGAAGTTGAATATTGGTAGTGGTAGTACTGGTAATTTGGTGTCTACAAAAATGGTGGACAAGCTGAATTTAAAGAGGACAGTACATCCAAAACCATGTAGAGGTGCATGGCTACTGAATGATCATCGAGTTGTTGTGAGTATAATTCCAAGCAAAGTTTTAGATCGGAAGTTATCAAGATGAGGTAAAATTTGACATCATAGAAATGGATGCTTCTCATGTTTTATTAGGAAGGCCTTGGCAGATTGACAGAGAAGCAGTGCATGAGGGCAAGAGGAATGTCTATTCCTTTGAAATGAATGGAAAGAAACATAGTCTTCATCCATTCAAAGATAAGCAAGAGGAAGTCAATCAATTGTTGATGACAACTGACAAGAGGATTGTGAATGATTGGAAAGCTGAAGATGAGGTAAAAGTAATTTCACAAGTAAATGATTTTGAAATTAAAAATGACTAACAAGGTGTGCATTGATTGGCTGAAGGAAAGAACAAACCAACACGAAATGTCAAATGCAAGCATGGCATTGATGGAGTAAGCACAATGTGAAGTCATAAAGGTTGGTGAGAGGTATATGATTAATGAAATTACTAAGGACGATGATGTGACATAAATAGGAAATGGAGAGAAGGTCCAATAAATTCATGCACATAATTCTTGGATGGCAGACATATTCATGCTAATGTATTTTTTGTTTGCTTATGTAACAAGGAATCTGATTCATTTATATGCAGATGAAGGAGAACTTGTTGACAAATTGTTTGCAGGTCAGAGGAAAAAATAACTTAAATGTTCTATGGAGTTCAAACGTATGTTGGAGAAACCGAAGGATTTGTTACAAACAAAGTGCTGGAAGACATGGATGAAGGGACTGTTCAAAATGAGAACACTACCCAAATTTACACTTTGGGTATCTGCTGAAATCCTACAGAAAAATAGCAGAGAGGAAGCTCGTGGACATGAGCCCATGAAGAATTTCAAGTTGGGGACTCTGATGCAGGAGCATAGGCTCAAGAGGGTGAAGTCATTCATGACTTCACAAGGTCAAAAGAACTATTAAGGAGACCTAAGGTCTCATACATTTGTAATTTGTTGTATTTTGTAAAAGCTGAATAAAAATGGATAAGGAATCTAGATCCTTTTCCACATGTAATAGTTAGGATTGAGTTAGTTGTTTAGTTGAATGAATTCAACAATCTGTTAGTGAGTCATAGGGTTAGTAGAGATTAATAAACACTGTACTCCTTTGTTATGGGATTTGGAAACGGAACCATGATTGTATAAAACACAGTTCGAGTCATTTAGATAGGCGACTTTTGGTTAAGCTCATAGAGCTTAGATAGCTCGAAGAAACTTGTTTTAGCTTGTAGAGATAGAAAGGAGTGGAAGAGTAAGATAGAGTGAATATGAGAGACATATGTGTGTAGAATTCGAATCAATTGAATAAAGAATAGAGATCCATACTCTGCATATGTTTTTATTGTCTTCATGTCTCCATATAGCTCTATGTACAGTGTAAGTTTATCTTAGGTATGTTTATAAGTATACTTTGATAAACAAACTACAATTTCGTAGTCTTGAGACAATAATCTTCAAATTGCAGAAGGAATCGATTGTTTCACTAATCAATTCAACGAAGATCACAGAGAGTTTAATGAGCGTGTATCTTCGACAGATCCACGGTTGGAATCAATTTCGACACATGAAAGAACGCCCGAGTTAATCCTAAACCAATCGTCAGGTGATTGAAGATCGTGCGGTGGAGATTAAAGGTGGAATAAGATCAACGACTGAAGAAGATTCTGCTAATAAAAGAGCAAGGAGGATGAAAGGTGAGTTGGGTTGCGAAATCAGAACTAATCGTTGGAGATCAGATTGAGATCAACAACCGAGATCGATCATCAAAATAAATTGATGATACATAGTGATTCCGCTGGCAGGAGTTGCACGGTCTAGAAAAAATTTGATGGATGCAAAATTTTCATCAAATCCACTTTAATATATTTTGAAGTCCATCGTTGATTCAAAGGAGACCAAATCTGAGGGTCAATAAAGATTTCGCTGATTCAACTAGCAAGTTGATTAACAGCAGAGAGCAGGCGCGAAATTTTTATCCAAAATAATTTTTTCCAGGCTTGAGTCCGTCTAGGTGAGTTGGAGGACAGATCAACGAAAGATTTTATGCTGATTAGATCGGGTTTTGTGTGGATTGGACCGCAATATGTTACCTAGCATCAATATCCTTCTTCATTTTTGTACTTTGTGGACTTCAAACTATTTGGATTCTGGTTTCGGTTTTAAGGTATTATCATGTATTTATGAATACAACTACTATACATGTGGCGATCGGAGCAAAAGTGGAAGGAGGTGGCAACTTGCATATGTGACAACACTAAGGTGGTGAAGCTACATAGAAACATGGAAACCAGGTCTATGGCATACAACTTTCCTGAAGGCGGTGAGATCCAAGAGCCCGTGTTGTCAGGTCTTGGTAAAAACATTCAGCAACTGCAACAATGAATTCTCAAAGAGTCAGTGTTGTGAGATATTGGTAAAAATAGAGTTGTAAGCGGGTGGTAGATATTGGTAAACGTAGAAAACTTGGACAAAACCATACAATTGATCATTCCATAAGATAATAAATAAGCCGCTCCAAGCAGCTCTCTGGCAATAAGAGCTCAAACTCAATAGCCAATGACATATTAGAAAAATGATTTTATAAAAATGCATACAAATAAAAAAAAATCAATCTATAAAGTAAGAGATAGGAAATTTGACAAATTTTTTAAGTCAACTGGAAAATTAATAGCCAGCGAATGCAAATCGAAAACAATATACCTGCGTCTTCGACTTGTATAATAAGTATATATACAATCAACCAAGAAACAACAATGGCCAAAGGAGCACCAACAAAGTCACAAAAGGCACCACACAACCATAGGCAAAAAAACCAGCTACCCAAGCCAAACAAAGGACACAAAGAAGTCAAGGCCAAACCGGCCAACCAAAAAGCCACCTGGAAAGACAGGCCAAAACCAAGAAAAAGACCAGCCGAGAAGAACCAAATCATACAAAAAGACTCAAGATGCCCAATAAAAACACCAAGCCAAAACACCAAAACCCCCCAAAAAAACCCTCCAAAACCCATACTTTTTTAAAACGTGATTCACCATTTGTTAACTAAAACCCATACCCACTGCAAGAGAGCATATCCTCATCCCATTGACCTTTTATATATTTATATAATTTTTGTTCTAAACTTTTGGAAAAAGTATAGTCGATGCTTCTGGAAATTTTTTCTTAAGTCTTTGGAGCAGGTTCAAGTACAAGATCCACTCAATTGAATATATATTAATAATAATAATGAGAAAGGGAAAGTCATAAAGTCGGACCACCACCTACCAAGTAAAATAGAGTTTGACAACTTGGTTTGTGAAGAAATCATGACCACTTTTAAATGTATTAATATTTCAAATTTTGGAATGACTTTAGAGTAATATGCCAATGGAAAGAGGATGTGTAATCTTCATCAAAATTATGATTTTAAATATATAAAAAGTCATTATAATTAAATTATATAGTATTAACATTTAATTTTGGAAAGATGATGTGTAATCTTCATCAAAATTATGATTTTAAATATAATTTTTTTATTATAATTAAATTATATAGTATTAATATTTAATTTTTGTAATTTTATTAATTTAAAATAATTTTTATTATATTTTAAATTAAAATCTATTGTAAATGTTAATATAAAATTGGATTAAAAGCTTCTTCAAATTTTTTATTAAACTTGGATTAAAAGCTTCTCCTAAAATTTCATTATTAATAATCTTGATTTATAATACATTTATTAGACTTGGATTAAAAGCTTCTCCTAAAATCTTATTATTAATAATCTTGATTTATAATTCATTTATTAAACTTGGATTAAAAGCTTCTCCTAAAATCTCATTATTAATAATCTTGATTTATAATACATTTTTTCTATTAAGAAAATAAATTATAAATACAATTAAAAAAAACATGTTAAATTATTCATTAATGAGCCATCTTTGATCTTTTTTTTTTCTCTCTTTTTTATTTTATTTTTTCAACGAGAGAATACAAGGGGACCTCACCCATATCTCGAGGAATCAACTACCTTGGTGGAGGAACCTTGACCCCAACGGGCTCATGAAATGAACCCCTAACCTAGCCTATGGATCGGTTGTCCATAGGTTAGGATCATCATCAAGACACTGAGGATTGAGTTAGAAAGGAGACACAAAATTAAGATATAAATAAAGGATATGCTTGTGAACTTAATTCTTATAGCCAACTTGTATAATTTCTAATTTTGTGAATTCTTGGCTTCTAACTATCATTAATTATGAGATCTTCATCTCTATTGAGATTATTCTTGTTAAGCTCAATTTCAATAGCTTCTCAAACTTTTATCTTGCTATAGTGGTCAATTTTAACAATAATATGAGCTTTATCAATACAAATAAGATGGCTTGTGTCATGAGAGTAATTTTAACAATAATATGAGCTTTATCAATACAAATAAGATGGCTTGTGTCATGAGAGTGCCCAACCACGACCGACCTTTTTATGTTATTTTGTTTGATATTCGTAGAATGTTCCTTAAACCTCGCTTGTAAGGATCTTCTAGACTCACCAATATATTGTTTATGACAAACACATGGAATGGTGTAGACACCTTTATGAAGAATTTGGATCAATAGGGTCCTTAGCACAATCCAAAAAGTCTTTTATAGTATTATGAGGAGTGAAGACAATTTTAATATTCTTTTTCTCAAGAATTTTAGCAATTTTATATGTGGTTCCTTTAATTATAAGGTAGCAAGATAGTTTTATCTTCAAATAGAACCTAAGAGTTGAGGTGCTTATGTTTGGCTTTTAAGACAACCTTTTTAAATTGATGGTCCTTATAGTTGTTGCTTCGGAAAACCCTACCAAGGTGTTTAAGTTCATGCTTTAAAATATCATTACTTGATATCATGAAAGCTCGTGTGACCAAAGTACTTAGGATACCAAACTTTTGGGATGGGTGATGATGAAAATCCATGTGAAAATATCTGTCCATATAAGTTTTCTTACGATAAACACGATGAGCAATTGAACCATCATGTCCTTTTGAGATAAGGATATCTAAGAAAGCAATGCAAATGTTTTCCTCCACTTCCATTGTGAATTTAATGCTTTCAACTTGATTATTCAAATGATTTTTAAATTTGTCCAAATTATCCCTTCCATATGACTGGATTATGTCACTGTCATCTACAAATTTTCTCCATAATTTAGGTTTATAGAAAAAATGAATTAATTTTTTTTTTCATGTCATTTCATATATATAAATTTACAACAAATAAGAAAAAAAAACTCATTGCCATATCTATTTACTTATAAATATTGTTCAAAAATTAAAATACATCACTTTCAAACAAATTGTAACTCGATATTGCCCAAAAATTGAAGTACATCACTTTCAAATAAATGGTAACTAAATAAACACTAGTTTCATCAATGACATTTCTAATTATTCTAATAGCATCATCAACTATTATTTTTGTGAACAAAGAAATCACATCAAAGCTCGCAAGCAGATCGTGACTAATCTAAAAATCGAAACCGGTCGAGAACGGCTCAGTGATTAACGCAGGTTTCCTCTCGCTTGAAAAAAAATACGTTATTAACCTTCAAATAATATATACAATATTTTCATAAAAATATAAATGGATTTATGATGTAAAAAGTGTAGTCATTATTTCCCCAACACCATCCTTCAGTTTCTTTTATTGTTGAAGTCTGGGCTAATTATGACAATGACATCTCGGTCACCTAATCGATACAAAGGTAGAATATCCACTCCCATCATGTGGTTGGCATGATGTTCTTCATTACAAAAGTACAAAGTCGGTTTGGGTTTCAGGTTTCCACCTATTAATCATATGAATATATATATGCTGCTCGAAGTTTTCAAACGTGGGCTCTCCCAGGGAAATGTTCTTGTAATGATATAAATGAATGTAAATGTTCTTGTAATGATATAAATGAATGTAATTATTTAAGATATAGTATAGAATATGGGGTATTTATGTCGAGTTTTTTAATTTATAATTTTGATAAAAATCATTTTGCAGGCAACACTAAAATAATAAAATAATTGAATTTTTTTATATTTAAAAAGTAAATAAAATACAGAATTTTTGTTTAATATTTTTTTTAATATATAGAATTGAGTTAATAAATATATATATAATAAGTTTCCACTTTAAATTTTTTTAAATAAACTAAGATTTCTATAACTATAACTTTACATTTTTGAAACATTTTTTTTAAAGATTGATATGATCCATACCAATGGCATTTAAATACTGTGTAACAAAAATATTTATTTTATTAATATATTTTTTTAAATTGATGTGATCCATGCCACTGCCATTTAAATATCTATATAACAAAAATATTTATTTTATTATATAAAATATTAGAAATAAATATTTTAAATATCCACTTGCAAACTACTTCATAATACTTTAAGAACTTCTTTAAAATCGTCTCATTTACAAAAATATTTTTCACTTACATCAAATTTTTTTGTTATACTATAAAATATAAAGTTTAATTTTAATATTTTTATTATATTAAAAAATATAAAATTTAATTTTAATAGGGATTTACTTTTCAAACTTAAAGCAAATATATACATATCTTCAACCCACCCCCACTCTCATTTTGTTATTACCTTATATATGCCTTTACTTTATCATATAACTTATTGAAAATAACCCCCACCTTATATATGCCATTACTTTATCATATAACCTATCGAAAATAAAATATTTTCAAAACTTTTTTAAAATAATTTCACATATAAAAAAATCAACTATATGAATTTTTTTTTATATTGTGGAATATAAAATTTAATTTTAATTTTGATTGATTTTTCAAGTTTGAATTAAGCTTTATATCTCTCTAACCCACCACTATCACTTTGTTATTATGTTATATATTCCTCCCCGAAGAGAGTGATTGTTAGCATTACAAAGTTTGAAAAGATGGGTTTCTCCTGTCAAGGAGAGGACATGACATATGTCGTATGATCGTCCTCTTCTTGATAGACATTCTACTCCACCGCCCTCCCGCACGAATACAAGGCATCACAGACCAATGTTGGCTATGATGGAGCTTGTGAGAGGTCGACTCTACGGACAGTTTGATCAAGAAATTATGGAGATTACTCGACCTTTGGGGAATGTATACTACATCAATAATGTATCTTGTTGTTCACCGGCATGAACATTCTAGAGTTCCATAGAAGAAATGATTCAGAGATCCTAGTGACTAAGGCTTACGGTGTTCTCAGGTTCTCCAGCATTGGAAAAGGCATCAAGGGAATGATCGGGTATGAAGTTCATAAAATATTACTGCCAACTTATTCGGTAGTAGCTTATTGCCCAGGTACTTTCGAGGGATTTCTTCCCTCTAGTTTAAAAGGGAACACATCTTAATTAATTTCCACTCCTCACTCTTGGCCACTTTGTTTGGGTTTCTCTTAGCTTTTGTGTATAGTCGACTTCTACTCTTGTTAGTTACTCGTCGATTGCTCATAAGGAAGTTAGCACTCCTTACTAAGACTCTGTTTGAACTAGCCCTTGTCGACTCGTTTAGGAGAAAAGGGTATCTTCTCTCCTTGCTAGTAGGACTAAACCCCTGCCTTGCACCCTATTTGCTTATCTCTATCTCCAACCGCCATTTCATTGCATCCCCCATCATGTCGAGAACCCCACTCTCCCATGACCTTTGCAAGGGAAAGGCCCCAATCTTTGATTGTCGTATTAAGCAAGAAATTAAACTCAACCACACATGTTACCTCTACCTCACTTTAGCCCGCATGTAAAGAAGAATTGAGGAGTTAGAAGAAGCCATTTTGCTAGACCATCGTTGCACTCTGTTGGAGTCATTATCCAACCCACACACCTATTTGGTCAATTTTGGCCTAATTACCCACTATCCTAAGTTTATTGACTCGAATTGGCATCAACATCAGCACACCAGCACACTCCTGACATCAGCATTAGCACACCCATGCCCTCCTTCAATCAGGGAGGCCAACTAAACCTTCTCCTTCAATCAAGGAGGCTAACTAGGCTTCCTCCTTCAATCAGGGAGCAAATATGGGGTGATCTGCTTGTCATTAGTGCACCAATTAGTTAAATGAATGTTGTTTCACCTAACAATCAGTTAAGCTGAGTTGGAAAGGTGCCTCCCTCACGTCATTGTCTATTTTGGGCTGATTTGAGTGCGCTGGAGTGAGTTAATGCACCTCCAACAACTTCTGGTGACTAGTTTCAGTCCAGTTCACTTCATCGGAGCTGACTTGAGTTAGTGATGCACCCCCACCTACTGATTGACATGCAATTGAGTTCGATTTAGTTAGACTCAGTCATTTATTGCACTCTGATTCAGTTAGGACTCAGTTAGAGTCAATCATGGCTAGATTAGTGGTTAACTAGTGTGTTTAGTGTGGCAAACAAATAATTAAGCCACTCTCATCTATCCAATTCGAATGACCTCTAGTGAATTCGAATCGTCTTGCATTCATGCAAGTTGTATGACATTGTATCATTTGATTTTATTCCTTATTGATAATATACAGCTGCAACCTCCTATTGCAGCACTATTATGTCATTTTCATGTGTAAAATTGTCTTGAATCTTCTGTAAGATCTGCTTTAGTCTTAATATTGTTGTGACCGAATTTCACATGGTATCAGAGCCAAGGCGGGACGAAGCTCTTTTTCAAAAACAAGATTTTTTATGGATCTAGCATGCAATTTGAGCAAAAAGCTAAAAACTTCTAGCACCAAAAGCCGAAGGTTTACCACATAAGTCCTAAGCAAAGGAATTGTTGATCAAGCTTGCTTGATCAATTAAGCTAGGTGTGATGAAAACCTGAAAAGTGCAGGCTATTTGACCTTACGGTGCCCTTTTTGTCTTGTTTGCAGGTTTTTACAAGTCCTTCACTACATTCGCTACATCAAATTCATGGCTTCTTCTCTGAATCCTCTTACTCCTTTCAACTACCACCAATGGAAGGAGGACATTGAGCCTTTCAGCTCCATTCAAAAGGACTCTACAGAGTCACAATGAACACAGAAGTAGAGCCAACAAATGTTGTTGAGAAGGAAAAGTACTGGAATAAGATGGATGAAGCTTATGGTTTCTTATGTATGTCTATTTCCAGAGATCTTCTTTTCCACATCACGGGATTGAAGACTTCGAAGGAGATTTGGGATAAGCTTGCTTCCTTGTTTGATAAGCAAGATGTTCTAAGAATCTATCAGTTAGAGAATGAGTTGATTTCCTTGAATTGGAAACTACAAAACTATGAATGATTTCTTCACAAAATCAAGCAGTTGGTGCTCCAGTTAAAGTAGCGCAAGGTTGAGAAGGATGATGATCAGCTCATCCTAGCCATCCTCTCAAAACTTGGTTCGAATTATTCAGTTTTTGTTTCCTCATTCCATATTGGGAAGCTAATAATCCCAAATTTGAAAATTCCTTCTCTCAATGCCTTCATTGACTCCCTCACAAACGAGCATGACAAGCTTGTACAGATGGGGATCATCAGATCCTCAAAACATCAAGCATTGTTTGCTTCGGGGCCCAAATATTCAAAGGGTAAAGGAAACATAAGAACCAAAAGAAGTTTTATGCTCCAAAGCCAAAAGAGAAGAAACAATAGCAAGAAGAGCCTTCCGACTCAAAGAAACACAAGAACAAAGGAAACCAAGGCAAAGAGAAAGTCAAGTGTTCCTATTGCGGGCAGGGATTTCACCCTGAACATGCCTACATGAAGAAAAAGCTTGATGAGGTGACTCTTCTCCTCAAGAGGAACAATATCAATCTTTCAAAGAGTGTTTAGAAGAGAGATAATCAAGATCGAGATATCCAATAAGAAAGAGGACATGCCCTCATGGAAAGCACCTCTAATCCCAAAGCTCTCCTCATAGACTCTGGAGCTTCGAATCCCATGATGACAAGCAAAGAATCCTTCTCATCCCTATAAACCGACAAAACCATTCCCATCCACATGGGAGATGATTCTCAGATCATTTTGAAAGGAAAAAGTACTATAAAACTTGAACATGGCAGCTTTTTTGATGTTTTGTATGTACCCTCCTTAGCCTCCAATCTGTTGAGTGTATATCAAATGACACACATCGAAGTGCCCAAGAGAGTTACTTTTAGCCCGAATGACATTGAAATAATAGAGATTGCATCTAGGAAGCTCGTTGCAACATGCATAGCAAACCATCATGCTAAGGCCTGTGACTTTTCCCAGTTTGTGGCGGATGCAAAGCCCATCGCTCTTCTGACTCATGGGAATGAGGTCAGTAGGCTATGGCATGAGAGATTTGGTCATTTGAACTTCAAATACTTGCAACAACTTCATAAAAATTCCATGGTTGAAGGCCTCCCAACCATAAAAAATTCCAGTGGAATTTACAAAGGTTGTACTGTCAGCAAACACCTTGAGCACACGTTTGATCGAGGAAAGGAAAGTCGTGCAAAAAGTAATTTGGTGTTGATTCATTATGATATCAGTGGAACCATGCCTACAACATCCATGAGTGGTTCACGGTATGTACTTACCTTCATTGATGATTTCTCTAGATACAGTTGGATTTGCTTCCTAAAGAAAAAATCTAAAGTTTTGGAAAGATTCACCGAGTTCAAAGCATTTGTTGAGAATGCCTCTGGGAGGAAGATAAAGTCTCTCATATATGATAATGGTGGAGAGTATATCAAGTCTGAATTGCTGCAAATATGTGTTGATAATGCGATCCAAATTCAGCACTCCATTCCCTACACACCCCAACAAACTGGTGTAGCAAAAAGGAAAAACCTAGCCCTCAAAGAGATGACTACTTGCATGCTGGAAGCCAAAGGTTTAGCTACAAACCTATGGGCTGAGGCTATGAATGTTGCTGCTCACATTCAAAATATAGTCCATCACTCTTCCATGAAAAGAAAGACTCCTTTCAAAGCCTATTTTGGACACAAGCCGGATGTGTCAAATTTCAAGGTTTTTGGGTCCACTGCATGGGTTTGAATTCCGCTTGACAAGAGGAAATCTTTGCAACTGCAAAGTATTGAATGTTTGTTCATTGGATATCCACAAGAATATAAGGGATTCAAACTTTTGAATATTATAACCAAATAGATATTCATTGAAAGAAGTGTCCATTTTGAAGAACCTCTCCAAGAGGTAGAACTAGTTGAAGAAAAAAATGTTGAAATTCCCTCCTGTTCTGTTGATCATTTGGGTGATGAAAGTGGGAGTGAAGGCTCTAATTTTGTAGATCTGATATCAATGAGAAAAATATATCAGGTTCAGAATTAGATTCTGATCTGCCAACTCATCTCCCAACTTGGGACAAAAAGGCACTCTCTTCCGTTGGGACAAACATTGGAAATCCTGTTGATCCAAGAACCCGGTCTGATTTTCAAAGAGCAGGTATTGCTCTCTCTTGTCATGATTCATTCATATCCAAAAACTGTTATTTAATTATTGGATTAGATCCTAATTCCTACTACCATGCTCGAAAATATCTGAGATGGAAAGCTGCTATGGACGAAGAGTTTAATTCTCTTCGAAAAAATGCAACTTGGGAGCTAGTTTCCCTTCCACCTGGGAGAAAATTTGTTCAATGCAAGTGGGTATGTCAAAAAAAGGTTTCTACATATGGCACAACCTACAAATACAAAGCATGAATGGTTGAAAAAGGGTTCTCCCAGGTCCAGGGAGTGGGCTATCATGAGAGTTTGCACCAGTGGCAAAGATGGATTTCATAAGATTAGTTTTGGTCATCGCCTCATCCAAGCACTGGGAGGGGCATCACATGGATGTCAAGAGTGCTTTTCTTCATGGAGTCCTGAATGAGGAGATATATATGAAGCAACCTGAAGGCTATACATCAGATCCTTCCTTGGTGTGTAAGTTGCAAAAATCATTGTATGGGTTGAAACAAGCCCCAAGATCTTGGTATGCCAAAATGGATGCCTTTCTGCTCTCACAAAACTTCTAGAGATGCAAATATGATCCTAATGTATATTTGCAGCTATATGATGGTAATATTTTAATCATAGTATTATATGTTGATGATCTTTTGATAACAGGAAGCACACTTGCTTTGATTGCCTTTATAAAAACTGCTCTTCATGATGCTTTTGAAATGAGCGATTTGGGCCTACTAAAACAGTTCCTTGGGCTTGAAATATCTCAAGACTATGATGGGATAATGGTAACTCAGTCAAATTATATTGCATACCTATTAATTAAGTTCAAAATGGCTGATTACAAGGCTGCCCCATTTCCTTTCCTCTCAGGAATCAATCTTGAAGAGGGAAAATCCACTCCACCCATGGATTCCACAATTTACCGCCAGTTGATCCGAAGCTTGCTATACTTGACACATTCAAGACCCGATATTCATTATGCCATGAATTCTGTATCAAGATATATCCAACAAACTCATGAGCTCCATTGGAAGGCAGCCAAGAGGATCCTTTAGTACATTTAGGGCACTCGATCCTACGACATTCACTATGCTACAGATTCTGAGCTAGAGTTGGTCGGTTTTACAGATTTAGATTGGGCAGGGGATTCCATAGTCCACTTTTGGGTATGTGTTTATGTTTGGCGGTGGCCCCATTTTATATTCCAGCAAAAAGTAGGCTGCCATTTCATTGTCTTCAGCAGAGGCCGAGTACAGGGGAGCAGTGAATGATTGCATCCAGGCAGTTTGGTTGCAAGGCATTCTGTCAAAGTTTGAGATTGGTAGTGCTTTGTCCACAGTCATATTTTGTGATAGCCAAAGTGCTATCAAGATATACATGGATCTAGTTTAATGACAGAGGACCAAACATGTTGAGATCCACATGCACTACATTAGGGAGTTGGTGCATGACATGACAATTGTTCTACAATATTGCCCTACAATATTGCCCTACAGATGAGCATATTGCAGATATTTTCAACTAGAAATTTACTGAGAAAAAGTTCNACTTACCTTCGTTCACTGTTGGGGGTGAGTTCATCAGGGTGAAGGTAGTTACTTCTTCAGTGTTCAGCTTCAGGGGGGGGGGGGTTCCCTCTTTCCTCACTTAGCATTTTATTTGAGCATTTTAGAGTTACTTTCGTTGTATAGGGTGAACTATGGCCTTTGTTCCCATGGCCCAAGCATTTTATTTTTTACTCCTCCAATGAGTATGGCTTAAGGGGGGGTGTTGGAGTCATTATCCAACCCACACACCTATTTGGTCAATTTTGGCCTAATTACCCACTATCCTAAGTTTATTGACTTGAATTGGCATCAACATCAACACACCAGCACACTCTTGACATCGGCATCAGCACACCCACGCCCTCCTTCAATCAGGGAGGCCAACTAAGCCTTCTCCTTCAATCAGGGAGGCTAACTAGGCTTCCTCCTTCAATAAGGGAGCAAATCTGGGGTGATTTGTTTGTCATAAGTGCACCAATTAGTTAGCTAAACGTTGTTCCACCTAACAATCAGTTAAGATGAGTTGGAAAGGTGCCTCCCTCATGTCATTATCTATTTTGGGCTGATTTGAGTGAATTGGAGTGAGTTAATGCACCTCCAACAACTTCTGGTGACTAGTTTCAGTCTAGTTCACTTCATCAGAGCTGACATGAGTTAGTGATGTGCCCCCACCTACTGATTGACATGCAGTTGAGTTCTATTTAGTTAGACTCCGTCATTTATTACACTATGATTCAATTACGACTCAGTTAGAGTCAATCATGGCTAGATTAGTGGTTAACTGGTGTGTTTAGTGTGCCTAACGGATAGTTAAGCTACTCTCATCTATCCAATTCGAATGAACTATAGTGAATTCGAATTGTCTTGCATTCATGCAAGTTGAATGACATTGTATCATCTAATTTTATTCATTGTTGATAACATACAGTTGCAACCTCCTATTATAATACTATTATGTCATTTTCATGCGTAAAATTGTCTTGAATCTTCTGTAAGATCTGCTTCAGTCTTAAGATTGATGTGACTGAATTTCACACACTCTTGAAGAAGAAATTATGGAAAATATGGAAGGGTATGTACAGGTTCCTAGAAACTCCAGAGCAATGGAGACACAATTCTTGAAAATAGTGGCTGTCAAGTGGAAAGTAAAATCTCTATTTAGCAAAGTGAGTTTAGACACACAAGAGGAAAGGAATGGTCTTATACTTAGGATGGAGGAGACAATTGACCAAAACAATAAACTAATAGCCCAAGACAAAAGGCTGGATAGGAAGTTAAATGGTATTTTCAGAGCTCTTACAAGAAAATAATTTTCTTTTGAAGATCGACAACAAGCCCAAGCGATCCAGGAACTAGGTACTTCAACCCAGGTTAATGAGGGAAACAAATAGTTACAGGTTCCCCCCGTTAGTCTCTTTTTAGTATATGAACAATTAATTCTATTTTAACATCGTGCAAAACTCACTTGTCTCTCAAAGTACTATGAAACACTTGTATCTTGTAATTAATACTAGGTTGAACACTTTTAATAGTATGGGGAGTATAGGTAGAGAAGAAATAACTAAACGCTTTTTCAATGTATGGGTTGCATTTCCTTTAGGGAAACCCAAAGTTTGAATGTTTTACAATATGTACTCCTGTATATATATATATATATATATATATACGAGAAATTGGGGGGCACTATGGAACTCTGTGGTGCGCGAGAGCGAGACAAAGGACCGAAGGTGAGCAGTCAATAAATGAAATGGAGTCGAAGCTCGAAGTTTCTCTTCCTTCATTCTTTCTTACCATTTTTCACCCATCCGTTTCTTGCCTAGTCAACAACAAGCCATTGCTTGGTAGTTATTATGATCCATCCTTTTTCTATATCTTCCCTCGAGTCGCAATATAGTCATTGCTGAGGTGGATTATGATAGTCCCTCATTAGAGGAACCCATCTTTAGTGATGATCATGTAATTAAATGCAGCAACAAGGTTAAGGATGTGTCTTTTATTAAAGGGACTTCTCCCTCGCACGAACAATTGCTATCCCTCAGCCACATTCAAAGCCCATGCATAACAATAATGATTATGGTACTTCAAGTAGAGATACAAGGAATGTATTCGGAAACATGAAAGGAGCTTAGCCAAAAAATAATCTTGTGTCGGTGGTGGTTGGTAGAGAAATCAAAATTGAGGAAGTTCTGGAATATCTCAGCTCAACTTTGGTGGGTAGGTTCTACAAGAAGTTCATGGGGGAAGTTGTGTTGTAGAATTGGATGGAGATGAATTGGAGTCCAATCCTGGATTAAGTTCCTCGATTTCACATAATTCCCCATGGTTGGATCCTTTTCAAAGTACAATCTGAGATAGATATGTAAAAATTGTTAAATCATAATTGGATTTGGGGATCGCCAGGACTGATCCTTGAAAGTTGGCAAGTGGATTTTGATGCAAAAAGGGAGCCTCAAAATTTACAACATGTATGGGTAATTATGCTAGGTATTCCAATTATTTTTGCCATAAATCTATGTTGGAAGCCATAGGAGGGAAGTTATGAAGGTCGTGGTTTTGGAAGACAACTGGGAACAGAAGGTGGACAGGCGATTCGCTAAAATTTTGGTAGAATTGGATTTATGGGATGGTCTATATGAGGAGATTAAATTGGAAATGAATGGAAACATCTGGTGTCAAAGTTTGGATTACTGGAAGATTCCCTTATGGTGTTTTAGTTGCATGTAGGTTGGGCATATGGTGAAAGATTGTCCTAAACTCTCTCCAGGGCCTCCTAGTCATAGAAAACTCTGGTTCATAAATACTTCTATAGCTCCAAATAATGGGGAAGTGACAAAGGCTTGTGAAGGAAAAGGTGATGAGCTTCCAACTTCAGAAGAGGGTGTGTCTAAGAAGGAATCATGCAAGAACATGGAAGAAATTTCACCTACCTATTCCAATAAGATCCTTTTTCCCTCTGTTTCCCCCACTTCTGTAATTCTCTTTCCTGGTTTAGTAAATCCCACTAGAGAATCTCCTCGAATTCCCCCCTTGTCTCCTATCCTGTCTTCCAATAAGAACCTTTCTAGTCAAAAGAATCTGGTTAACCTAGACTCCTCTCTAAAGCTCAAGGAAATATTCCCCTTTGTGGTTCATTCTAAGGGATATAACACTAGGGCTATGGTGATGCTCATGGGAAAAGAAGATTGCGTAACTTCAGGAGGGCTTGGACTCAACCTCATGCCAAAGTTAGCCATAGGTAGAAAGTCTCAAATCTCAAAAGGCAAAAATCAAGCCATGTTGGACATAAAAGCAGGAAAACAATCTATGTTAAATGGGGCCCTTAGAGTAGGGAATCCCTAGCCTAGGGTTCCTTGATGCTTTGCCTCTCTTTTAATACACGAGGGTTAGGGGGTCCCACCAAAATAAATACCCTTAAAAGGATGATTCAAAGTTAAAACCAACAATCATCCTATTACAGGAAACAATGATAAAAGGAATGAAAGCTCAGGAAACCCTAAGTCACTAGTTAAAAGATTAGGCCTTTGCACATATCTAGTCAAAAGTCCATTCGAGAGGACTTCTAACGACTTGGAGTCTAGCTGTTGTTGGATTTTGTGCAACTTCAAAAGTTATTCTTATTGTAATTTTATTATATTGTTTTGTACCTCCTATGGGAGTTCATACTGATGTAACGATTCATGTAAACCCTTGAAAGAATTAATGTAAAACTCAGGGAATATTACACAAGAAAAAGAATAAAAATACATATTATGTTATCTTCCTAGTAGGTAAGTTGTCCCAATTAGGGTAAAATTCACTTTTGTAAACTGTATAAATAGAGAGGCCAAGTGCCTCATTTACTCACTCACTCAGCACAAGCAAGTTCACCTACCCAAGGAGAAGTTTGTAGTACTAGAGAGAAGCAATGTTTTCTGGGGTTTTCTCTTGGAGAGATTTTCTTCTCTCTCTCTCTCTAAATATTCTATTATGTTCTCAGAAGTTATAATCTCTATATGAAGGTTAATAGGTTTTCCCAGATTGGGTTTCCCAAGATAAACTCTTATGTTCTTTGTTTACTTGCTTTGTCTTTCTTCTAGCGATCATATTGTTCATTAGCAATTAAGTTATACTGCTATAAAACTAACATGGTATCAAGGAAGTTCTAGAAGAGTCCATTGTCAGAATATAGGGTTTTAACTTCTAAGGCCTTCCCTCATAAATTTAGTAGAAAAAGAGTTGTGGAAACTTCGCTCTAGGGGAGGCACATCTTTTGGTAAAGGAAGAAGTTTCAATTTTGAACTAATTTCGTTGCTACATCTACTACAAAAACTAGGGTTCCAAGTTTTGAGTTGATCAGTCCACAGTTTTGGCTTGACCTTGCCTTCTCTCAACTCACCTTGCAATGGTGCATCTATCCATGAGGTTACTTTCACAAAATTCCAAAATTCATTTTTGACCTAGATCCTGCTAGGGTTTTTGGTTAAAATTTGCAAGCAAGATGATTGGAACGAATGTTGAAGATTGTCTTGATGGGGCTACAAACTTCATCTCTTTGGAGTCTAGAGTTCTTCTCATCTTGGAACAGAATGATCTCTTGAAGTTTGTCAATGAGAAGGTTCCAGAACCAAAAGTTAAAGAAGGCAAGTTCTAGTGGAGAAAGAATGATACCCAAGTTAGGACATTACTAGTGGACTTAGTCAAATACCACTTGGGTTCCTCAAATTTCACAAAAGAAGACATATAGGAAGATGTTCAAAACCCTAAGGAGGCTATTTGAGCACAACAACATCAATGTGACTCTCACATTGAGGAACTTGCTATCGAACACGAAGATGACCAAGTTTTAATCAATTTCCTCATACTTCATGAGGACCACAGAACTTAGGGACAAACTAAGATCCAGTGGAGAACCCATTGAAGAGATGGAGCTTTCCATGACTACGCTAATTGGGATCCCACCATCTTGGGAATATTTCATCCAAACTATCAGTGGATGCACCAAGTTGCCCAGATTTGATAGTTTATGGGAAGATTGCATTCATGAGGAGATAAGGATTGCAGCAAGACAAAGACTTCATGGCACTCAACCTTAGGAGAATCAAGCATTCATGGCCCATCCAAAGAAAGGAAAGGGAAAGGGAAGAAAATTTCACCACGTAAGAATAAAGGTAGAAGACCAAGCCCTTCTTTCGATCAACAAGAAAATAAGATGGATTTATCGAAAGTACAATGCTTCAGGTGCAAGAAATATGGTCACTATGCAAACAAATGTTCAAGGTTAGGAAAAAGGAAACATGAAGCCTCAATAACTGATGTAGAAGAAGGTAATCATCACAGGAAACATAGGAGTGAATATCAAACATAATTATTCTTTATATCGATACTATTAGGTATTGTTCCCACCACTGGTGACACTTGGCTCATAGATAGTGGTGCTTCCAGGCATATGAATGGATATAAAGAAAACCTTTCTTAAATAGTTGAGAAAGAATATCATCTCTATCTTGTACTTGGAGATGATTCCAACTATACTATGAGAGGATTTGGGGATACCTCACTTCAACTAGAATATAAAGACATATTACATTTAAGTGATGTGCTTTATGTGCTTGGTATGAAAATAAATCTTGTCTCCATCTCTTCCTTAGAGGAAAAAGGATTTAAACTTGCATTTTTAGATGGGGAATTACTTGCTTGGCACAAGAAATCAAGCATGGACACAACAAAAAAATTTGGAGTAAGTGAGGAGAGCCTATATTGATTGAGCACTCCACTAGTTCAAGCACTAGTTCATGAATTCATCGACACGGGTAAGCTATGGCATACAATATGGGCTCACATCAACTATAAATCTCTCCCAACATTAATAAATACTGTGATAGGTCTACCAACACTTCACATGGACCATGATGGATTCTGTTGGGGATGCACACTTGGAAAGAATACTAAGGGATCCTTTCTGAATAATGAGAGTAGATCCAAGGATGTATTGGATCTAGTGCACCCTGACTTGTGCATACCTATGATTATTGCTTCATTGGGAGGTTACAACTACTATTTAAAATTTATGGACGAACACTCATGAAGGATGTGGATTTACTTTCTCAATACCAAGGAATTCGACAAAGTGCTTAGAAAGTTCAAAGAATTCAAAGTGCAAGTTGAGAATCTGTCAGGAAAGAGGATCAAGACTATGAGATCATAAAATGGTGGATAATACACATCCACATAGTTTAATGATTTTTTCAAGGAAGCAAGAATTAAGAGGGAGAATATAGCTCCCTACAACCCTCAACAAAATGAGGTTTCTAAAAGAAAGAATCGAACAATTGTGGAGGCATCCAAAGACATGATTCATGACAAGATTCTACCAATGTTCTTGTGGGCAGAAGCTTCTAGAATAGTTGTCTATGTACAAAACAGATGCCCCCATATAATCTTGAAGAACATGACTCCAGAAGAAGCCTTCACAGGAGTGAAGCCAAAAATGGGACACCTTAATATCTTGGTTTTCCAGTATACATACATGTGCCCAACGAGAAAAGGACAAAACTGGAGCCTTCAGGAAAGAAGGGGACTTTCGTGTGATACAATGAGTCTTCGAAGTCCTACAAAATTTACATTCCAAAATCGAAGCAAATCGAAGTCAGCAGGGATGTGTCCTTTGAAGAAAAAATGGTTATCCAGAAAGGGAGAGGATCTGACATGGAGATCAATGAAAATGAAGAGATGAGATCACCTCCCCCTCCAACAGTTTAGAGGGAGTTTCCAAAGGAAGAACTGATTGAGTCCATTGATCTAGTTCTGCTAGTTGATGCTCCCACAGACATTGTAGTTGGTCGGCAAAGGCCTAGATGGGTCGAACAACAAACATTGTAGGATGTAGAGGGGCATGATAGGGATGGTAGGTGCATCAACTAGATGTCAAAATATCCTTCCTCAATGGTGTTATCAAGGAAGAAGTGTATATTGAACAACCAGAAGGGTTTGTTGTCCATGGAAAATATTCTCACGTATGTAAACTTAAAAAGGCCTTATATGGGCTTAAGAAAGCACCTCTAGCTTGGTATGGGTGAATAGATTGATACTTGGTGAGCTTGGGATTCACCAAGAGTGATGCAGATCCCAATCTTTACTACAATATTGTAGATAATGATCCATTGATTTTAGTTCTTTATGTGGACAAATTTTTTCTCATAGGTAACAAGAAACTAATTGGATTGTGTAAAAAGAATCTTGCCTATGAGTTTGAAATGAAGGATTTAATATTGATGCATTAATTATTGGGACTAGAAGTATGGCATATGCAGAAGGATATTTTCCTAAGTCAAGGAATATACACCATAGATATTTTGAAGAGATTCAAAATGTTGGACTACTAGCCCATGGCTACTCCGATGGATGAAAAACTGAAGAAGTCGAGGGAATCTGCTACATATTCTGAATTGATTGATCCCACCATGTATCACAAGCTGATTGGATCTCTGATGTATTTAATTAACACCATACCAGATATATGTTTTGTTGTGAATGCTCTCGACAAGTTTATGAGTGACCCAAGGTAGATTCACTAGGTTACCGCAAAACATGTTCTGAGATATTTACATGGCACTGTGGGACATGGACTAAGATATGCTTCAGGATGTGACTTGATATTGCAAGGATTTTCATATTCATATTGGGTCGGATGCATTGGAGATAAGAAGAGTAATTCTGGATATTGCTTCAGTTTGGGTTCTGTAGTGATTTCCTGGTGTAGCAAGAAGCATACCTCAACAACACTTAGTACTGTAGAGGCCGAGTATATGGATGCCAGTACAACAACTCGAGAAGTAGTATGGCTTCGAAAAATCCTTCTAGGATTGTTTGGTCAGATTTCAAGACCAACTGCGATTCACTGTGATAACCAGAGATGTATACAAATGTCAATTAATCTTGTGCTTCATGACAAGTTGAAGCATATAGAGATTCAATATAAATACATTCATGATATGGTGCAGAAAGGTGCAGTCGAGTTATAGTATGTTCCAATAGATGACTAGACTGTAGATGTTTTTACCAAGCCTCTTCTCAGGACAAAGTTTCAATACTTTCACATAATACTTTGAGTAGAAGAAAACACATCCCTCTTGGAGATGGAATTATGAGACAAACATCCACATTTCTTTCACACTAATGCCTCTACTCATTTTGGTTCTCAACCTGGTATGGGAGAAATCCCATCGGGACTTGAGATGGCCAGGTAGTACATGGACGTGTACACTGGTGCCTCTACTCGTTATGGTTCTCAACCTAGTATGGGAGAAATCCCATTGACAGTCGAGATGAACATGTAGTAGATGGCCATGTACACTGGTACCTCTACTGGCTTTGGTTCTCAGCCTAGTGTTAGCACCATTTTTGGGTTAAGTGGTTGGATGGGGAAAGGCCAGTGAAAATGAAGAGTAAGGTCTGAAAAGTTTTGTATCATATGACCTAGAAAAGTGAGGAAGGGGTTCTGAAACGTTTTGAAGGGTTTATTCCTTCGTTTGGAATGAAAAATGATAAAACTGCTAAGCACAACCTTGCAAACGAACTAAGCATGAGAAATTCGCTCAGGGTTATGTGGTGACACTAATTAAGGGTGCTGATCTGTAACGTGAAAGACCAACGGTTATTAACAATTCCCCAAAGCTAAGATGCTTGGTCATAATAATTTTTGATAGTTGCGGAATGGTGTTGACGTGCAGGTAAAATCAACCGTCAGATCAATAGGTGGAAATAGATCTATGATTGTCAGACATTCCGCTAATACAACATGCAAGGACAAACAAAATATTCAAATTTGCTGAATTAGGTAGGCTCGATAATGATGAATGGTGGAGATTTGATCGGGTTTTTGATCTATGGTCCTAATAAATTCCATTGTGGGAACTAACGCATAGTAATTTATGTTGGAAATCAATGGAATTGGGTAGGATCCTCAAATTTCGACGGCTTAGATTAAATCCTGATCTAGATCTACGGTTAGGATAAATTTCGTTGATGTAAAGTGCATGGCAAAGTAAAATCATTGGGCTCAGCGTAATAAGGTAGGGGCCGCCCAATTTAATAGTCCCGATGGAGGCATAATCAAGATCAACGATAGACATTTATTCCATAGGTTGAAGGTGCGAGGAAGAATAAATTTGTTGATGTTATAGAATGAAATTAAAAGGCTTAAGAAATGAAAGATGCAAATTTGATCTGAGGAATATCTACGACTTAAGAACATTCCACAAGCAAAACATGCACACTCAGAGTTGAAAAGAAAATTAACAGAATTGGGTGGACAAGGAATAATTCAACAGCTTAGATTGATGTGTTTTTAGATCAAAGGTGGATAATCATTCCAGAAGGGGAAATTGTAGTATTCTTAAGGAGATCAAGCTAGTGAAAGATGCAAGTAAAGGTGCAATTAATTAATGAACAAGTTCAATCAAAAGATAGATCTGGGGCTATAATTCAATCTGCAACTGAGATTTGCATGAAGAATAAGGGAGGAAACATAGCAAAGGATGAAGACAGGGGGCTTAAACAGGGAGAAAGATCACCGTCACAATATGGAGGATACATGATGGATGGATAGGATCTATTTCCGTTGGGAAAGATGCAAGAAGGATATGAAGAGAAAAATAATATAAAAGTACATGCATGTGGAATTAGGTCATTTATTAATTTTGTGCATTGGAAAGTGAAAGCTAAGGACTATCCAGAAGCAACCATCTAAGACAGAATCCTTGGTACACTTGTCAACAGACAAGGTATGCTTCTTATCCTCATTAAAAAGTATTTAAATGGATGAAATTGAAGAGGTAGAAGTCCTGAACCTAGAGTATCAAAAGATTGAGGAGTTATTTGAAGACAAAGATTCAAAAACATTTGATATCATATTGCTAAATGGACCTATAGAAGCTCTTAAAAACAAATTAAAACTTCTTAAGCACCAAGGGATAGAGATTCATAATTTTTACAAGTTGTACTTCCATTATTTCTCTACAGACCAAACCCTAAACTGCGTTGAATTCGTCGATTGGTGTGCCACTAATTATTCCTCCTCTGAGAGGGAAATTATGGATACAACCAACTAAAAAATACTATGTCCAATTAGTCCTCTCGTCATTAAAAATACCTCTTAGTTCCTGTTGAGTTCAGCCAAAAGTCCAAAGAGTATAATGAAGAATCCATAGTCTAGTACTTTAGAGAGTCCACAGTTGAAAAGAAGCAGGATTTCTTCAAGATTCTTTTTAAACCTAATGTCCAGTTACAGAACCAACCATTCCCCATTGATGCCAACTTTTTTAAAGAAGAAACTCAGTGCGTCATAACCCTTATGAGTCAGTTTTTAGGGTTGGATACAAACAAGTACGTTACTGAACCCTTAATGAGCCTATTGTTTATCCTACGCACCTATCAAGTTGAGTTTGAAGAGTCTAATTAGTCAGTACAATATTCTTGCAATAAATTTGATGAGCTCCTAGCTGAGAATATTCATTCTTAGCTACTGGATTTCCACAAAACAATACGTTTCAGATTTCAATCTTATTTGTTGAAGATGTTTCTATCATTCATTGAGGAAAACCTATAGTTCCTTGAAATGGCGCTCACAGAAAAAATGAATAGGGACTACAACAAGTTTATGAATCTCCTTATGTCAGAGGTTTAAAATGCTTTCTTTCAGAAGAAATTACCCAGAGTTTTACCACAAATGAAAGATATTTTGCAGTTCTCTCCTGAAAAGAGAATTGGGGACTGGAGTCTTTTTTAATAAGGTACAACAATCAAATTGTATGGGTTTGTTCATCAACCCTATATACTACCTGCATTTTTGACACCCAGAGTATTTGCTATGGAACTGATCAGACAAAATTTAATAGTGGAGAATGAGCATTTTCTAAATTTTAAGAAGTCTTCAGAGATCAGATTCCCATGAGATGTAGGCCCATTTATCATTAAGAACAAATCCACCCTTCCAATGATTGAAAATCTTGTTGAAAGAGATGGGGTGTCCAACTGAAGCTGCCATAAATTATGATCCCCATCATATTATCTCTATCAGAAGGTAAGTTAATAAGAACAAGCCCTGTGAGTAGTTTGAAGTTGCAGGTCTACCAGACCGCAAACTGGTTGGATTAACCCCATGAGACTCAGGGGGATGTTGATATGCATGAAGACTTCACTTCCTCTGTAAGGTAAGTCACGTCACCACAACCTGGAACCTCCAGCTTGGTTCCAGCAGGTAAGAAAGTTACACCCATAGCCAGTTTCTCTGAGAGAGCCAACAAAATGGACTTCTCTGATGCTATGGACATAGAGGAGGAAGACACAATGAGAATGCCAAAGAAACAAAGAGTAGAAGAAGAAGGACAACTTGTCCAAGTGTAAGAGGGAAAAGGTAAGATAAAGAAACAAATGAAAGTGACATGGACTGCTTTTGAAATCAAAGAATATGCCTTTGTTGATACACCAACTAATTCTACCTCATAGTTCAAAACTAGGTCAGAATTATTTGATAAATATAAGGATGACAAGGATATAGCTTCAGAGGAAGCTTTGAAATTGTATGCAGAAATTAGAAATATTTCCAGCAAGGATGTATCGCTAGTCACTGTTAGAGACCATTCTCAAAACACTTTGAATTTGGCCATAACAACCAAGAATAATGTTGCTGAGATGAAAATGAACCTAGAAAACATCCCCATTACTGATATGATACACCATCATAAACAAACTGGGGACATTATTTATATTGATTTGTTAAAGGCTACACTGAAATTATCAAGGTTGCAGTCTAGTAAGAGCGAGATTGAGAATCAACTTAGACAGGAGAAGGTGGAAAATAGAGCCCACCAAGTACAGATCAAAAAGTCGCAGATAGATTTGTTGGTTGCTGAGAGCCAAGTAGAAAAAGGGCCTGCCACCAAAAAATTATTGAATGAAAAAGAGAATGCCATTCAACTACTGAAGAAGATGTTGAAGATCCAATCTACTCTGCTGATACAAGCTTCTGAGCTAGCAGAGCTTGAGAAGGAAATATAAGACTTGAATGACAAGCTAACAGATTGCAAAGCCAAACCACTGAAATTTGCAGAAAAAGAAAAGCAATGGAAAAGAGATATGTCCCTTGTAGTTGAGAGTGAGAAGAATCTCAAAGCTAAATTTGATGAATTAGAAAAGAAATTGCAAGAGAAAGAGATGGAGTTGCAAGAAAAAGAGAAAGAACTTGAAAGAAGAATCATTCCTCCTTCTACTGAGTCCGGGGAACAAACCATTGTTTAAGCTATGTCACAGGTTAGTTTGAAAGAATTAGAGTTGGTTGGATTGAGGAACCAGAATAAAAACCTTGAGAGCTTGGATTTGAAAAGAGAATAAGAGAGAAAGGCTTGGGAAGAAAAATGCCAATGATGACAGAGTAAGAATGACAAATTGATGAAATAGGTCATATGGCATTCATCAGTTCAGGGAACAAAGCATATAATCTGGAATGCCATCATAGCAGAAGCAAGCAAGTTAAGACCTTACCTTGATTATGTTTTAGACAAGGAGGCTATGATTCAATCATCTAAACAGAAAGCGACAATAGTGAGGGAAAGATTGAATAAAAAACCTATTGATTATGCTAAGAATGCCATAGAATTTTTAAATGTTTTAACAGAGGATGAGTTGAAGATTGGAAATATCAAAGATAGAGTATCTATCATAACTTGGGCCAGAAAAGTGGTAAACAAGCATCAACATCTCGATACAGTTCAGGCTAAGATAGATATCAGGGTACGCAAGTTAAAAACTTTTTAGAGACATGTTTGATCCTCTGTTCAAGAAGGGACTCCCATTATTTTGGGAAGAGAAAGGTGCTATGCTGACATAGAAGGAATATTAGGACAAATTAATTGAATGCAGATTAGATCATACAAACTTTGCTGACATGCACCAATCATTATCTGGAAAAACAATTGTAGACAAGCTGACATGCACCAATCATTATCTAGAAAAACAATTGTAGACAAGCTGACATATGAGTTTGAAATGTTTTTTGCTTCAAGGAAGCATGTGCATGCTTGAAAAATTATTCTTACCGGAATCATGTGGAATTGCGCTTGTTGTCAAAGGAAATGTTCAATTTGGATGTGCCATCTACAGACCAATGGAAAACAATGGAAAAATATGGAAGGTCCAAGTACACGTTGCATGGTTGAATATATTGAAGACCATGGAGCATTTACTACTGAAGAATTAGTTATTTAGGATTTATTTTATTTTCAAAATCAGTTAGTAGTTAATAAGTGTTGAATGACACATGTAAAAGGCAGTTATGCCTATTTTTAGCAGTTTGTTTTGTTTCAGCTCATGGAGCAATTGTATAAGAATTAGTGAATGAAATGAAAAAAGGGTTGGAACCTGTGAGAACCGAGTTATATAATTTGATACCTATTTTTAATAAAATAATAGAGCCAAAGCTGTCCATTTCTGCAAACATTCATGTGTTGTTCACGATTACAGTCATTTTTTCCTCTTCTTAATGTGAATGTTATTACTTTCATGATGTCTTCCTTCATGTCTGAAATAAGTGTTTGATGGTTCAGAATTCATAGGTATATGCTATGACTATTAATTTAAGATATTTACAAATCTTTTCCGCTAAAGTTAGCATTGGATTCATTCTTGATAGATGCCCATGTTAATGGAATGTTCATTATTTCTTCCTTTACACCAGACCAAAGCATTTTGACCGTGACTAAATGGCTATCTTTCCTTTGTTAGAAATTTCCATGCAAACATCGTCGTTATTGATATTTATTCATTTTGAATCCATAGCCCAATGCATACTTTCCTTGTTTCAACCAATACAACAATCTGAATGTTACTTTTATTTTTATATTTGCCCTTGTTAAACAACCAATGAAAGATCCTTCTCCGGAGAGAAAGAAACCAGATTTCTTTCCTAAAGCTTGGTTTTGTGGTTACCTTGAGATTACCTTCTTACAACTTGAGCTACATTTTGAGTGCTAACATATTGGCGTCGTTTCCGGGGAACGAGAGTTCAAATCAACCCTGGGAGGAAACACCAAATATTTTATGATTCCAAGAAAGAAAGGATTTCTGGGGGCAAACAGAGATTTCTGCCTTTGAAGAAGGTCGTACATTTTCCCTGGCGACTCCACTTTAAATTTGAAGAATATTTCAGAAGACATCCCGCCTTCTAGGAGGGAACACACACAAGGTAATCCTAACTCTGAAATTTTACAAAGTGTGGATAACCTAGAAAGTTTATTTAGACGTAGGATTGGAAAAGAAAAAGCTAACACTTCTCGAACGGAAAGGTCTTTATTTCAAGAATATTTCTATAGTTTTCAAGATTTGGATTTGGGAGTAAATGTTGGAAAACCTTTGTTAATATCTAAATCTAATTCAGACTTAAAACAAACAGAGATTAATCCAAACAGATTTAAGTCATACCTATTAGGTTCCCTATGGAAAAATTGCAAAACATTATGAAAGTTGAAGAAAATAGTCCTCTTTTTCAAACTTACCAGCCTCATATTACGAGCCCTATTCATATTCCTCCTCACAACCCTCATGTATTGCAAAATCCACATGTTGTACCAAACCTACCCAGACCAATGGCAGCTAGGTTTGCACCTTTGGCTTTGCCAGCTGTTTTAAATGATCTCCCTCAAAACTATTCACAGAGAATTTCTTTATATGACGGGGAGGGAAGCTTTACGACAAGACAACATATGGATAGATTTGAGGATTTTATTGACTTGGAGGAAGTAGATCATGATGATGAAAAAATGAGGTTGTTTTCTCAGAGTTTGTCTAGAGAGGCAAAAAGGTGGTTGAAGGACTTACTAGCAAGATCTATCCCCACTTTTGAAGCTTTTCAAACATTGTTTTTGGATAGGTGGGAGGTAAAGAAGAGCCCTTTACAAACAATGTCTCAATATAACAATTTAAAGAAAGGGAACTTTGAGTCTATACATGAGTTTTCCAGTAGATTAATGAGGGTATATAATTCTATTCCTGCTGATATTAAACCCTTGGTAGGTGCTACTAAACTTCATTGTGCATATTCCTTTGAAAGTGATTTTGCATTGTTATTAAGAGAAAGGAAATCTGCAAGTTTTCCTGCTATGTTTAAAGATGTTCTAGAAGTGGAGGAAAACTTAATGGTTTCAGGGAAAATGAAAAATAGAGTAGAGGCAGATAGGAGAATATAAGAAAATCAACCATCTACATCTGCCCCTTCCTCTACAAGTGATGCCAAGTTTGAAATGATGATGAAGACTATGGTGAAACTGATGGTCAGGTTGGCTCTAGATAATAGACCACCCAACAAAGAACAACCTGAAAATCAAATAAGAAATCCAAATTTTAGAAGACCGCCTACTCCTCAAAGAAACCAAAGAAACCACGAAGATCAACAAATCAGACCACCATTCCCAAAAAATTTGGTTGATGAGGGAGGAGAAGAAGATCCAATGGAAAATCAGATTCATCACTTTGATGATATTGATGCTGAAATATACCTTACTAAGGAGGAGCATAATATGTTTGCTAAGGATGATGAGAGTAATATTTATGAGGTAGATTCAGAACAGTATCGGATAGGGTACCAAAATGCCATTGATGATTTTCAGAAGAAGATAACGTTGAGAAGTCATGATGTAACAATAAATAAAGGAAGGCTAAATCAAAATCAGCCTTCCAGTAGTAAACAAAATTCAGAAAAAAGAAAAAAAAGAAAAAGATACCACTGTACAAAAGAATTCAGAAAATAAAGAATAAAAGTCAAAAGAAAATAAACAACCAGTGCCAATTGATGTAGAAAACCAATTTCATCCTTCAATCTATAGTCTAAATTGTCAAAGATTAAGATTTCTATCCCCTTTAATGAATTATTGAGGAACAATGAATACAGGGGAAAATTACAAAATTGGTCAGGAATCGAGGTGATGGCCATCTAGATATTTTAGAAGTGACAAATGACTATCCCACTATTGTCTTTGGGCCAAAAATTGAAGAAACAGATGATGAGGAGGTTCATCCTTTTTATCTGAGTCTAAATGTACATGATAGGATATTTCACAATGACATGTGCTGGTTTATTGGTCAACACTGAGAGGGGGGGGGGGGTGGTGAATCAGTATTGTTAAATTTTTACTATTTTAACCACTTTTAAATCCATCATTAGAAACACATGATAACAAGAATACACAGAACACAATTTTAAAGTGGAAGCCCAATAGGGTAAACCACCAATACGTCCTATTACTGCAAAATTGTTATTTACAAATAGTTTTGCCTACTGCTACAGACCAGAATGGTATTACACCCTATTTACCAATACCGATTGGAAGGAGGCTACGACCCCTTGGTTTATCAACTATGACTGAACAGATGCTATGATACCCTATTTACCAATGCCAATTGGAAGGAGGCTACGACCCCCTGGTTTATCAGCTGCTACTGAAAGGATGCTTTGACACCCTATTTTGTCACCTATGACTGACAAGATTCTCCTACACCCTATTTACTAGCTTCTTTTGGAAGGAGGCAACAAGCCCCTACAGGCTTGTTGCTTGCCATGGATCCACCCTGCCACCCTAATATGTTTTCTGTAATATGTTAGATTTATTTCTCCCTTCATTCTCTGTCACGCCCACTGGTCACTGTCTTCTGCTATGGCTACATCAATATCCATGAAACAAACAACTTTCTCACTCATACTTCTATGTATAAGTATCTTTATGTTTCCTACGGGCACATCTCTTTATTCAGGAAACATACCCTTTCACAATCACGCCCTTTCAAATCTAATTGTCACACCTTTACAACAACACGTGACTAACAATTTTAATTAAATAATTAATTAAAAAAGTATTACTCACATCTGATTTGTGAGCTCCCTTCTTCTATGATCGTAGGATTCGTCAAACCAATGCCTGTGGACTTCCTCTCCTCCATTAACACGAATACTTTATCTTCAGACCTTTGGGATTTTCTTTTTCTCACCCCTGTGGGCTTCTTTTCTTCCTCTGTGAACTCTCTATGAGATATCTTCATCGCAGGATCATCTGTACACGTTTTCTTACAAAAACATGGTCTTCACCTTCCATCTTATGAGTCCACAATCTCCTTCTCTAGAATTAATCCAGGCCGTTTGATCTAATTTTGAATCTCTCAGGTCTGTTGATCTAGAACATATACTTCCTCCTTGAAATCATATTTCTACACCATGATTTCTTCATCAACGATTCCACACCATTGATCTTCATTGGGCGTTTTCCTAACTGTCGATCTCCAGATTGCGGGATGCGGGATTCAGGTTGTCGATTGTTGTTTTTGCCTTTCCACAAACTCCTTTCTGCATGCTCCTTTACGCAAGTTCCTTTCCTCATTGCCAATCTTCATTGGGAGTTTTCCCAACTGTCGATCTCCAGATTGTAGGATGCAGGATGTCGACTATCCATTTTTGTCTTTCTGCAAAATCCTTTCCGCATGCTCCTTTCTGCAAGCTTCTTTCCGCAAGTTCCTTTCCTTCCATCGATCTGCTTTAGTGGAACTAATATCAGCCATTCGATCTTTCCATATTGTGGGATGTAGGATGCGAGATGCCTGACCAACTTTCCAAAGTTTCCTCCCCACAAATTTTCTTCCGCATGCGGGATGCCCGACCAACTTTCTAATTTTGGACTTCCGCGATTTCATTCCGCAACTTTGTTTCCGCATTCTTCTGAACCGTTGATTTCCTTGTGGATTTACCCCTAACCGTCTGATCTTGATCTTTTGTGGAACTTTGGATTTTCTGCCTATCTTTTGCAGGATGCTTCCTAACCGTCGGATCTTGTGCGGGATGCTTCCTAACTGTCCATTCTAGAACTAATGCGAATCTACATTTTGTCTTTGCGGATTATAAAAACACTGATCCTCATTCATTGGATCTCATGCAGATAACTATGCCACCTCATCAATGTGCCATGTCATCACTATCTTCGTCTATGTCACCTCATCATTGTGCCATATCGTCTTTACTTTGAATTATGTTGTGTTAACTCTGCCATGGTATCTTTTGCTTATCCTTTGTACTTCATAAGCAACTTTGCCATCCTTAGTCTTTCATCATCATTAGGACACCATCATATTCCATGTCATCATATGTGTCATGCCACATCCTCAACTATGCCATGCGATGCCATCATATGTGTCATGCCACATCCTCAACTTATGCCATGCCATGCCATTACTACTTTAGTCTTTCACCGAGTTTGTCCTGCCATCATATCCACTGGTTATTCCTTTGTCATTCATGAACACCTTTGACATCAATGGAAACTATAACCCAAACTTGTCAACAATCTCCCCCTTTGGCATTGATGGAAAGCTCTAAACATTCTCCCCCTTTGACAACAATGACAAAGGATAACCTGTTATGCCAATGATGCACCTATTTTGATGTAGAATTTCCTGTCTTTCTACTTTCTGACAGCTCCCCCTATCATCATATCTCCCCTTTGTTAACTGAATTGTGTTATTTAATCAATGTATTATCTTTTATCTTAACACTTCCTCTCTTGCAACAATTTCTTGAATGATGGATTAACTGATAGATCCATGGACTCCCCCTGTCACTGTACTTCCTCTACTTTGTCAAATTTTTTTTGATAGAGTTTACACTCAATATTTTTACACACTCTTCCATTTTCTGTTTAGGATATATGTTTTTTTTAAAAACTATGTTCTTGCTGCCATATCTAATGGTCTATCTTTCGTATAAGTTAACTGGCTTCCGCTTTTACCAGAATTCCTTAATCTTGTGCATTTAGATATTCATATAAAAAGCAGCAGACACAGTCTTCATACTTCATATCTTCACTGATAAACATACTCTGCTGAAATGGATCATAGAGACGCCTTTTTCTCTCTTATCATATCTCACAGAGACATACAGAGACACACATCTTCTTCTTTAGATCCTTATTATTTATAGAAGAGACACCCTCAACTTCCTCGATCTGCTGATTATACATATCTCTTCAATGATTTGAACCAATGCACCCTTTCATCAGATGTGTCTTAACAAACACATTCATTCATTAACAGTTACACCCTTTTAATGACAAAATCACATCCTTCGAAACTTCTGTAAAATGCACCCTTTCATTTAAATAACAATTCTCTGTCTTATTCGATAACACTTTATCATTTATTCATCCTTTGATTAAATAATAATAGAAACTCTGTTTTTACTTCTGCTTATAACCAAATCGTTTGTTATAAATCGCTTCTATATCTTTGTTTATTAGTTTTTATTCCTGTAGCTTTCATTAAATAAATAGTTATATTTCTGCCTATTTTATTCCTGTAGCTTACATGATTTTTGCTAATTTGGCAGATTTATTGTTAACACATGTGACCATAAAAAAGAAGCCAAACCCATGGCTGGATGGACTGATCACCAAATAACAAATTCATGCTTTTGGACTAATTTATTTGCACAGGAACACCCTTTGGTGTGCATTTCAAAATGACCCTGCAGACTTCCTGTTACTAACATTAAGACATCAAAAACATACTTTTTCATGATTTTGCAATTTTATATTTCTCAAGTGTGACACCTAGATGGAAATATGAAACCATGGATAGATGGAAATTTCATCAAAGAATAGACTCACACTCTCGGATGAATTTATTGACTCCACCACAGCCTCTGGCGTGCATTTCAAAACTGCCCTTTAATTTCCTGTACCTGATTTTTCTCACTGTCCAGGCATAATTCTTCTTTAAGAAAAAAAACATAGTTTTTCTCAATCTTTGGAATATTTATTTTTCACTCTCTGTGTCATCTATACACCAACCTTGATCACCCTTCATCTTTGCAGAAGATAACTTTCAATATACTTCAACATTATATACCAATTGAATTTTTCTTAGATACCAGTTGGAATTTTCTGACTTTAACTCCCCCTGAGTATAAGATTCCTTCTAATGTTATTCTCAGGGTTTTCTTTAAATCACAAGATATATTTTTAGGAAAATATCCCACAGTCATCACTACATTCATCTTCATCTTTATTGGTGTATCCTTTTATATCTCCATCTTGCTTTTCATCATAAAGGATGTCATCCTTATTTATGCCTCTATTATGCTCATCGTTATCTTTGGAGACTTCACTGATGTTTGAAATATTTATTTCTTCTATATCGTTGGAGTCTTCCTTTCTTCTCCATATTTTTCCAAGAGGTACTTTGCTTACTGAAAGGATGCTTTGACACCCTCATTTTTGTCAACTACGACTAACAGGATGCTCCTACACCCTTTTTACGAGCTTCTGTTGGAAGGAGGCAACAACCCCCTGTAGGCTTGTTGCCTGCCCTAACTCTACCTTGCCACCCTAATATGTTTTCTGTAATATGTTAGATTTCTTTCTCCCTTCATTCTCTATCACACCCATTGGTCTCTTTCTTCTGCTATGGCTACATCGATCTCAATGACACACAAACACCTTTCTCACTCATACTTCTACGTATAAATATCTTCATGTTTCCTACGGACGCATCTCTTTATTCAGGAAACATACCTTTTCACAATCACGCCCTTTCAAATCTGATTGTCACACCTTTTCAACAACCTGTGACTAACGATTTTAATTAAATAATTAATTTAAAACATTTTGATCACTTCTGATCTGTGAGCTCCCTTCTTCTCTGATCGTAGGATTCATTAAATCAATGCCTCTGGAATTCCTCTCCTCCATCGGCAGGAATACTCTATCTTCATACCTTCGGGCTTTCTTTTTCTCACACCCATGGGCTTCTTTTCTTCCTTTGTGAACTCTCTTCGAGCTATCTTCATCGCAGGCTCATCTATACATGTTTTTCTCACAAAAACGCGGTCTTCACATTCCATCTTATGAGTCCGAAATCCCTTCTCCAGAATTAATCCAGGCCGTTTGATCTAATTTTGAATCTCTCAGTTTCATCGATCTAGCACATAGATTTCCTCGTTGAAATTGTATTTCTGCACCACGATTCCCCATTGTTGATCTTCGTTGGGAATTTTCCTGACTGTCGATATCCATATTGCGAGATGCAGGCTTGTGGGTTGTCGGCTATCCATTTTTTCCTTTTCGCATGATCCTTTCCGCAAGTTCCTTTCCATACCGTCGATCTTCATTGGGCGTTTTCCTGTCATCGATATCCAGATTGCGGGATGCGGGATGTCGACTGTCCATTTTTGTCTTTCCACAAACTCCTTTCCGTAAGCTTATTTCCGCAAGTTCCTTTTTGTACCATCGATCTGCTTTAGCATAACTAATCTCAACTGTCCGATCTTTCCAGATTGTGGGATGCGGGATGCAGGATGTGGGATGCCCGACCAACTTTCCAAAGTTGCCTCCCCACAACTTTTCTTCCGCATGCAAGATGCGGGATGCCCGACCAACTTTCTAATTTTGGACTTCCATGGTTTCATTCTGCAAATTTGTTTCCGCATTCTTCTGGACCGTTGATTTTGTTGCGGATTTACCCTTGACCATCCGATCTTGATCTTTTGTGGAGCTTTGGATTTTCCGCCTATCTTTTGCGGGGATGCTTCCTAACCATCGGATCTTGTGCGGGATGATTCCTAACTGTCCATTCTAGAACTAATGTGTATCTGCATTCTGTCTTTGTGATTATACAAAAACTGATCCTCATTCATCGGATCTAATGCAAATAACTATGCTACCTCATCAACGTGCCATGCCATCTCTATATTCATCTATGCCACCTCATCATCGTGCCATTTCATCTTTACTTTGACTTATGCTGTGTTAACTCTACCTTGGTATCTTTTGCTTATCCCTTGTACTTCATAAGAAACTTTGCCATCCTTAGTCTTTCATCATCATTAGGATATCATCATATTCCATGTCATCATATGTGTCATGCCACATCCTCAACTCTGCCATGCGATGCCATCATATGTGTCATATTTCCACATCCTCAACTTATGCCATGCCATTCCATTACTACTTTAGTCTTTCACTGAGTTTGTCTTGCCATCATATCCACTGGTTATTCCTTTGTCATTCATGAACACCTTTGACATCAGTGACAACTATAACCCAAACTTGTTAACAACATGTTAGATTATGGTGCATCTCATAATCTTATGCCAAGGGTGGTAGTAGAAATTTTGGGATTGGATATTACTAGGCCTTACAAAGACCTATATTCTTTTGATTCCAGAAAAGTAAGATGTATGGGATTGATAAAATATATGGTGGTAACCCTTGCACAACTTCTAGCTAAAAGCATTGTTATGGATGTTGTAGTGGTTGATATTCCTCCCAAGTTTGGCCTGCTGTTGTCAAGATCTTGGGCATCAAAGTTGAAGGGAACCTTACAAATGGATATGACACATGCCACCATTCCTTTATTGGGAGGAAACATAAGATTATATAGAGAGAAGAGGTTAGCTTATGTGGTTAGCAACCAAGATAAGCCTGAAAATCACCCTATTTATGCTGTTGATACTGATTTAGGATCCTCTATATTTTTCAATGATGGTCCTTACACTGATCATGAAATCCCTATACAAATTGAGTTGAAGGAGGATAAGGAATTTGCAAAAAGGCAGGAAGCTTTAGAAAAGAAGCATAATGAAGAAGGATTGTGGAGTATGTATTTTGATGGGTCCATAAGTAAGATTGGGGTTGGTGCTGGTGTATATATTATTTCTCCCATTAGAAATTTTAAAGCTTTATCTTATAAATTGACTTTTGAATGTACTAATAACGTGGCTGAGTATTAAACTCTGCTACTTGGTTTGAATGCTTTAAAGGATGTGGGAGCAAAATGAATAGAAGTATTTGGGGATTTAGAACTTGTAGTAAACCAGGTGAATGATAGTTACCAGAAAAAACATCCTAGGATGAGGGCTTATAGAAATGAAGTATGGGACATGTTTGGCAATTATTTTATAGAAAATAAAATCAGAGTAATCCATAGAATTGAAAATCGAGTGGTTGATTCTTTGGCTATAGTTGCTGGTAAATTCAAAATTGCCATTCATTCTCAGAAAGCGTATAAAGTCAAAGTTGTAAATAGACCCTCTATACCCAAAAATTCCAAATACTGGCAAGTTTTTGATGATGATCTGCATATAAAGATATTTTTGGAAATGTGTGATGAATTTTTAAATACTCATATTGATACAGAAAATGAAAATTTAGAGAACTTCCAAGATGATGAACATACTGAAGATGAAAAAGCTGAAAACAAAAAAATGAAAAATATGTTAGGGGGGAAAGACGCAATTCAATTGAGGAGAAATTTTATCCCAAGAGTTTTGATTCCCCTACAAAATATTGACCATAATGATGTTACAAAGCATCCTAAAGTTAAACCTGCTGATAATGATGTTGAAGATCAGAATATAGGCACTGAAGAAACACCACGAGTTATAAAACTATCCAAAAATTTACTTTCGAAAGAAAAAGAAGAGTATATCAATTTGATGAATAAATACACAGATGTATTTTCCTGGAGCTATGAAGACCTGAAAGATTATGATACCTCTATCATATGACATACTATTCGAATAAAACCTAGAGAAAAGCCTTTCAGACAAAAGTTGAGGAGAATAAACCCCATGTTGTTGCCTGTGATAGAGAAAGAGATAAAAAGTTATTTAATGCTAAAATTATTGTGACTCTGAGATTTTCTAAATGGGTAGATAATTTAGTACATGTTAGAAAGAAGAACGGTGAAATCAGACTTTGTGTGGATTTCAGAAATCTTGACAAAGTTTCTTTGAAAGACAACTACCTATTACCAAAGATGGATCATATTATGCAAAAAGGAGTAGGATCTTAGAGGATTTCTACTATGGATGGATTCTCAGGCTATAATCAAATCAAAGTGCTTCATGAGGACCAAGAGAAGACTGCATTTATTACATCATGGGGTACATTCATGTATGCCAAAATTCCCTTTGGTTTGATGAATGCAGGGGCTACATTTCAGCGTGCTATGGATATTGCTTTTGCAGAAGAAAAAGATAAATTTGCAGTTGTTTACATGGATGATGTAACTGTTTATTCTAGGTATGACAGGGAACATATCAAACATTTGGAGAAGTCCTTTCTGAAATGCAGAAAGTATGGTATCTCATTGGATCCCAAGAAATCTGATTTTGCATTAGAAGAAGGAAAGTTGCTAGGACATATCATTTCAATGGATGGTATTAAAATTGATCCAGAAAGAGTCAACACAATTTTAAAGGTTGAAGAGCCCAGGAGCAAGAAAGAAGTGTAGTCATTCATTGGACACATAAATTTTCTGAGGAGATTCCTTCCTAGATTTACTGAAATCCTGAGAAACATTACCAACATGCTGAAGAAAGAGAATGAAATAAAATGGAGAGAGGATTCTAGGAAATCCTTTAAAGATATAAAAAAGGCCATCACTGAAGCCCCACTTTGGGTGAGTCCATACTTCACTAAAGATTTATTAGTATTTTCTTATGCATCTGAGCATACTATAGCTGGAGTCCTATTGCAGAAAAACAACCAGAATGATGAGCAACCCATAGATTTCTTCAGTAAGGTGCTGAGAGATGGAGAGTTAAAGTATGATATCATGGAAAAGTAGGCCTATGCTTTGGTGAAATATTTGAAATATTTTAGAGTGTATGTTCTCCATTCACATATTGTTGCATGTGTTCCAAGTAATGTGGTGAAGAGAATTCTTACACAACTAGATACAGAAGGGAAGAGAGAAAAGTGGATTGCTGTACTATTGGAGTATGATCTTGAAATCAATCCTACTAAGTTGATCAAAGGGCAGGGACTTGCCAAATTGATGATAGATTCCAATTGTGAATCTTTACATATTAACCTATTGTCTAATCATTCAACCATCTTGATTTAGGGATACAGGCAATGCCATATTTTTCTATGTCTCCATGGTATACTGATATTGTATATGTTTTGCAAAATCTACAAGCTCCCGTAGGATTGAGTAAAACAAAAGCTAGATCTATGAAACTGAAGGCTACAAATTTATGCATCATGAATCAATAATTGTGTTGGAAGGACCCTGGTGGCATACTATTAAATTTCCTACTGGAAAATGAAGCCCAAAAAACAATGAAGGAATTCCATAAAGGAGATTGTGGAGGGCATCACTCTTGGAAGGTGGCAACAAATAAAATTATGACAGCTGGTTTTTATTGGCCTTCTATGTTTTCTGATTTCTATAGGGAGACCACTACATGTCATTAGTGCCGAATTTTTGATGTTAAGAGGAAGCTGGTTCCACTCCCTCTTAATCCAATTTCAGTAGAGGAACCCTTTCAGCAGTGGGGGTTAGATTTCATTGGGGAAATTAATCCAAATTCTTCAGGTCAACTTAGATGGATTCTGACAGCAACATATTACTTCACAAAATGGATTGAAGCAATACCCACAAGGAGAGCTATAGATGATGGGATCATGGACTTTATTGAGTATAATATTTTTGCTAGGTTTGGTTGTCCTAGGAAAATTGTGACAGATAATGCAACTTCCTTCAAATAAAAAAGATGATAATTTTCTGTAACAAATACCACATCAATTTGAAACATTATACTTCTTACTATCCACGAGGAAATGGACTGGTAGAGTCTTCAAACAAGAGCTTGGTAAGAATAATTAAAAAATTGCTAGAATAAAACAAAAGATCTTGGCATACAAAGCTGAAATATGCTTTGGGGGCTGATAGGATCAACACAAAAAGGGGATTTGGAATGCCACCATTCCAATTAGTTTATGGAACTGAAGTTGTTTTTCCAACATATTTGGGATTTCCTGTCGTGAAATTGTTGCAGGAGTAGGAGGATGAACCAAATTACATGCAAAGAAGGATCAATTAAATAATAGAGCTAAATGAGATGAGGGATAAGGCTTATGATAAAGTACAAACACATCAGGAAAAAATGAAGAATACTTTTGACAAAAAAGTTAAAGAAGAACAATTCTAGATAAATGATTTGGTCTTGAAGTGGGATGCTCATAGGGAAGACACGCATGGAAAGTTTGATCATATGTGGGTAGGTCGATACATCATTGCAACATACAAAGGGGAAATTTCATTCATTTGCCAGCATCAGGATGGGTCTTAGCTAAAGGGAGGCCCAGTAAATGGAAGATTTCTAAAACATTACTTTTCCTGAGGGTAGGAGGTAATTTTTTTACCATAGTCTATATATATTTCTTTACATTTAAATCAGTACAGATGGTGAGCTAAAAGATTTGAAGCATGCAGAGAAGGCCCTAAAATCTAGAGGGGTAGCCATGTTTCTTTATTTCTTTATTTTTATTTTTATATATAGAAAAATAAAAAATAAAAGTTTGAGGTTTTGAAAGTCAAAAATTGGTCTATGGGGTTCTTTTCTACCTCGCACAGAGGATAACATCCCCAATTGGAACCAGATGTTAGCACCATTTTTGGGCTAAGTGGTTGGAAGGGGAAAGGTCAGTGAAAATGAAGAATAAGGTCTGAATTTTTTTGTATCATATGACCTAGAAAAGTGAGGAAGGGTGTACAAACAATTCCGCAAAGGTAAAATGCTTGGTCTATATAATTTTTGATATTTGCGGAATGGTGTTAACCTGCAGTCAAAATCAACTGCCAGATCAGTAGGTGGAAACAAATCTACAACTGTCAGACATTCCACTGATACAACATGTAAGGACAAACAAACTTTTCAAATCCACGAAATTAGGTAGGAATGACAATGATGAATGGTGGATATTTGATCGGGTTTTTGATCTACGGTCCTAATAAATTCTGCCATGGGAACTAGCGTGGAGTAATTTATGTTGGAAATTTGTGGAATCAGGTAGGAGCCTCAGATTTTGATGGATCAGATTAAACCCTGATCTATATGTACAGTTAGGATAAATTTTGTTACTGTAAAGGGCATGGTAATCAACAGAATAAGGTAGGGGCCACCCCATTTAATGGTCCCGATGGAGGCATAATCAAGATCAATGACATAGATTTATTTTGGTGGTTGAAGGTGCGAGGAAGAATAAATTTTTTGAGGTTGTGGAATGAAATTAAAAGGCTTAAGAAATTAATGATGTAGATTTGATTTAAGGAATATCTACAGCTTAAGATCATTCCGCAAGCAAAACATGCACACTCAGAGTTGAAAAGAAAATTAGCGGAATTGGGTGGACAAGGCATAATTCAATGGCTTAGAATGATGTGTTTTTAGATCAAAGGTGGATAATCATTCTGGAAGGGGAAATTGAAATATTCTTATGGAGATAAAGCTGGAGAAAGATGTAAGTAAAGGTATAAGTAATTAATGGACAAGATCAATCAGAAGATAGATATGGGGCTATAATTCAATCCGAAATTGAGATTTGCATGAAGAATAAGGGAGGTAGCATAGTAAAGGATGAAGACATGGGGCTTAAACAGGGAGAAAGATTGACGGCACAAGATGGAGGATACAGGATGGATAGATAGGAGCTATTTAAGATGGGAAAGATGTAAGAATGATATGATGAGAAAAATAATATAAAAGTACATGCACATGGAATTGGGTCATTTATTTATTTTGTGCATTGGAAAGCAAAAGCTAAGGACTGTGCGGAAGCGGCTAGCTCAGACATAATCTTTGGGACACTTGTCAACAAACTAGGTAGGCTTCTTGTCCTCATTAAAAAGTATTTAAATGGCTGAAATTGAAGAGGCAGAAGTCTTGAACCTAGATTATCAGAAGATTGAGGAGTTATTTGAAGACAAAGATTCAAAAATATTTGATACCATATTGCTAAATGGACCTATAGAATCTGTTAAAAACAAACTAAAAATTGTTAAGGACCAAGGCACAGAGATTCACAATGTTTACAAGTCGTACTTCAATTATTTCTCTACAGACCAAAACCTAAACTGCCCTAAATTCGTCGACTGGTGTGCCACTAATTATTCCTCCTCTGAGAGGGTAATTATGGATACAACCAACTCAAAAATCCTATGTCCATTTAGTCCTCTGATAATTAGAAATAACCTCTCAGTTCCTGTCGAGTTTAGTCAAAGTCCAAAGAGTATAATGAAGAATCCATAGTCCAGTACTTTAGAGAGTCCACAGTTGAAAAGAAGCAGGATTTATTCAAAATTTGTTTTAGACCTGATGTCCAGTTACAGAACCAACCATTCCCTGTTGATGCCAACCTTTTTATTGAAGAAACTTAGTGTTTCATAACCCTTATGAGTCAGTTTTTAGGGTTGGATACATAAAAGTACATTACTGAACCCTTAATGTGCCCGTTGTTTATCCTTAGCACATGTCAAGTTGAGTCTAAAGAGACTAGTTAGTTAGTACAATATTCTCACCTTAAATTTGATGAATTCCTATGAGAATATTCATTCTCAGCTAATGGATTTCCATAAAACAAAAAGTTTCAGATCTCAGTCTTATTTGTTGAAGATGTTTGTGTCATTCAATGAGGAAAACCTACATCTCCCTGAAATGGTGCTCACAAAAGAAACAAATAGGGACTACAAGAAGTTTATGAATTTCCTTATGTCAGAGGTTTACAGTGTTTTCTTTTAGAATAAATTACCCATATTTTCACCACAAATGAAAGAGATTTTGCATCTCTCTCCCAAAAGAGAATTGGGGACTGGTTTATTTTTTAACAAGGTGCAATAATAAGGTTATATGAGTTTGTTCATCAACCATATATACTACCTGCTTTTTTGAATCCCAGAGTACTTTCTATGGAACTGATCAGACAAAAATTAATAGTGGAGGATGAGCATTTTCTCAATTTTAAGAAGTCTTCAAAGATCAGATTCCCAAGGGTTGTAGGCCCATTTATCATTAAGAATAAAGCTTCCCTTCCAATGATTTAAAGCTTACTAAAAGAGATGGGGTTTTCGACTGAAGCTGCTATAAATTATGATCCCCATCATATTATATCTATCATAAGACAAGTTAATAAGAACTAGCCCTTTGAGCAATTTGAAGTTGTAGGTCTACCAGAGAATGCAAACTGGTTGGATTACCCCCATGAGACTCAGGGGGATGTTGATATGCATGAAGACTCCACTTCCTTTGTAATGGAAGTCACCTCACTACAACCTGGTACCTCCATCTTGGTTCCAGCAGCTGAGAAAGTTACACCCATAGCCAGTTGCTCTCAGAGAACCAACAAAAGGGACTTATCTGATGCTATGTACATAGAGGAGGAAGACACAATGATAAAGCCAAAGAAACAAAGAGTAGAAGAAGAAGGACAACTTGTCCAAGTGTTAGAGGGAAAAGGTAAGAAAAAGAAACAAATGAAAGGGATAGGACCTGCTTTTGAAATCAAAGAATATGCCTTTGCTGATACACCAACTAATTCTACCTCACAGTTCAAAAATAGGTTAGAATTATTTGATAAATATAAGGATGAAAAGGGTGTAGCTTCAGAGGAAACTTTGAACTTGTATGTGGAAGTTAGAAAAATCTCTAGCAAGGATGTATCTCTAGTCATTGTTAGAGATCATTCTCAAAACACTTTGAATTTGACAATAGCAACAAAGAATAAGGTTGCCAAGATGAAAATGAACCTAGAAAACATCCCCATTCATGATATGATACACCATGATAAACAACCCCGGGACATTATTTATACCGATATGTTAAAGGCTACACTAAAATTATCAAGGCTTCACTCCAGTAAGAGCAATATTGAGAATCAGCTTATACAGGAGAAGGTGGAAAACAGAGCCCACCAAGCACAAATAAAGAAGTTGCAGACATATTTGTTGGATGTTGAGAACCAAGCAGACAAAGGGTTTTCCACCCAAAAATGATTGAATGAAGAAGAGAATGCCATTCAACTACTGAAGAAGAAGCTAAAGATCCCATCTACTCAGCTGATATAAGCTTCTGAGCTAGCAGAGCTTGAGAAGGAAAAATAAGACTTGAATGGTGAGCTAATAGATTGCAAATCCAAACTACTAAGATTTGCAGAAAAAGAAAAGCAATGGAAAAGAGATATGTCCCTTGTAGTTGAGAGTGAGAAGACTCTCAAAGCTAAATCTGATAAATTAGAAAAGAAGCTGCAAGAGAAAGAGAAGGAGATGCAAGAAAAATAGAAAGAACTTGAAAGAATAATCATTCCTCCTTCTACTGATTCTGAGGAACAAACCATTGTTTAGGCTATGTCACAGGTTAGTTTGAAAGAATTGGAGCTGGTTGGATTGAAGAACCAGAATAAAAACTCGGAGAGCTTGGATTTGAAAAGAAAATAAGAGAAAAAGGCTTGGGAAGCAAAATGCCAAGAATTATAGACTAAGAATGACAAATTGATGAAATGGGTCACAAGGAAGTCATCAGTTCAGGGAGAAAAGCATATAATATGGGATGCCATCATAACAGAAGCAAGCAATTTAAGACCTTACATTGATTATGTTTTAGACAAGGAGGCCGTGATCCAATCATCTAAATAGAGCGTGACAACAATGAGGGAAGGATTGAATAAAAAACCTATTGATTATGCTAATAATGCCATAGACTTTTTAAATGGGTTAACAGAGGATGAGTTGAATATTGCAAATATCAAAGACAATATATCTACCATAACTTGGTCCAGAAAAGTGGTAAATAAGCATCAACATCTCGATACAGTTCAGGATAAGATATATATCATGGTACACCAATTAAAACTTTTTAGAGACATGTTTGATCCTCTGTTCATGAAGGGAATCTCATTATTTTGGAAAGTAAAAGGTGCTATGCTGACATAGAAGGAATATCAGGACAAATTAATTGAATGCAGATTGGATCATACAAAATTTGCTGACATGCTCCATTCATTATCTGACAAAACAATTGTAGACAAGTTGGCGGATGAGTTTGAAATGTTTGTTGATTTCAAGTAAGCATGTGCACGCTTGCAAAATTATTCATACAGGAATCAGGTGGAATTGCTGCTGTTGTCAAAGGAAATGTTCAATTTGGATGTGCCATCCACGGATCAATGGCAAACAATGGAAAAATATGGAAGGTCCGAGTACACATTGCATGGTTGAAGATATTGAAGATTGTGGAATATTTATTGCTGAAGAATTAATTATTTAGGCTTTAGTTTATTTTCAAAATCAGCTAGTAGTTAATAAGTGTTGAATGGAACATGTAAAAGGCGGTTATGCCTATTTTTATCAATTTGTTTTGTTTCAGATCATGGAGGAATTGTATAAGAACTAGTGAATGCAATGAAAAAAGGGTTGGAACCCATGAGAACTGAGTTATGTAGTTTAAGACCTATTTTAATAAAATCACAGAGCCGAAGCTTGCCATTTCTGCAAAGATTCATGTGTTTTTCATGATTACAATTTGTTTTTCCTCTTTTTAATGTGAATGTTATTACTTTCATTACGTCTTCCTTCATGTATGAAATAAGTGTTTGATGGTTCATAATTCATATTTATATGCTTTGACTATTAATTTCAGATATTCACAAATCTTTTCCACTAAAGTTAGCATTGGATTCATCCTTGATAGATTCCCATGTTAATGGGATGTTCATTATTTCTTCCTTTACACCGGACCAAAGCATTTTGACTGTGATTGAATGGCTATCTTGCCTTTGTTAGAAATTCCCATGCAAACAACGTTGTGATTGATATTTATTCATTTTGACTCCATATCCCAATGTATAATTGCCCTGTTTCAACCAATACAACAATATGAATGTTACTTTTATTTTTATATCTGGCCTTGTTAAACAACCATTGAGAGATTCCTCTCTAGAGAGAAAGATTCCAACTTTCTTTCATAAAGCTTGGTTTTGTGGTTACCTTGAGATTACCTTTTTACAACCTGAGGTACATTTTGAGTGCTAACACCTAGTATGAGAGAAATCCCATCAACATTTGAGATGAACATGTAGTAGATGGTCATGTGAATCATGTCCTGGTTCTCGGTTAGAGACAAACTTGTAGTATATGAGATGTTGATTGTTGTACTCTCTGATGGACTGTGTAGAGTTGCAAAGCTGATGGATCTACTGATGGATTGAGTGGATCAGATAGATGATGACACCTCTCGCTGGACTGAGAGTGTGTTGACAACATTCAGTATGTATATAGATGATTGAGATATATGATATGTACATATGAGACCCATATGTTTGTGATGTTGATGATTACGACCATATCTAAAGAATACCTTCCTTGTTGAGAGGGAGTGTTGGATTTTGTGCAACTTCAGAAGTTAATCTTGTTGTAATTGTATTATATTTTTTTGTACTTCCTACGGGAGTTTATAATGATGTAATTATTCATTTAAATCCTTGAAAAAAATAATGTAAACCTTGGGGAATATTACACATGAAAAAGAATAAAAATAATATGTTATCTTTTGTAAAGTGTATAAATAGAGAGGCCAGGTGCCTCATTTACTCACTCACTCAGTACAAGCAAGTTCACCTACTCAAGGAGAAGTTTGCAAAACCAAAGAGAAGCAACATTTTCTGGGGTTTTCTCTTGGAGATATTTTATTCTGTCTCTCTCTCATTCTTTTATTATGTTCTCGAAATATATCATCTCTATACAAAGGTTGCTGGGTTTTTCCCAATTGGGTTTCCTAGGATAAATTCTTGTGTTCTTTGTTTATGTGGTGTCTTTCTTCTAGTGATCCTATTGTTCATTAGAAATTAAGTTATACTGCCATGAAACTAACTATTGTAAGGGAAGTTTCAGTCAATAAGTTTGAGTTTGTTTTAAGAACTAATATCGAAAACAAAGAAACTGGAGAAATTTTTACAGTCTCGAATGTTTATGGGCCCTTTAAGAATCGACAAGCTTTTTAGGAATCTTTACCCTCCTCTAGTATTTGGGAGACTTGAAATATGATAATAGGAGGGGACCTAAATTTCACTCTATTGGAAAGCGAGATTTGGGGAAAACTAGCCAGGACTGACTCCTTAAGTAATTTTTTCAACTCCTTTTTGGAATCTAAAGGATTCATCAGCATACAACCTCTAAAGCTAGAGCCTACCTGGAAAAAGTGCCTTGATAGGTTCCTAACTTTTGAGAACTTATTTTCAGGCCATTTATTGGTGCATTCTTGGATAGAAACTGGAGGGTTTTCTGATCATTGCCCAATCATGCTATCAATTGTAAAACATGATAAAAAAATTAGATTCTCCTTTTAAGTTCAACCTTATTTGGATCAAAGAAGAGGGGTACACAAAATTGGTGGAGGATCTATGGATTCCCTTGCAGGAGGACTATTCAGTCTCATGTATGAAGCATATAGTAGAAAATTGTAATGTTCCCCGGGGATATTAAAGGGTATGATGGGCATATCATTAGCTCTCTAAGGATAATTAGATCATTTTAGCACAATAGATTAGTTAAACAAATATTTTCTTTCATTTTTCAGGATTTAATCACGACAAAGTCCCTTTAATTACCAATAAATTAAAATAAATTCAATAACTATTCCATCATCTTATCCAAGGGTTGGAAAGGATTAATAAAACCTTCTAGCAACATCAAATATCCATTCCAAGCCAATTTATACATAAAATCCACCTATAAAGTCCATTTACTCTTAATCATGATTAACTAGTAATTGGTGTTCTGATTACGATACTTAACGAGATTTAGTGCACAATTGACTATACTTAATATAATTTAAATTTGTTTATCACTTACACATTGTTTATAAAGTCCAATGGCTGTTCAACACCTGATAACATGCAAAGCAGGCCTAATTACCATTTTCCAATTAATTAAACATAGTAATTATAAAAATGATTCCACAAGAACTAGTTAACTAGTTGTTCAATACTAACAACTAGTCTTGCACAAATTCAACACACAACCATGCCAATGAACCAAAAAGTGAACCTTAATACATCATAGACATATTTAAGCATGCACGTACAAAAAAAAATTACTTTTGAAGATCTAATTCGAGTACATAAACGAAGAATATTTCAAGTTCAATTAGTATAACTAGTTAATAAACAGTGTCGGGAATTCAATCAAACCAATCGTACCGAGTTACGAGGAACATAGAGATGAAAGTAAAAATATGTAAAATAGAATTCTACAACAAAATTAAAGTACCAAGAATAGATCATATGTTTGTACTTTCATCTTTTACCAAAAACAAAGATTCGAATCCAAAAACTGTTTACCAATTTCACCACAATGTACCTAGTTTCCAATTTAACTTTCCAAATGCCAAATAAATATTAATATATAATTTTTGTATCTCTTCGATAACACATCATGGGTCACCTAGAATCATATGGGTGTATCTTTCTGCTCATATACAGTCCATTAAACAACTCACGAAACTAGTTAATTCTACTCATCCGAATTGACTTGTAATTCTAGGAATCGGTAGAATAATTAAATCCACAACTCATAGAATCATTAAAATGAAATTAAAAATCTAAATAACATGTTTTATCAGTCATAACATAGGTATATCTCATTCTAACATTTTTTCAAATGCTTCATATGCAAAGTCACAAATCTACTCAAAACAATTCCATTGAAGGAGCCAGAAATTGGAAATTGATCTAGAAATTCAGTAGACATTTTCCCAAAACTGCCAAGAAGATTTATCCTCACATTATCACAAACATTTCAAGATTATTTATCAGAAATAAGCATAAAATTAACACTCATGCATTTTTACAAACACTTCATGTGCTAATTTTCTGAACTGTGCCAAACAATCCGTTTGAAGAACTAGTTTTCAAATAAAAGGTAGAAGAATCAAAGATAAGTGTTTTACAACTTTACAAGGATACTGTACCATCAACAAAAAAATATAATGAACATGGGAAAAAATATCAGTTATGTAGCTTAGGTACCAAATAATTACTTCCTCAAACAATTGGTGCACAAAAACCCAAAAACTAGTTTCCAATCCCTTCATAAAATTTACTTGCATAAATAGATTGAATTCCGTGAGAAATTTCTTCCAAAAATAACTCATATATTTCATCAGATATTTCATGTGCATCCATAAATTAAATAAACATGAGATACACACTTATCTTATTAATGTGCAACTGGCATCATCTGGACCACGTTCCACTCAACCTTTGGCACTGCCAAACCAAATCTCACTTTGATAGGCCACCCCTGAGATGAGGCCATAGATCCAAAATAGAGGTGCACTCAAGAATATGTCAAGTATCAGTTTGAGAGGCCAAAACTCTTTTACTCACCACATACTTTCTCTTCCACCCCACTACCAGGTGCGATGGTAAACCAGACCCCCTACGCCATCAGGATATCACCATGCACCATCAAGATTTATGTGCAGGTCTAGGACAGAGCCAAGTAGTGGACATGGAGGAAATACACTAGAGTTTTATGGGATTACCATAAACACCATACAAGACCACAGTGATTCAATCACTAATTTCATTCACATAGCAAATCATTCATGGTTTCCCGAGATCCCAAGCTTACCAAGCTCTCGCCATCAAAGGTATGAACAACCATAATCAACAAACATCCAAAAGGACCATGAAAAACAACCCCAAACCAAGGATATCAAACATGTATTTATATACCAAAGAAGGTAATTCTAACTCAATGGGGTCAAACCAAACCAAGGTAAGCCAACTTGAGTCAATCCAAGGGGGTTAATTCAACCTCAAGAGGTTAACTCTGATCCAACCTAAGCAATTTTAATTTCAAGGAGAGTGACTCCAGGTCACTTGATCTGGATTTATGTAGGAACGCAACATAATACACAAATGACCATAGAAACAAATATGTAGCGAAAATAACACTTCATTTCATTAATCAATAACTGAAACTTGTTTACATACAGAATGGAAATAAACTAGCTAGAGTGCTGGTAGCTTATCTCTGAGAAGAGATGTGGTGGCTACACGCCTCTGAACTCTGTGTTACAATGAGGCTTGAAGGCCTATATATTATTGAGAAACAATGGAAACCCTACACATCCAGAAACCTAACCCTAGGAGGTGAAACGCCTTAATGTGGGCCCCGTTGAGTAACTTGGTACATCAATTTCCTGGGGTCATAACTTTAGCATACTACGTCCGTTTGACGTGCATGATATATGGTTAGAAAGATCTGTTTAGGGACTACATCCATAAATAATAAATATCAAGTTCGAAATAGACTCATTTTGCTTGACCATTCGATGCCAAAAAAATGTCATTTAGGGCCTCAAAACGGCTCTGGAAGTTTAGGACTTGAAAACTGCCAAAAATAGTAAATTGTGCTACAATTAAGGAAACTGGAAAACTGAAAGAAACAATGGTGGGGGTCCAAGAGGAATAGGTGGGTGGCCACCAATATCCTCCTGGATCATTCCTCCCCCCTTAGGAAGCAATGGTCCCCATTGCGTTGAGTTCCTCCATGAGATGAGGAAACTTCTGTTGAACTTGGTCCCTGTTGAGCCACTTTCCTTGGTGAAGGAGTTGGCCTGCTTTGACAACTCGATATAGCTGGATCTTCTGGTGGTGGGTGTTCTTGATCTATGTGTCCATAATCCGATCAGGGGTGGCTTGTTCCATGCAGTCGGGGTTTAACTCTGTTGGTGTGAGTTGTTCTGCCACGTCTGATGTGTCCAGTAGAGGTGGAAAGTAGGGCCAAAGGTGGTCGACATTGAACATTGGGTGCAGACCAAGGAATGGTGGAATACTGAGCTCGAAGGAATTGTCCCCGATAGCCTTGGTGATGGTGTATGGCCCATATCGGAGCGGGTGAAGCTTGCGGTGGGGTCCAGCGAGGCGCTCCTTCTGCAAATGTAGCCACACTTTGTCACCCACCTGGAAGTTGTGTTGCACCAGATGCTGATCATGTCACTGCTTATACTTAGCATTGGATCTGTCCAATATGTCATGAACCTATTGGCGAATGTGCTGAATGCGCTCAATGAAGTTGTTTGCCTTGGAAACTTCAGATTGGATATGAGCTGAATCAACTTGAGTAGCTGCAAATGGCATGGCTATGTCAATGGGACATAGTGGTTGGAATCCCAAGCCCACCTGAAAGGGGCTGTGGTTGGTTGAGCTGTGGAGGGCCCGGTTATAGCTGTGGTGTACATAGGGGAGGCTCTCATCCCATGTGCATGGATGCTTTGAGTTGTACATGCGCAAAATGTGTACGATCATCTTGTTAACGACCTCTGTCTGGCCATCAGTCTGGGGATGGAAAGTTATGGACTTTGTGAGCTTGGTGTCTAGCATTGAGCATAGGCTAGACTAGAATGTACTAAGGAACCTGTTGTCCCGGTCTAAGATTATAGACTGTGGGATCCCAAAGTGTACCCACACTCATTCAAAGAAGAGTTTAGCAGTGGCTTCTGTTGTGATATTCTTCTTGCAGGCCGCCATTATGGCCATCTTTGAGAATCTGTCAACGACCACAAACACATAGTCATTGCCATGCTTAGTAGAAGGAAGGCCTGACATGTAATCCATGGAGATATAGATGCCTTGCTTCTTGATGGATGGTTTGGCAATGGCGCAGGAAGTGCAGGATCGGATGTACTTCCCAACGTCCTGTCAAAGGTTCGGCCAATATAAATACTTCTACAGTACTACCACTGTTTTCTTGACCCCTAAATTCCCAGCAACCCGACTGTAGTGCGCTTCCCAAATCATCTTGGCACGCTCTCTTGAAGTAACACAAAGGTGTCCCATGTGACACAGTAGTACATCCTGGAGGTGAAATTTTGGAACTTGGTTTGCCTCCAAGAGCATTTGGTATGTGTGGCTGAATTCTGGATCACTCTTGTAGAGAAGCGGCTAATCAGAAGTCTCACACCCACAAGAGTTGAGCATGGTCATTATCGCCACGATCGGTGGTCAGCTAAGGCAGTCTGCAACATTATTAGTGCTTCCCTTCTTGTACTTGATGTTCAAATGAAACTGTTGTAGATATGTGGACCACTTCTGATGGCGATTGTTCTGTAACTTCCCTTGTGTTTGCATGAACTGTAGGGGTCAGTGGTCTGTGTGGATGATCGTTTCCTTCCCCAAAATGTAATGCTTCCATTGTCGGCAAGCCCGTACAATGGAATACATCTCTTTGTCATAAGTGGGATATTTGCAGATAGTGTCTCACTGTGATATGCCACTGGATGCCCTTGTTGAGTAAGGACTGCCCCAATAGCATAGTCAGAGGCATCTGTCTCGATCTCAAATGGTTGTTGCAAGTATGGTAATGTGAGCACTGGAGCACAGCATAGGCGATGTTTCAATTCTACAAATGCCTTCTATTGAGTTTTCAACCAAAAGAATTTCGCTTTCGCTCCTCCCTTGGTGACTTGACTCAAGGGCCAAGTGATATGAGAGAATCCCAACACGAACCTGTGGTAGAAATTAGCAAGGCCCAGAAAGCTATGAAGCTCTGTTAGAGTAGTTGAGGCTGGCCAATCCCGAATGACTTGGATCTTGGTTAGATCCACATGTACCCCACAGTCATCAATAATGTATCCCAAATACTGAAACTAGGTCATTCCAAAAGTTCACTTGTCCAAATTGGCACACAACTTATGCTGCTGCAATGTTTGGAGGACCTATCGGATGTGGTGGAGGTGCTCTTCCCAAGTCTGGGTGAAGATCAGGATGTTATCTAAGTACACTACTACAAATGAGTTGGTGAATGGCCGCAAGATGTCATCCATTAGTCTCATGAAGGTTGCAGGAGCATTCGTCAGCCCGAAAGGCATGACCAACCATTCGAAAAGGCCCTCCTTGGATTTGAAGGCAGTCAGCCACACATTGGTCGGTTCGATCGGTACTTGGTGATACCCATAATTTAAGTCGATCTTGCTAAAATATTTCGCCCCTTGAAGCTGGTCCAGGAGGTCATCAATCCGTGGGATTGGGTACCTATTCTAGACAATGATCTTGTTCAGCGCTTCATAGTCAATACAGAGTCTCCAAGTCCCATCCTTCTTCTGTACCAACATGATCGGGCTCCCACAGGGCGATGAAATTGGACAGATGTGACCCTTCTACAGCAGTTCCTGAATTTTCCTTTGATTTCATCATTCTCCAAAACAGAACGACGATAGATTGGTCCAGTGGGAAGCGACGCACTTGGGGTCAGATCGATGGGGTGCTTGACCTGACAGTGGAGAGGCACCTCGGTAGGTGAGGTAAATATGTCCCGGTGCTCCTCCATGACCTTGTCCATTTGTTGTTGTCATGTGGAGGAGCCCTATCTGGAGGTTGTGGCAATGATCTTCTTCTTGCCCTGGGGGCGGATCATCAAGAAAACAAACTTGCCGGTTTCAGAAATGAGCTTACTGCATTGTTTTGCAGTAATCAAAGAGATAGCAATAGGGGGTGGTACCTCTGGTATTCTATACAAATTATTTCCCAACGTAATAATAACAGTGCGAGGCCGGGACTCATACACAGCATGTCGCTTCCATAAGTATGGTTGACCTAATAATACATCATAAACATCAAGAGGAGCAATATCACATCATACCTCATCAGTGAAGGGCTTGATGCTATAGGGAAGTTGGCACTGCTGGCTGACGCAGAGATCTCGTCCTTGGTGAAGCCACCTGACGGTTTATGGCTACGGGTGTGCTGTGGTCGGCAAACCCAACCTCTTCACAACCTCTGCTGAAATCAAGTTCTTTTGGATCCCACTGTCGACAATGAACTGTAGCGGAGAACACTTTACCCACATCTAGGAGTGGAAAAGATGCTCCTCCTCCTCTGAATCTTCTGGTTCTTCCTTTTGGATCTTCATGGTGGCAACGGTGGCATTGGGATCTACATCGATAATCTTCTTCCCTTTGTCATTCCCCTTCTCAGGTTCTGATTCAATGTCAGAGTATGCATCTGATTCAGAAGCCTTTATCTCGGCCACTAGTGACTGCTTAGCCTGACACTCACTTGTGTTGTGAGTGGGGCTCTTATGGAACTTGCACCACATTCCCGCTTCCTTCTTCGGCTTTGCAGTGTTGCTCTTTTCTTGCAGCTTTGGAATTTTTTCTTGAGTCGCCATGCCTTGGCTGTGTCCTTGGTTCTGTGGTTTGGGGGCACCTTTCCCTTGCTTCTGATTCGCAGATCCAAAGTCTTGCTTTTTCTATTTGAATTTTTGCTCAATTTTGGCAGCGTACCGATATGCCATACCAAGTGAGGAGATGTCAAGGAAATCCATTTCCTCCTGAATGTATCTATGCAGACAATTGTGGTGCTTCAGCACCAAATGTTTCTCTGAATCTTTGATGCCCAACTTGGTGCGAGGGTATGGAACAAATTCGTCAGCTCATCCACATCTTGATCTCTTTGCTGCCGCAACGTAGTCCATTGGATGTACTTGTCCTCATAGCTCCCCACCATATAATATTGTCCCTTTATGGAATCTTGAAAAGAATTCCAAGTGGGTACGGCTGAGAACAAAGAGGGTTCCTCCTCATCCTTTCTCTCATAGTAGGTTTCCCACCAGTCCTTGACATGGGGGGCGGATTTGAGTAGAGAAAAAGTAATATTTTCCTGGTCAGAAAAGTCATGAACCGAGAAATATCCTTCTAATAGATTCAACCATTTATCTATGGTGTCTGCATCTATTCGACCATCAAATATGGGAATGTCAAAGTTTACTTGTACCTTAAAAGGGGTTGCACTTCCAGAGTGGCTACTAGATGTAGATGCATCACTAGTGGGAAGTCGTTGAAGGATCTGGGCGAAGTTATCCATCATCGCATTCCTTTGTTTTTCAAGGGCCTCCTCGAGCAACATTTTGATAGGATCTTCTGCATCCTCATCTTTCTTTTTGTCCCCCATGGGTGGCTGTCGGGATTTGCGAGGCTGATCTTGCAAAGGTTCAACTAGATCGAGCCCTAACTCTTTATACCCCGCCCTTGTTGGGGACATGCAAAGAAGGATCGAGAAAGAGCAGATTGATTTGATACCGCTGATCTGGATTTATGCAGGAATGCAACAGAATACACAAATAACCATAGAAACAAATATGCAGCAGAAATAACACTTCATTTCATTAATCAATAACTGAAACTTGTTTACATACAGAATGGAAATAAACTAGCTAGAGTGCTGGTAGCTTATCTCTGAGAAGAGATGTGGCAGCTACATGCCTCTGAACTTTGTGTTACAATGAGGCTCTAAGGCCTATATATTATTGAGAAACAATGGAAACCCCACACATCCAAAAACCTAACCCTAGGAGGTGAAACGCCTTAATGTGGGCCCCGTTGGGTAACTTGGTACATCAATTTCCCGGGGTCGTAACTTTAGCATACTACCTCCATTTGACACGCATGATATATCGTTAGAAAGATATGTTTAAGGACTACATCCATCAAAGACAAATATTGAGTTCAGAACGAACTCATATTTGCTTGACCATTCGATGCCAAAAAAACGTCATTTAGGGCCTCAAAACGGCTCCTGAAGTTTAGGACCTGAAAACTGCTAAAAATAGTAAATTGTGCTACAATTAAGGAATCTGGAAAACTGAAAGAAACAATGGTGGGGGTCCAAGAGGAATAGGTGGGTGGCCACCAATATCCTCCTAGATCACCATCCCACCCAACTCAAATTCACGTGTGGACACATCATACATTAAGAGGAATAAAAATTAGTGAGGTGAGGTTTCACACAAGCCAAGTATTCTTCCCATAATAGAAAAGGGGAGGTTACATAAGGATTTACACAAGTATTTACACAAGAGTTACACAAGGATTACACAACTTTTGGGGTGTCCATGATAAAAATATCCAGTTAGGGAACACTTGTGCAAATGGGGGTTACAAAACCATGTGTAACCTCCACAAAGGAGTTACAAAACCACCAAAGGGGCTCAATCAACAAGTGGCACCCACCCAAACACCAAGGAGGCCCACTAAATCATGAATTAGGCTCAATAATACCAACATAGGCTAAAATAATCAAAAGTTGGGTCCATTGTAAAATGTTTTGGTGATCATCAACTAATAAAGCCACCAAGACATAAATATGGACCAAGATCAACCAAATAAGTTATAAAGTGATAGGAATGTCCCCATTCCCCATCACATTGTGGATCAGGCCTCCCATACTCTTTTAGTGGTCCCCGATGTGCCAGTTGTTTTCATTAATTAATTATTTACAAAATAATAATAATGTCTCTAGGTCCTTAAAACCCTTGTTTCGGCACCCTATGCCACAATAATAAATAATTACAAATTACATATTTCTAGAGCTTAACACATGGGGTATTACAACAATCTAGTCAAGATAAAGAAAGCCTCAAAGGGTAAAAGGTTCCAAGATAGTCAACATGATCAGTAAAAGGAGGTGGACGAAAGGATCGTGGTAATATACAACCAGAACAATTTAGGGGTGTTAACCTAGGATGAAATGAAGAAGTTGAAATCATATGAACTAAAGCAATTTGAATTACTAGCTAAGGAAGAGAAATTACGGAGGCTCAATAGTAGAGCTATATAGATCAAGGAAGGAAATGATAACACCAATTTTTTCCATCGGTTTGCTTCTCATAGCAGAAATGTAAACACTATAGATTAGATCTAGAATGAGCAAGGAAGATTGGTTAGTTATTTTTAGAATTTTTTTTTAAGCAGGAGTCTCCTTTTTCAATCATAATTCAACGATCCAGATGGATGCCCTATACAAGAAATATTACAGATTCCAGGGCTTTTTCCAAAGATGGTTTCAAGAGAAATGAATGAAGCTCTTTTATAGGAAATCTTGGAGGAAGAATTGAAATTCATAGTACACTCTTTATAAAAAGAAAAAATCCCAGTTCCTAATGGGTAGTGAATCAAACATTTCCTTTAGAGTATTCTTTGAATACACCTGGGGGGTCAAAAATTCCTTAATAGAATCATATATGATCCTCCTGGCTTCGATCGTATCCTTCTTGTGCTTGGCCTTGACTCATCTTCCTATGGTTCCTTGACCTCATATTTGATATATGCTTTTAGGTCATGTTATTCAAGGATAAGCATGACTTTGTACTTCCATGATCTGAAGTTCTATGCTCCCTCAATATTTTCATCAAGCTTGGTACCGTTTTTCATCTTTAATTAATCAGAGCCTAGAATGGAAATCTAGGATATAGAACTTACCAATTTGAGGACTACTTCTGGAATATGTTTCAGGATGACCTAGGGTTTGACTAGAAAACCCAATTTTTCCAATTGAGATCACTTGTAGAGATAATTGAAGGAAAATATGTGCTTCCCCAAGGCGAGCTAGACTATACCTTGTTTTTCTGGAATCTATGAAGGGAACCTTGAAAAATATAATGCCCTACTTTCTCTTGGCAGTAGTGGTATGCCAAAAAATAAAAATCCATAGAATTGAAAGCTTCTTTGACAGAAAGATGCACCCTCCTAAGGAGATTTGAATGGCTCTTCTTTTTTGACTGATTTTTGGAAGGAGGTGTCCAAAATAGTGATCCCTATCTTGTTGTACTACGGGAAAACGACTGCACAATGTCTTCTTTTAGGTTGGCTCTGGTACCATGTTAATTTTTTAAAAGTTGTTATGCCAAAACAAAAGGATCACTAAAATAATAACAAGCACAACATAACAAACATATAACACAAATATTGATCCTAGGAAACCCTCACAGGGAAGAAAACCCACCAAACTTCCTCGATATAAACTTTAACCAAGTATAGTGTAAGACCCAAAGAATAAGGCTAGACAACTTCCTCCTCCTCAGATGGATTGTTTCTCCTCTCTATAGAGAAATTTCTTGAGTTCTCTACTTATCCAAATGAGGGATTCATCTCTCCTATTTATACTAATTAGTTGAGACATCTATTAGCTCAACATGACCGACTTCTCCTTGTTTCCAGGGCTGACTTGCCACAGAAGACTCAAAAATATATTTTAATAATACTTTTGTGGGTATTACTGACCCAATTTACAATGGAGGTTTTACCGAGTCAATACTTTGCATGATAAAATACATTAATGACATTCCTAATCGGAGGAACAAAATCTACGGAAGGGGTAATAATAATAATAATACAAAAATAAAATATCTTCTGCAGGTATATTTCTTTGACACTCCCTCTTAACAAGGAAGGTATTCTATAACAACGATACATATGTACAACTGAATGGTGATTCTATATGTCATGGGAAGCTTTGAAAAACTATGTAATCATCATCATCATTTGTGGAACATCATAATCACATACATATCTAGCATCATCTCGAGCATCATCATATCTAGCATCATCCCAATCATCATCATATTTGGCATCATCTTGAGCATCGTCATCATCATCTTTGGCATCATATATCGAGCAACATAATCGTAATCTTGAGCGTCATCTCAAGCATCACTTGCTATATTGTCAGTATAAAAATAATGAGATGAATCATCGACAACATAAACAATGCAGGAACATCATCATCTGCAACTAAATGTAGGAACTCATCCTCAAATGAATGCAGGACCACTCTCATCAAGAGAGTATTATCATTGGCAGGACCATCCTCATCTTGTAAGTGTTAGAACCACTCTCAACAAGAGAGTGTTCTTGTCTGCAAGACCACCCTCAACAAGGATACTATCATCTGCAATCAGTGAATGCAGGATCTCATCCGCAAATGAATGCATGACCACTCTCCATATGGGAATACTACCGTCCACAAGACCATCTTCAATCGACAAGTTCTTGGACCACTCTCAACAAGAGAGTATTCTTGTCTGCAGGACCATCCTCAGCAAGTGAATGCTAGGATACACTCATTTGCAAATGAATGTTAGACCTCATCAATATATGTAGGCATACTGATAAACTTGTTTGGCATTCTCTGCATTGGAATACCATTTCCATCTCATCCTAAATAATAATCTCATCATCACTCCCTCTTTCTAGGAAGGTCCTTTTGGACTACACCAAGCTTGTCTCGAAAGTGTTCAAACTTTACCTGAGACAAAGGCTTAGTCAACACATCAACAACTTGTTCCTCTTTAGGAACATACTAGAGCCTCATGACTCCTCTCTCCATCATATCCTGAATGTAGTGATACTTTATCTCTATATGCTTTGACTTATCATGAAACATCAGGTTCTTAGTTAGCTTGATGCAACTTTGGTTGTCACAATAAATATGAGTTGCATCTAGCTCAACATCAAACAATCTTGCCAACAGCTTGTGAATCCATACTACTTCGCTATAGGCTGAACACGTTGGAATATACTCAACCTCGACTGTACTGAGGGAAACACTGGTTTTGTTTCTGCTAAGCCATGAGATCACACCCGATCCCAAATTGAAACAACATCCTGAAGTGTACTTTTCATCTTCAACACTTCCTACCCAATCTGAATCAACATAGGCATACAATCTGAACTCACTATCGATTGCATATCTGAGGCCACAATCCAATGTACCCTTTAGTTACCTCATCACATGTTTTGTTGCAACTAGATGAACATGTCGAGGCTACACTATATATTGACTCAACCTGTTCACAACAAAACATATATATGGTCTGGTATTTGTCAAATACATCAGTGAGCCAATAATCTATCTGTATAATGTGACATGTACTCTTTTTGAAGAGTAGTCATTCAGGAGTTTCAGGTTCGTCACCATTGAAGTGTTCATTGCCTTGCAATCCAACATCCCAAATATATTTAGGATATCAACTATATATTTTCCTTGGTTTAGGAATATCTTATCTAAAATATGCCATACTTCAAGACCTAGGGAACAATGCATTGTGCCAAGGTCTTTCATCTCAACTTTTACCGCAAGTTTCTTCTTACACTCGTTGGTTAGCTTCTCTTCTGCTGTAAAAAATTGATCATCTACATATAGCAGTAATATCATGATCACAACATTTACAACCTTATAGTAAAGGTTGGAATCAATTTTTCTTTTTGGTAAAGCCCAAGTTCATCAAGAATCCATCAATTCTTCCATACCATGCCCTAGGTGCTTGTTTCAACCCATATAGGGATTTCTTTAGTCTGCATACATGTCTCCCCTTCTGGCGAGTCTCAAATCCTAGTGGTTGTTTAATCTATACTTCTTCTTCTATGACACCATTTAGGAAGGTTTTTTTTACGTCCATTTGATGTAGCTTCCATTTCATCTTGGCTTCCAAGGAAAGGATAGTTTTGATATAAGTATATCTTGATACTAGTGCAAAGGTTTCTTCATAATCAATTCCTTTCTTTTGTGAAAATCCTCGTGCAACAAATCTTGCTTTGAACTTTTCAATACTTCCATCTAGTGAATGCTTTGTCTTGAAAATCCATTCTCAAGAAACTACTTACCTGTCCTTTGGTCTTGGCACCACACTCCAAACATCATTCTTTATTATAGATTGGTATTATTCGGTCATGGATTTCATCCATTCCTTTTTCTATGAATCTTCTTCAAAACATGTGGGTTCTTCATCAACAAGGTTGCAGATTAATGCCACATAGTTAGAGTAGATTCTTTGTCTCTTACTTCCTTCTGGTGCACCATATCTTTCTACTTCTCTAATTATAACACGATCCCAAGTTGGTCTTGTTTTTGTTGAAATCATCACCTTGGGGTTCTACCATGTCATGATATTCTGGTATAGGATCTTCTTCAATGTCTCTAATTGGTGGTCTGGTAGTTTTGTTTGTTCTAGGAGCCTCCTCCTCTTTTTCATGATATTCATCTGCTTAGATCTTTCTAGATTTGGTTAAGGCTGTATCTTTATTAAATGTAACATCTCTGTTGATATCGATCTATCGTAAACTTGGAATGTAGATTCTATAATATTTTTATTGGTCATTGTATCCAACAAATATTCCCTTCTTTCTTGAAGAGTCCAATTTTGATATTTTCACCTTTGGAATATGCAAGTACACGAGACAACCAAATATATTCACGTGGCTTACTTCGGGATTTTCACCAATGAACATCTCTTCTGGGGTTTTGTTTCCAAGAGCACTGTGAGATATTCTATTATGTACATAGACAACGGTTCTTTTTTCTTTGACCCATAAATGCATAGTTAGATGTTTATCATGGATAATTGCTTTGACTGCTTCCATGATGGATCTATTCTTCTTTTCTGCCACTCCATTCTGTTAGGGATTATAGGGTGTGGTAAGATCCCTCTTAATCCCATCTTCCTTATATAAGTCCTTGAATTCATTTGAAGTGAATTCTACTCCATTATCTAATCTTAAGGTCTTGATCTTGTTTTTGGATAGATTTTCCACAAGAGCCTTAAATTCCTTAAAATTTTCAAATACTTCATCTTTTCCTTTCAATAATTTTATCCAAGTATTACAGAGGAGTCATCAATAAAAGAGACAGTACACATACTCGCTTAAGGAAGTAGCTGACATTGGTCCACATACATCTGAGTGGACAATATCTAAGATCCCTTTTTCTTTGTTGTTACTGCTTGGGGATGGATTCTTGTTGTTCTTTCCTTAAGAACATCCTTTGCATACTCCTTCATGATTGATATGGATTTCTGGTATACTTGTTACTACCTTGCTCATAATTGACAATGATTTGTAGTTGACATGAGCAATTCTTCTATGCCAAAGTTCACATGTACTGATGGTACTGGTTGTAAGGGATGAATCTGTGTGCCCCTTCAGTTTGTAGATCCCACCTTCTTCAACAACAATTACAATAGCATCATATGTTGTCTTTCCTTTTGGATACATAAGAACTTCACCAATTTCAAAGGCAACTCTAAAGCCTTTCTTATCTAGAGCTGAAGTAGAAAGAATAATCTTATTCAAACCTGGAACATATAAGACTTCTTTCATCTTCATCGAATTTTCCATATTTTAATTTGTGAGAGGCTTCTTCCATATCTTTGATGGGGTACTGATAATCATCTCCAACTTGTACCTTGTGCGAATATTAGTTTTGGTTAAGACATGAGTGTGAATCTTTGTGACTCGTCATATGTTTGGAAGCACCATTGTACATAATCCAAGTGTCACTTTGTTATAGCGGATTTCACCACTCTAGGTGAATCACACTTTGTATGGCCTTCCCCTGTCCCGCTGCAGACTCTTTAGACCCCAGGACTATCTTTTATCCTTTGATGTTTCCTTGATCATCCCTAAAACTATGTGAAAAATGATATACGCGGATTTTTACCTGATAACCGCGTACATACGCGGGTTTGACCCCTATAACCGTGTACATCGGGATGTGTGCATAATCCAAATCCTTTTGGAGTTTTCCTTGACATGGATCCGACTCATTCGACTCCTAGCCTTCCATATGCCTTGAGATCGCTGGGATTCGACCCTTCATTATCCCTTGTGAAGCTATATAAGGAACCCCTTGGTACATTGAAGGCATATAGAGAGATTGAGAGCAACGAAACTATAGTCCATTGTTGCCGAAATTTGTACTTGAGTCTGCATCCCTTTGTCCCATGGAGCACTATTGTGTTCTTCCCAAGCTTGGCTTTTTCTAGTGAGCTTGTTATCATGAGATGGAGGATTGAGGTGGTGGAGGCCCAAGTGGGGGATTCAGTTTCTCCGGTTCGCAGACGTGCCGTCAGAGGTTGTATCTATCTTGTAATCTCTGATTTATATTAATAAGAACTATCTTTTCCTGTCCAATGATGTGTATTTGATTAAATATTGTATCCATTGGAATATGTCAAATGCTTTTACATTATTGATTATATATGCTAGAATAGATCTAACACCATGATATATAGTATGCTTGTATTGTTTACTTGTTGTTGAGGAAGTATTGGGAAAGATTGATTTTTGGAGTCAAAGCTGTCTATTGTGGTACCCCAAGCCATAGGAATTTCTCTCCGTAACACACTTCCATGAGAGACTGATCCTGTGAGAGCTGAATTTAGGGCATACTCTTCACCAGAGTCTTCATTTCTCTAGCACTCTCCTTATCTGATTCATTGTCTTTGGATACGTGGGCATGGTACTTTTAGTTATTCTTATTGAACTGATCTTTCTCAAGAGGAAATTTCTAGAAATTTGTCCCATATTATGACATGAATAACATTCAAAGGATGAGTAATCCTTTCTAGGTATCTTACCTCTTTTTAAGTCTGGTGGTCTTCTGGAAGGTGATCCTTGACTCTTCCTTTTGTTTCTTCCATTCTTTGCTTGATAATCTAGAGCCTGGTCTTCATTATCATTTAGATTCTCTTCTCTATTTGTTGTCCTTCCTTCTTCTTGTACACATTCTTCCCATAGTTTGCTGAACTTGGTTAACCTTCTTCTAGAACATATTCCTCCAATGAAGGAATCCCATTCTCTCGGGAGACCATTTAGGGTGGTCATCACCACTTCTACTTCTTCCACCATGTCACCAATGGATTCTAATTGCTCTTTGATCTGAGATACTCTTGAGAAGTATTATTTCATAAATTCTCTCTTTTGTATCTTCACACCCTTGAGTTGGTTTCTCAAGGTCATTCTTCTGTTAATGTTATTGCCTTCAAATAGACTGGTTAATGCATCAAACATTTCCTTTAGAGTATTTTTTGAAGACACATGGGGGATCAAACAATACTTGATACAATTAGCTATGATCCTCGTGGATTTGATCATATCGTTCTTGTGCTTGGCCTTTGTTGGCGTCTTTTCTGCTGACCCAAGTTTAGACTTCCTTATTTGTTAACAAAGCCCAATATATCGGCCCAAACGAGTATAACTTCGTCGGCAACACCTATGACACAAGTGAGGTCTCACCCGATATATCTATGGGGACTTAAAAAACCAATTTTCTGCAGTTATGGAAGGGTTTTTACTTATCATATCAACATCAGGACACGCGACTGAAACCAAGGAATGGACCTCCGTCGTCATACATATATGAGAGAATACAACATATTGATCTGTCGATACACATAGACAAATAAAGGTTTTAACACATATTAACCAATATTCCACACTATTATATCATTATATTCTTGACACACTTAAATAGGTTCATTCATGACAGATATTCATTCATCATAGACACAAATATCAAAGACATAAAGACACATATTTAATGTGGAAACCCATATGGGAAAAAACCACAAAGGCTCTCTTCATTTGGCATGAGTAATATCTTAAGCACCTTTGGTTTGTGCACACATCTTGCAGAATCCTCTATAGATCTTCTTTAGAATCAATAATGGTTTATTATCTCATGCTCTCATGTCTAGGTATCTCCCCGGTCATTCGCACACAACTTGGATCGACCCTTATAGACTTTTTACAATTTCTTGTTTTACCTGTCAATTGGCGGGTTGTTCTAAAAACTCAAAACAAGATGTTTACATTAACACAGGATCTATCAGCCAAATTTACAACCATACTTTATTTCCCAAAATAGACTACTAGTCTAACTAACACTTAGAAAAAAATAGTCGAACTACTGGTTTTGACTTGCTCTTCTCCTCTTTTTTTGCAGCCTTTTCCGCTGTTTTCTTTGCTCGTATTGCGAACAGAATATTTATTTTTTCAAACAAAATTCTGTTATCTTGTCCTAGGGCCAACAGGCCCCCAACACTCACACATGGCTCGTCCTGAGCCACTTCATTTGGAAATTTTTGTGGAGTCGTGTTTACTTTAAAACTCCTAACAAAATTTCATTACTGTTTCGGCTTCTTGTCGTACATCTTCCTGTACTTTATGAATTTGTTCCACAAGTTCAGAACTGATATGTTCAGAAGTTCCTATTCTTGTCATGCCCAATTCTTATCACAACTTTTTATGGATTGGTGGGATTGTTCATATGAATGTCTTTGCTTCATTCTAGAGTGTTGTCACACGGTCCATTTGTTGTTGATGTTGTGTTTGCAGTTTAGCAACTTGCTGTTGTAATATCTTAAAATCAACAGCCTTTCTCATCTTTTCTATTGGTGATAATTTTTTCAATTCAGTCTTTAGCTTATTAAAATTTGTTTCAGCAGTATGAAGATTCTCTGTGACCTGTTCCAACTTTGTATCATCCATCAATGCTTCCCTTGACTGAGAAACATGTTCATATGTTTTGTCACACGGTGCCTCAGCCTTCTGAGTCTTTTGCGCAGTTTCTGTGACTGCTTTTCGTCGAGCTTCTAGTACCTCAGGGGGTGTACTGGGAGCCAGTTTTGTTTCTATCTCCATGACTCATTTGTGGAGGTCACCAACTACTTCCTAGAAGCATCTCATTTGTAATCCCTACATCATACAAGTCACTGCAAGTAAGTGCGACAACTTGCTCCAATATATGCCTTTCATCTTGTCAGGTTTTTGCTTTCTACTCTTTCTCCTGGATTTAGGTTTTAAGTGATGCAATGGTATTCTTGGAGTGCTTGAGTTGGTCAAACACAGCTTGGTCTCTTGTATTCAACTCGTCTACTACATCCTACTAAATAGTATGCAGTAGATACATCGAAACTACATAAAAATCTAGATGCACATGACCAATATCCTTGATCATGGAACTGTATTCAGGCGTACCTACGTTAAGTGCCTTAGAAATGACTTGAATATTTCAGTGTGGAGGCATCGATGGTACATTGATAGATCATTTTTCAGATGGGCTAGCTTCTTCCTATGACATAGCTGGATATGGCTCTCGTTTGACCGCTCCTCTAACTTCCTTTATTGCTACACAAAGAGTTTGCAGTAAGTGTGTAATGCTTGTGACCAATTTAGTCTTCCTTTCATCCATATTTTTCTAATATTCATTCACCACTTCCTCCATTTGATCCAAAATAATATTATACTCATCGTTAGTAATACCAACAATTCCAGATGTTCTATCATTCTTCCGCTTCTTATGACTCTTTTTGGATTCTTTAGATCATTTTCTCTATTCCCCCAGCTCTTAATTTTTCAAGGTCCCGCTGGATTCATTTTTATTGTCATAGGGGGAGATTCATGGGCTTTCTCCCCCTTATGGATATCCTTCCTGATTTCTTGATGTCCCATTTAGCGACGTGGCAATTTTAGTAGAAATATGATCATCCACAACAAGTTGTTTCCATTCCTTGGGCCAGTCTCGAACAATTATTTCAATGTCTTATTATATGAGCTAAAACTGTGTATCCATCCATTGATCCTTAGTATCTTGTCGCGGTAGTAGAAAAATGTGATGAGCCACGACCGTAAATCTAATAATCCTATGGAACCACTGGAAAATATTCACAACAATTCTTGTCTGCTTCCCAATGTGGCACTTTAGTGCCTCACTATGCAAGTAAAACTTCACTTTATTATCCTTCCACTGGCGCAAATTATCCTTGTCATACCAAAGGTTCTCGTATCATGCCCCTCAACATAGCACGGGAACATCCACCCCCTGGTAGTGTGGCGACTCGACCCATGCGACAAATGATATCAAAATTAAAAGCCACGAATAGGAAAAATAATTACCTTTTTCTTGAGCATCAACGACATCTGCTAGAAATTCATTTAACAGGTAGGTCAACCCGTTCATATGGACACCCTCAACACACTGCTCTACCGTAGCAATTGTTCCCTTTGTACACTGGTCTAATCACATATTCCTTAACAGTTTGCTTGATAATGCTTTTGCGACAAACTGAACAACAATGTCATTTATAGAAGCAATGGAAAAACCTCTTGTATCTCTTGACAAGTTGTATTTTTCTTTCACCTGGTTGATGAGGATGGAATCTTGTTCCTTTTCAGTGAAAAAGGTTGATAGGTCGACTCCCGCAAGAGGAATTCCAAATATTGAAGTTATTAGGTCGACATCCATTGAAATTTATTGATCCATCCATAGGAATTCTCTATGAAAATAAACCAGTAGCTTCCTGAGGTGCGTATTAACCTCTGTAGTGTGACCAAAGTGTGGCATGTACATCAGCAACAATAATTATGAATTGTGCAATTCTCTATCCCACTCCATTGGAACCAATTGAAGAGGTCCATCTTCAGTCTCCTGCATCGAAGTCATGTACCTCGACATGTCGAGTTCCGAAAACTCAAAGATCATGGTCTACAAATCCCATTTTCTTCAAGTTCGGTAGAATGTCTGCCTTCACATAGAATCCTTTCAAGATTGATGGCTTCACCAAAATATATTTGGCATTCTTTTTAATAGTGACATGAGGTGCCTCATCTGTCCTTGATGGGATATATCCAGGAAACATGGTTTCCAACCCAAATCTTGATGCTTTGGCATCGTGGGGAGATTTTGTTCTTTGTTGCTTAGCAGTTTCATGGCCAGTTCATTTTCTTCTTGATGGGTTGGGAAACGTTGGCTGTGAGAAAACTTCTGAAGTCTCTTGAATGATAGGTGCAGGGGAAGCAAGATCCATGCTTGATTCTGGAACAATGCTAGTGCTTGAAACATGAATGACCATGCTATGAAAAAACAAATTTGGCTCAAAGTGTTGCAGACAGATATCTTGACACAACAAATTAGTCAGTTGGATGCAATTGAATAGCCTAGCTTCGACATGAAGATGAAATAAGTTGACACATGTGAGAACTTGTTCACTCACACAGTCTTGTAATAAATGGAAAAGGAGACGACATATTTATGTCACATGTAGCTATCTTTTTAATCATTTCAATAAAAATCTCCAATCAAACCATCACTTCACTTGTCAGTTCAACGATAGTTATTGTGCATTAATGGCATATGTGACCAAAACGATTTTGCCAAAATATCTTGTTACCTTAAATTAATTGTTACCCAACTGTCACTTGCGACAAAATTTCATCGTACGATATCAAATTTTCTTTCCACAACAATCTACACTTGTGACAAAATCATAAACTTGCAACACAATACTAAACTTGCGATTTTTTGTTTGTTTGAATTTTTACCTTCACTTTTTGTTTCAGTCGACCAAAATGCGGCTATCGTGATAAGGCTTTAGCTGACTTGCATTTACCAACCCCTTGAAGGGTGTACCATCTAACTTTTGTAATTGTACTGCACGTCCTTTAGTGATATGGATGACAACATATGTTCCCAGTCAATGTGTTTGAAACTTGCTAGGATGATTCAAAAATTTGCTGTCATATAGGAGAACAAGATCTCTGAGATGAATCTACTTAAAATTAATATGTCATTCATGCCAAGATTTTTGTTGCTACTTCTCGACATGTTGATGATAGCCCGCGACAAATTGATCTTCTTCCAACTGTAGCATCTACAACAATATTTCTTCTACAGCACCAACATCGGTCATCTCAGTAATCCCATCTATCCTTAGATTGGGTACAATATATTCTAGTGGCATGACAACTTCTTGTCCATAAACCAATCTAAACAAATTTTGTCTTGTCAACTTTTTGCAAGTTGTGTGATAATCCCATAATACCGCAGGTATCTTCTAATCCCAATCATACCTCTGAACATTACACACTTTTGTCAATGCATTTTCCAAGATCTTATTGAATTTTTCATCAAAACAATTTGCTTGTGGGTGATATGGCATTGCATTTTGGTGCTGAATATGAAATTCCTTAGTTAATTTGTCAATAAGCTATTTCAAGTCCCTACATGGTAGAAAACAATTCTTGCAATAGTCATGAAAGTACAGTCCTTTACTGGTGTTGCTTCGACCCATTTAGCTAGTTAGTCTGTCGTACTGATTATATAATGTGCACCTATTCTTTTTCCTGGTGGATCAATAGGACCCACAAAGTCAACCACCCATTTATCAAATGCCTGCAAAGTCACCCGTGGTACTAATGACATCTCATCTCATTGCGATAGTTTTCCATTCCTTTGACAAATATCCAATCTACGACGATAATCTCTAGCATATGCATGCATAGTAGGCCACCACAAGCCTACTTGTAATAGCTTGTGCATTGTTGGTTTTCCTACATAGTGACCTCCTACGACACCAACATGTGTTTCATTCAATACCATCGGTCGCTCATGTTCCAAGACACAACGACGAAGGATTTCATCTGATTCCATCTTATATAATTTCCCAATGATTAACTGGAAATCTACAACTTTTACAACTAATTGCATCTTCTGTGTTGTACCAAAGCCTTTTGATGCATATCCTATATCTAAGATATGTACAGTGTCTTTGTAGTGATCATCAGTCATCTTAACTGCAAACAACTGTGCATCAGGAAGACTATCGTAGAGATTAACATGCTCTTCTCCACTTTCTAAACTCGACAGATGGTCCGGTTCTGAATTTAGTCGACCCGGTATGACAATAATCTCAAAGTTAAATACCCCCCCACAACACTGGCTTATGACCAATTACTTCAATGCAGAATGATTTGCATACATATTGAAATGTCCCCCCAGGAAACAGTGTTGAAAATTTTGGAAAGCATATACCATAGCAAGTCCTTCTATTTTTGTAGTAGTATAGTTATTTTCCGTTATTGACAGTTTTCTACTAGCAAAATCAATAGGGTGATCAATAGAACCCTCGCCTGGTTGTGCAAGTACAACACCAATTGCGACATATGGTGCATCCACATGTACATGACATTCTTTTTTCCAGTCTGGAAATACTAATATAGGTGTTGTAACCATCTTGTTTTTAAGAACATCCAGACTCTCTTGAAATTGCTCATTCCATTGAAACGTGACATCTTTATTCAACAATTTTTCCATAGGAGTTGTAACATCTACATACTATCTAATAAATTTTCTATAATACCCTGTATGTCCCAAAGTAGTTCTCATCTGTTTGACTTTCGAGGGTGGTGGTAGGTCGACAATAATTACAATCTTGGAAAGGTCCATCAATATTACATCTCAAAAAACTACATGACCCAACAATATGCCAAAAGGAGCACAAAATATGCACTTATTTAAATTAAGAGAAATATGGAACTTCCTACACCGGTCGAGCATCATTCTGAGGATCTCAATGGGATATTTTACTATCCCATATATTGTCTAGTCAATAAAGTATACTTCAAGAAATTCATGGATGAAGTCTTTAAAAGCAACTACGGATATTCTAGAAAAAATAGCAAGACAATTCTTATGTCCAAAGGGCATTACCATATACTTGAAGCATCCCCATTTTGTCGCAAAGGTTGTTTTGTATCAATATTCCTTTGCAATCCTTATCTGATGGTATCCAGAGAATCCATCAGTAAATGGATATACTTCATTTCCTATGATGCTCTCCAACACTTCATCTGTAAACAAGGTCGGAAATGGGTCATGCAAGCAAGCATCATTTAGCTTCCCCCGGTCTTGCATCACCATGGGATTAATCCATTCAGATTCCTTGACAACTTCTATAATGTCTGCATCTAGAATTTTGTCTAACTCTATCTTGAATTTTTCTTTATATCTTGGGTTGAGTCCGTATGGTTGTTGTTTGATAGGTTTGGTGTCAATCTTTAGGGGGGTCTTCATTTCTCTAAGATCTCCAACAATTCCCTTCATTTTTGAAAATTTAGTGGGAAACAGATCCTGGAATTCATGTAGTAAGTCTGTAATATTTCCTATGGTCTCATAAACCAATAGCCTTCGATATAAGAAAATTTTGGATTCTTTGAAGAACCAATATTCACTTTTTTTAAGAGGATTCATAAAATTATCACTTTATACACTTGACCCCTCCGCTGCTCGAGTACCCTCATATTCAGGAATATTTATGTCGCGTAGATCATAATCGTCAGGTTCACTTATTATATTGTAGCACTTCATCCAATGCTGAACGACCGTGCTGCTCTGATGAAAACTTGACATTGACATAGGAATGTCTTCAAAGATCTTACTTATGATTATTTGCAGAGCAACATCAATAGTTGGATTATCATCAACAAATTCAAATTTACACGCGAAGTTGGAAACTAGCTCTTCCTAGCCAAGTGTTTCTCGTCATAACTCAACCGACGTATACCAATTTCTTGATATCATGTCCATGGTGTATATGAATTGATGAACCCATTCCTATTGCGATGAAATATCCCTTGATTCATGACAATTTTCAATATACTCGACATGATTAGTCAGTCTTGTATATTTCTGACTAGTATAGAGAACCTTCTCTCTAAATCAGAATTCCAACAATATTCTACATTGATACCATTCTGAAATATAATGATTATGTGCAACCCACCATATTGCAAGTGTAGCCTTTAATGCAACATCCAGGGCTAAGAAGCACTGAGGGTCAGATACTTTCTCTTCGAACTCTATAAGAAAGGATTCCAAGTTAGGTAAATCTTCATAAGTAGGTAGATCACATACCTCAATACCTACCCATCGCATAAATCTCACGATTCTTGTGCATTTTTGCATTGATACTTCATGTAATTGATTCTTCCAATTCTCAAGAGCTTCTCCTGAGTTCGATGAGCAAGAACTAATGCTTCTACAACTAAGTTTTCCATCGGTTGTTGAATTAACATAGTCGTTCATTGCAGAAGTAATATTGTAGATATGATCCAGATATCCATATTGTCCTTCACTGTTTACCTGCTCGACATACCTCTGGTGTTCCAGTGAATCAATTGGAGTGACCACCCTTAGTTTTTCATCCTCGAAGGTCAATGTCTTTTTCTTAAAATTTATAATGGTTTGATTGTCAATAACCCATTCAATCCCTAAAAGTGCAGGATACAGATTTGTATAATCGAAAATATCTATAACCTCGAAATATGCATATGTCCGGAGTCCTTCTATTTTGATAAGAACCTGTGTTAGTTGACCAATAGGTAGAACCTTTGACTAGTTGGCTAATCTTAGCTGAACAAGAGACCATATTAGTTTCGACTTTCCTATACTTTCCCATGTCTGTCTGGTGAGAATATTAACATTTGAGCCTAAATCCAAAATGATATAATCCATGTCATAATCACCTATATGGGAATTCATTCTCGTTAGAGGAAATTTGAGGGCTTAAATGGACCTCCTAAGGAAAATATAAAATAATAGTTAAAATAATAAAATAATAAAATAATATTTATTAATTTTGGAGGAAGAAAGAAAAAAACAACTCTTTTTGTTCGTATTTTCAACATATCTCCATGTGTTTTTGCTCAAATTTCAAATGGGAGCACTCGTTGGATGCGAATTTAAATTCTGCATCCAATGAGTTCTCCTACTTGAAATTTGAGTAAAAAATAGGGAGATATGTTGAAAATACGAACAAAAAAAGTAGTTTTTCTATGACAAATATGTCAATTCAACCATTATGCTTGACTCATTTATTAAAATTCTATTGGTTCTTGAATTCCAATTCATCAATAAATTATGGTTGGCTCGTTTTATTATATGATGACAAGTTTTCTTATAAGGCCCATTTTAGACCTCAAATTTCCATTAATGGAGCACGTGACTAGTTTTGAATATTTTACCAATATGATTAATTTTCTTTTCTGGTCGCACACTTGTTTGAAGTTATTCAACTAAATATGACAACTATGCCACATCATCTTTATCTGTTATCAATGCTAAACAACTTTTAAAGAACTCTTTCAACTTAGTGATCTTTCTGTTGGCTTTCTTTGAAATAACAGTTTCAATCTTTGAGGCATTTCCAAGACTGGTCCTTCATTCGATGTTGGGACAACGACAAAAATCGATGCTTGATTTATGTCGAAAAACTCATTTTGTGTGTCAAATAACACTTCCTTTTATTTTTGGACATCAAATGATACTTTCTTTTGTGGTGACGGTCGAACTCTCGGTTGTCCGTATGATGCTTCTTGATCTCCTCCAGTCGCAGTACCTCCTCTTGCCATGACAACACTATTAGGCTCCCTAGGTCAACATAAATCTTTTGAATGTTTGGATTAGCATTTTGAGGTGGGATATGGTTTTCCATGTTTCTATCCCGCCAGTTTGCAATCAAATGTGAGCATTCTTCAATAATGTCGTGTAGTGCTTTACAATATGAACACGTTGATGTAGGATTAGTGAAATCTATGGAAAAATGTCCAGGATTCCAACAATTATAACAAATAACTTGGCCCCTTCAACGAACAAATCCTCCTCTTTGGCCTCGGCCTCTAAAAACACCACCCCTTGGGTTGAGGGTAGTGTGAATGAGCTCATTTGGTTTTCATTTGTTCATCATTTTTCATCAGATAGGTGCCAATTGTTTTCTCCCGCAGCAACTGATATTCCTTGTAATATTTCTTGTCATCACCACCGATCGACAAAACTTATAACATAGGATGATCCCTATACTTACTATTTTCTGTAAATACAAGCATTCCTCCGACCAATATCCTTTAGTATGACGAATTCTACACTAGGGAATTACTTGTGAATTTATAGGATTTGGTGCTCTTGATGCAAGATAATTCATGAATGTTGGACATGAGTCTTTGTGGTGGCCTTGAGTTCTACATATTGTACACCAGAGTTCCTTCTACACTTCTTTTCCTTTCTTGATATCTTGTATTTGCAATGTGAGGTTGGAAAACTGCGATTGTATCTGCATCATTCCTGCACCAGTTTCTCCGAAGGTGAAGCCTCTAAATTCATATCAAGCTCAAGAGCTTATATTTGGGATACAATCATATGTTGCATCAAAGGGACACAGATATGCGGTAGCATCGCTATAATTAACCATTATTTATGTTGGACACCTGACATCTAAGAACTCACTTGATGCATTAGAGTTTTAAATATTTGATCGAAGTCCTAAATAGACTCAGTAGGAAACTATTGGATCTCTTTTGATTCTGTGATGGATTGCGATTCATATTTAGGATTTTTAAACTCTTATATTAGTCCCATCCATATTTGATCCAATGATTTTCAAGGGATCCTATCTGGAACCACAAATAATTTCATATACCAGTTAAGTGCATGACCTCTAAAGGTTGCGATCATTTGCGCTCTTTTTATAGCCTCATATTGAACCTGTTGCACTGTCCAGACAACTTCGTATAGGAAGCAATGTTGCCCTGGCTCCTCCAACCCATTCCCATTAAATATAGGTAACTTAATATCACTTCCCTCCATTCTGTGTACTTGGGGTATTGCTGAATTAAAGGTTACACTAATAGAACTTCCTTGACTACTATTTCAACTATTGTTACTATGATCAACAAAAACACTTGGTGATGTGCTTTTATGTCTTACCTTATCTTATAGAGATGTACCCGAGGTCATGGGTATGCCGTAGTATTGATCTAGATATGGTGCTTACTCTTCTTCTCCTTCAGATATAAGCTTCCTTTTCTCCTCTTTGTCACAGGATTCTTCGTCGAGATGTGGTGGCAACTCGTAGTCCCTTCTTTCGGTCATGTTGCAAATTCCTCTTCTTGTTGGAGTCCTTCTTCACTTTCCAAACTGAAATATTCTTCCACTCCTTAGGAGACCACCTTCTTGCTCAATCTCACTATTGATAGGAAACATCTCAACTTACGCTGGTCCATTTCATTCAAATATTTCTTGTGACGTAACCCAAAATCTGCACGCACAAGGATTTATCTGTCGAAATCCATCCTTAGAATCCCTTTTTCACATATCGACATTTTGATCCATAAATTCAAGGATTTTAGATAGAGACCTCTAGGTTCCTTAAAGAATTGTCTTTTCATTTCACTATATGACTTTATAGTATCGACTGCAATCTCAATGATATATCTCTCTAGAATTCTATCAACCCAGAAGTCGATAACTTTAGATATAGGATTATTAATGCTTTTCAGCCACCGGATCAACTGAGTATTCCACTCTATAGGTTCTCCGCCTTGAACATTTTTCTTCTGAGTTGCTTGCTTTGACAACCATTCATGCAATAGGATGGGAAATTCACTAAAGAAAATATCATGAATGTATGTGTAAAGATATCTTTCCAACTATTTTTTAGGGCTAAGTCATGATCCTTTACTTTCTTCCCCTGCAAACTCTTTTTCTTTGTAATCAACCCAATCTTGAATTTCTGGTTTCGTTGGGTGCCAAAACATGTCCCTGTCAAAATGTTTCAGGTCCCGACAACAAAACCATTTTTTGACGTCTTTTTTGTTGACCCAGGTTCATACTTCCTTGTTTTTCAACAAAGCCCAAGATATCGTTCTGACAGAGTATAAATTCATCAGAAACACCTGTGATGCAAGTGTGTTCTCACCCGATATATCTATGGGAACTACCAGAACCAAGTTTCTGCAATTATGGAAGGGGATTTCTTTATCATAGCATCATCAAGACACTCAACTGAAACCAAGGAATGGAACTTCGTCGTCATAAATATATCAGAGAATAAAACATATTTATCCATTGACACACATAGACAAATATAGTTTTTAACACATATTATATAATGTCCCAATTCGAAAATTCCCAACTTTGGCAAAATTTTGGAAAAATTATCTTGATTAGCTTGGACTGCGGGGGATTCAAATGGTTCAAGTGGGTCTCAAATTTGATAGGGACTGATGTGGGGAGTCTTAATACTCTTCAATAGAATCTATTATGGTTTTATCATAGTTCATAAACATCTGCAACTTGATTTGGACATGATGGAAAAAAGGGAAAAATTACTAGGAATTTATGGTGTAATTCCCTCTAGGGCGTGGGAAGAAATGGCTCTCCAACTCCTAAAAAACCATCCCAAATTTCAGAAAATATTATGGAGACTGTAATTATACTTCATTTACTGTCATTATATGTGATTAATAGTTTTTCAACAGAGGATTAAAGTTTCATATTCAAATGCACAATTTCAGTGATATTTGCTTAAGGGAAACGACACAATAAAGCTAAACTTCGACTCATAAATGGTGCATATAATGGTTCAGAACAGAGAATTATGAATATGGGAAATTTATTTAATTTCTATATCTTACTAAAAAATATAACATTTACCCAAGTCACAATATACATCAGATACATAATCTCCATTGAAAGGGAAAATCGTAACATAGAAATTAGTCAAAAGAAATCTTGGAAATGTGGACATTTGCATATGTATTTCTTCTGATTTATAATTAAAGAGAATATGAAATTTATATTACATATCCATACATCATACATCATATATTTATCATCAACTGAACTCAATGGGGCGCAACCACCATTCACACTAGTGTGCCTTCATAGAAAAACATGGAAATATAGAAGTAGAAATTGAGAGAATGGGAGGAAAGGTGGGTCATGAACAGAAGAAGCCTCCTATATGCAATGAAAAAATATATTAAGCTCAAAATTAGAGTTCTTAATTTCCTATCCCATGTCAAACTTGGATGATAATCTCACTGTCTCGAAATTGGCTCATTAGCAGGGTAAGTGTGCACTCACCGTGCAAAGGACAAACAATTGCTCTCCAAATAAAAAAATGCAAATAAAAAAATGATTAAAATACATTTCCATTACTCATAACATATTTTTATAACCTTCCTAAGGTTCTCCAAGTTTGAATTCATTCCCATAGGCTTCCTCCACCTCATCCTTGATGTTTAGTAACCTCCATGCCACTTGGTCTTCTCCTCAACCCTTCATCTTCCACCAAATTCGAATGACTTCCACCTAGTCCCAAGTGCTCCCTATTGGAGGCTATTTTTAGCCCTAACATGTCAGTTTTTCATAGGTCTGCAATTAGGTATGACTTGTCATATAATCTTCCATCATTGTTTTCATAAAGTGCATGGAATCTAGCTCCACATGGCACCTAGTTTTTTTCCTAGACTCTTCTTCTTCTATGGGGAGTTACTCTACTCACCCAGTCGAATCCTTGGGATCATGAGATGTAATTTGATGACTCTTGACCTTCCAAGAACATTACATCACTCATAATTTTGAATTTGGGGTGAAGTCATGACATGTGTAAGTAAGCATTTAGCCACCCAAGGTCCCCATGGACCCCCAAATGTTCTTATGAAACAATGCCACTTTATTTTCTCCATATTTATTATTTGTATGAAAAAAATTAATGTGTACATGATAAAATAAGGTTCTCTTGGGCCCCATCGTTCCCTTGTTGCAATATTTAATGCATCCTCCCCCAACCTAGGGAACTAGTAGGTGGTTGAACATTGTCAACTAGTAGAGCTATTGGAATGGGGACATGACAGTCCTCCCCACCCAATATTGCTTGTCCTCAAGCAATTCTAATTTTGTATGCTGTGAAATTTGTTCATCTTTCCAAGTGGCCTCCTCACTAGGAAAATCCTTCCATTGTACCAAATATTCTTTGATTGTTCTGCTTCGTAGCCTCCTCTCCCTTTTTCTCAAGATTTCCCTTCCTCATACAAAGGTAGTAAAGAATTTGAAACTGAAATGTGTTTCCCTATAACCTTATTTAGACAAGAAATGTGAAACGCATTATGAATTTTTCTTCCCATGGGAAGCTCCAATTGATAGGCCACTTCTCCAACTTTTTGAATCACTTTGTAAGGACCATAAAATATTGGTTTGATATTTTTTGAACCCTTACCTTTTATGGTGGTTTGTTTGTAGGGATGAAAACTAAAATACACCAAGTCATTCACTTGAAATTGTCTCTCCATTCTATGTTTATCTGCATATTGTTTCTGCTCATTTTGAGCAACCTGCAAGTTATCTCTCAATACCTTCAAAATTTATTGACTTTCATCAATCCAATCCTTAGCCTTAGGAGCTCTACCATCACTGAAAATGTGGTCAATAAAAGTGGATGCTTCATAACCATACAATGATTTAAGAGGATACTTGTCAATGGACATATGGAAAGTAGTATTGTAACAAAACTCACCCAAATGCAACAATTTTATCCATGCTTTTTGCTGCCCACTAACATAGTTCCTTAAGTAGCCTTCCAACCATTTATCCACCCTATTTGTTTGGCCATCAGTTTGGGGATGATATCTTGTGCTAGGTGTCATATGGGTCCCCACCACTTTGAAGAGTTCTTGTTTAAATGCACTAAAAAATATGCTATCTTTATCACTGACAATGCTATTAGGAAGCCCACACAATCTTAAAACTTATTTAATAAATAGTTCAGCCACTTGTACAGCAGTGAAAGTGGTAGTAAAAACAAAGAAATGAACAAATTTAGTGAGTCTATCCACCACCACAAATATGCAATCCTTACCAAATACTTTGGGCAAACCAGTGATGAAGTCCATGGAAATGCTCTCCCATTTTTGTGTTGGAATTTTAAAGGGAAGTAAGAGACCATATGGATGAGTGTGCTCGAATTTATTTTTCTGACATGTGGGGTATTCATTAACATAATTCAGAACATCATCCCTCAACCATTTCCATGCAAATATTTCCCTCAACATTCGGTATGTTTTGAAGAAACCGAGGTGACCTGCTGGAGGAGAATCATGAGCCTTTTCTAAAATTTATTCCTTCAAACCTGAATTAGGGACCAAATGGATTATACCTTTGTAGTATATTATTCCTTCCAATAACTTGTACCTATCATCATTTTTAGTCCCATAACAAATTTCACAAGAAAATTTATCTTTGGCATACTCTACTTCTAATGTGGCTTTCCAATTTTCTGCTACATCCATGGGAGGAATAGAAGGTCTTCTAGATAAGGCATCAAGTACCAATATTATTTTTCCCCTTCAAATATTCAATATCAAGGTCAAATTCTTGAATCTTACTCACCCACTTTTGCTTCCTTTCATTTAAATCCTTTTGAGTGAGGAAGTACCTTAAGATGTTATGGTCAGTTTTGACTACAAATTTGTTTCCCACCAAGTATTGTCAAAACTTGATCAAAACATGCATGATGGTCAGAATTCTTTATCATATATGGAGTAAATCCTCTCATGTGTCTGTAAATTCCTACTCTCAAAAGATATTGGGCGTTGTCCTTGTTTTAGGACTGTTCCAATGCCTTCTCCTGAGGCATCACATTCCAAGAGAAATGGTTTAGAAAAATCAGGCAATGCTAGAATATGACAATTGCTTATTACCTCCTTCATTGTTTGGAAATATTTCTCAGCCCCTTCATGCCAATGGAAATCATATTTGTTTGTCAAATCAGTGAGAGGTGAAGTGAGTTGGGAGAACCCCTTCACAAACTTTCTATAGTAGGTGCAAGTTCCAATGAACCCTCTTAATTCAACGAGACTTTTGGGACAAGGCCACTCTAAAATGGCTCTTATTTTATCCATATCCACCTTCAAACCATATTGAACAATGATGTGTCCAAGATACAATATCTCTTTCAAACCAAACTCACATTTTGATAGCTTAGCAAAAAAAGACTGATCATGCAGAATTTTTAATACCTCTTCTAGACGATGCAAGTGTTCCTTGCAAGTTTTACTGTAAATAAGAATGTCATAAAAGAAAACAAGTACAAAATTAAAAAGTTGCTTGTGGAAGATGCTGTTCATGCATGATTGGAATGTGTCTGGTGCATTTGTCAAGCCAAAGGGCATGGAAACAAACTCAAAGTGACCATAGTGGCATCTGAAAGCAGTCTTTGGTATATCTTCTTCTCTCATATGAATTTGATGATAACATGATCTAAGGTCAATATTTGAGAAGAACTTGGCCCCATGGATCTCATACATGAGCTCATCAATCCTTGGGATGGGGTATCTATTCTTTATTGTCTTCTTGTTTAATGCTCTGAAATCAATGCACATTCTCAAGGTTCCATCTTTCTTTTTCACCATAACAACTGAAGAAGCAAATGGGTTAGAAATAGGACTTATGAGACCCAACTCCAAGGGTTCTTTAATGGACTCTTCAATCTCATTTCAAATCCTTTTGGGATTACTATAAGGTTGCATTTTGATAGGTTGTTTTCCTATCTCCAACTCAATGCTATGTTCAACACCTCTATTTGGTGGTCTTCCTGGGGGAAGGTCTCCAAAAACCTTCTCATACTTACTCAATAGTTGCTCTATCTCCTCAGGATGCTTGGCAATGTTTAAGTGGGGTATAGGATATATAATTAGAAATTCAACAAACCACTCTATATCTCCATGCCTCAAGATAGTCCTCATGCTGTGAGAAGATACTACTTGATTTGAGTGAGTGTGTATTGTCCTCAACAAGATGGGTTTCCATTCTGAATTTTTGAACCTTATTTTAGGGACTTGATAATTCATTGTATGCTCCCCTAAATGATACAAAAATTATACTCCCCAAACCACATTTGTATCAGCCACATTCACTACATAAAAATGATCAGTGATAGTATGATTTCCTAGAGTAACTTGAAGCTTTGGAATCCATTTAGTGCAGTCCATAGAATTGTTACCTGGAATGATGACTGCCAAACCATCAAAAGTTTCAGCTTGTAAATTTTTCCTCTCCACCAAGGATGAATCTATGAATTTCTGAGTGCATCCACCATCCACTAGAATCGTGACCTTTTGGCCTTGTATGATGCCCTTGAGCCTTAAGGTGTGGAATTTAGGTACACCCGAAAGTGCTGCAGTGTTTCCTGTATCAAGAGTGGATTGCTATTATTATTATATTTGATATCCTTCTTCTTGGGATTCAATTTGTGCCTCTTCCCCCTCCTCTTCCTCTTCATCATCTTCAGAAAAAAAATTCAATGTAGTGTGCCTTCCCCTTGGCACATCTATGTCCTGGGACCCAAGGTTGTTGGCATGAAAAACATAGCTTATTTCTTCTAAGATCTTCTTTGCTTGGTCCTCCTTTATTTTATTTGGTATAGAAGTCCTTTTTCCATGGTTTCTTACCTTCCTTGAACTTGGAAAGGAAATTTGGCCTAGGAGGGTATTTGGTTATTGGTAACACATTTTGCAAATCCCTTGTCAAATTCATGTCATGTTGGATTTCACTATCCCTATCAAATGTTTTTTCAATCCTTCAATAAAAAATAAAAATAACCTAGCCATATATACATCATAAACCATTACTGAAATTGTTTCAAATTCTAACATATATGCTTCAGGAGTTCCTACTTGCTTCAATTGCGCTAATTCTTTGAAAGGAAGTTCAAGGTCTTCCCTCTCAAATATCTCCATCAATGCATTGGAGAAACCCTCATAAGATAAAATATTATAATGTTCCAAGGTTCTAAGACCATGGAACCACCAATCACTAGCTCCCCCTTCAATATGCAGAATGACCATTTTCAATCTATCTTCTTCAACCATAGGATTTAATTGGAAATATACACTTAATTTTTGAAAGCAAGCACTAGGGGAAATTTGTGAGGAACCATAAAAGGAATGAATGGTTACTTTTCCCATGGTATATTTTAATTCATGGTTAATATGAGATTCCCTATTCCCATTTCCTGCTTTATTGAAATGAAGAGAAGCTTTAATGAACTGATCAAAATGTAGGACTTTCCTACATTCATCACTTAACTGCTTCCAATCATTTGCTGCATATCTAACACCATAGGTGGTTAAGAGCCTTCTTTGGACTCTAAAAACTTGGGTATTGTAGGTCCATTCTGATTTTTTAACTTATGAGGTCTGTTATGAGGTCCACTCTTTGAAAAAATGGTTTCTCCATGGGTCTTCCCCTCATAGAATAGGGTGTACTACTACTACTCCCAGGTGTTGACTTTCTCCCAAATTGGCTAGCCATCAATTCAAACCCTTGCATGATATGTTTTGTAATATTTTCAAGAGCTGCTGTAATGAATGTTGTAGGGTCTCCATTATCTTCTTTGCCCTCCATATCTCCAAATCCTAGTTCTTTCCTAATCTCTTTGTAACTAGGATTACTTTCTTCTCTTTCACTGTTAAGATCTCCAATATCAGTTTATAATGGAGGAAGATAATAATACATAAACATGAATAGGGATATCTATCAGGTGCCAATATCATACTCTTATACCACTTGAAATGTCCCAATTAAAAAATTCCCAACTTTGGAAAATTTTTGGGAAAAATGTCTTGACTAGCTTGGACTGTGGGGGATTCGAATGGTTCAAGTGGGTCTCGAATTTGATAGGGAATTATGTGGGGAGTATTAATAATATTCAATATAATATATTATTATTTTATTGCATTTCATAAACATCTGCAACTCTATTTGGACATGATGGCAAAAAGAGAAAAAATACTAGCAATTTATGGTGCAATTCCCTCTAGGGTGTGCGCAGAAATGGCTCTCCAAATCCTAAGAAAACCTACAAAATTTCAGAAAATATTATGGGAAATGTAATTATACATAATTTACTTTAATTATATGTGGTTAAGAGTTCTGCAACATAGGATTAAATCTTCATATTCGAATGCACAATTTCAGTGATATTTGCTTAAGGGAAATGACACAATAAAGCTCAACTTCGACTCATAAATGGTGCATATAATGGTTTAGAACAGAGAAATATGAATATGAACCATTGAAATCATTCAATATATTACTAACAGCATATGACATTGACCCAAGTCACAATATATATAAGATACACTATCTCCATCGAAAGGGACAATCATCACATGGAAACTAGTCACAAGAAAGATTGGAAATGTGGACATTTGCATATATATTTATTCTGATTTCGACTTACAGAGCATATTAAATTGATATTACATATCCATACATCATACATCAGATCTTGGTCATCAACTGAACTCAATGGTGCGCAACCACCATTCACACTAGTGTGCCTTCATAGAAAAACATGGAAATATGGAAGTGGAAATTGAGAGAATGGGAGGAAAGATGGGTCACGAAAAAAAATAGAATCCTATATGAAATATAACACTCTTTGAATCTCAAAATTAAAGGTATTAATTTCCTCTCCCATGTCCAAATTGGATGAGAATCTCACTCTCTTGAAATTGGCTCACTAGCAGGGTAAGTGTGCACTCATCGTACAAAGGACAAGAAATTGCTCTCCAAATGCAAAAGGAAATTTCACAAATGATAAAAATACATTTCCATTCATAATGAAATATTTTTATAACCCTCATAAGGTCCTCCAAGGTCTAATCCATTCACATAGGCTTCCTCCACCTCATCCTTGATGTTTAGTAACTTCCATGCCACTTGGTCTTCTCCTCAACCCTTCATCTTCCACCAAATTCGAATGCCTGCCACCTAGTCCCAAGTGCGCCCTATTGGAGGCTATTTTTAGCCTTGACATGTCAGGTTGTCATAGGTCTGAAATCAGGTCTGCAATCAGGTCCGACTTTTCATAGAAGCTTCCATTATTGTTGTCATAAAGCGCAGGGAATCTAGCTCCACATGGCACCTAGTTTCTTCCTAGACTCTTCCTCTTCTATGGGGAGTTACTCCTACTCACCCATGCGAATCTTTGGGCTCATGATATGTCACTTGATGAATCTTCACCTTACAAGAACATTCCATCACTCATAATTTCGAGTTTGGGGTGAAGTCATGACATGTGTAAGGAAGCATCTGTTCATGTATTTGTAACTTCAGAATGTATCATCACTTGTATATCTTATGAATTGTACACCGATAATTATTCCGGAAAGTGTCTGTAATGTACCTAAGTCATGTCATGCCCCGATGTTCCCATCGGGAGGTTCTATAATGTAAACAAGTCATGTCAAGTCATTGTGGGTAACCCTCCTATTGATCAAGGGTTTAAGTCCCCACAGTTGTGGGGCCCTATGGGTTATTAGACTATCCTAGAGAAGTCAAACCTATGTGATTTATTATAAGTTGGGGCAATAGTCCCCATCGTTGTGTTAAGGATAACCCTCCTTGTTGGTCGAAGGGACAAAGTCCCCACAAGTTGTGGGGCACTAGGGTTATTAGACTCTCCTAGAGATGTCAGCTCTAGTAAGTAATTGTTAAGTGAGGCCGACATGTTGTAGTGGACATCAAGTGAATGAAAGAATATAAATAGAGAGTGAGCCTCTCCATTTATCACACACACGCTCATTCATTGGGGCGCATGAGTGAGAGAGAGAAGTTGTTGGGACAAGAGAGAGACTACTGCTGTGGGGAGATCATCTTTATGTTTTTGGGTTTTACTTTTGGTGCTGATTCTATATTTGAGGAAGTTGTGGGGTTTTCTCCATTTATGGTTTCCCCGAGGAAAAACATTGTGTTCATTGTCTCTTGTGTTTGCTTGTTGTGCTTGTTATTCTCTTAGTTAAAGATCCTAATATAATGCTAGATTGAATGATACAAATCTAACATGGTATCAGAGCTAACCTGAGAAGAAGACATTGTGCAGCTGCAGAAGTTAGGGCTTATTACTTTTTGAGTCTCTCTCCACAATCCATCAGAAAAAGTATTCTAGGCTAACTCTCCATTGAAGGGCGCATCTTTTTGTCGAACCAGATTCAATTTCGAGCATTTTTAGTTTTCGGTGCGGGAAATTAGGGATTTCTATAGAAGAAGAATTTTTGAGTGAGCCCAGAATAGGATTTATCTCCTCATCAAAATCAAATTTCAGAGACTTGGGTCGATATTTTTGGTTGGGTGAAACTCTGGGAAACTCAAACCCTAGTTTGATCCCGAGCCGGAAAAACTCTAAAATACTAAAACTGATAAGGTTTGGTACATTCACTATATCTTGGGATTGGAGAAGGTTCAGTAGTGGAACCTTTCACAGGATGAATATAAAATCCTGATTTACACTGTCTCCAAAATTCAGCCTTAGATTCGCTATATGCTAGGAGATATGATCCCTCCAAGTTAGGGTTCCAACATCTTCCAGGATTCATCCCTAAACAGGACACCTGGGGAGAATTGATATATCTAGGGATGAAAAGGTCCAAATGAAATTTATGAAGATGTTCTAGAAAGGGCACGGACTTTAATTTTTGTGGTGCAATTTTCAGACCTAGAAGATGAAACAGTGACACGTGGAAGTCCGTACAACTTCGCTGTTCTGAACAGTCTTGTAACAGGTCACCTTAGGAGACTGATCATAAGTCCCAATTGGTGAAACCAATTCTGATGAAACATGTGGTGTTGGAACAGGGATAGGTGAGGCTACCTCAGTGCAACATTTCAAACACGTAGGATAAGCAATTTAGGAGACATCGCAGAAATAGTGTCAAGCATTTCTGCAGAAGAAATTGGAAAACTAGGGCTTCCTGTTCTGGGAGCTTCCCTCCACTATTTTCAGAAAAGGTGTACATTGGTCAGCTCACCTTGAAGATATCTATCTTTATATTGAATCAGATATGAAAGATTTCAAGTTTTGAAAATTAGGGTTTCTCTGACAAACCCTAGATCAACCAGCTCTGGAACCAGGACGGACACCTCAAATTGGTAAGATCTAATCTTTTGCTATTTTGATTTGAGGTTCTCATTTCAAAGTGATCTATCACATCACTTGATGATAAGCTTGGTGAAGTTGACAACTTCCAAGCATGGAAGTATATGATCTCTCTGAAGAAAATGAATTGGACACCTACATGAGTAGAGAGGTTCCAGTTCCAGAGGAAGATGAGGCTAAAAGCCTTACACCAAAAGAACTTGGTTAAGGCCAAGAAGATCATTGCTGATTCAGTCATGGATCAACTTGTACCACAAATGTCTTCCCTAAAGACACCGAAAGAGATGTTTGATTCCTTGACCAAGCTATTTGGAGGGAAGAACATAAATAAGAATATGACCTTAAGAAACCAGTTGAAGAATGTGAAGATCCAGAATGCAGAGACCATACAGTCATATTTCACAAGGGTCTCTCAAATCAAAGAACAACTTGTAGCAGTAGAAGAAGAAGTGATGATAGCCACCTTGAATGGCCTCCCAATATCATGGGATTCATTCATGCGAGGAATGTGTGCCCGAAGGAAGTGATTAATTTTAGCAGACTCTGGGAAGAACACACACAAGAAGAAGAAGCTTGACTCATAATAAGAGAAGAGAAGATGGGAGCAACTGAAGATCAAGCTCTCACCATCCAAAGAAGATCCCTCAAATGATGAGGAATACAAAGAACTCAACTCTTGAATAAACTCTTATCCATCTTAGCATTTGGATAATAAATGATGAATGAAGAAGAACATGAAGTTAAGGCTCAAGAAGGAGTCTACCCACGAAAAAGATAAAGATAAGTATTCAATTGTCATTTCATGATATTGTTTTATTATGCATTTGTTTATATTCAGTTGATGTATTATGCATGATAGAATGTTTGCATTAATGACAGTATACTACTAATATGCATGTAATGGGTAAGTAGCTCATGGTGCTATACAACTCTCCATTGCTACTTATCTAGAATGAAACCTCTTTGCTGACATATTGGATTAGTGCACAATCTCAATGTTGTCCTGGTAGAGATGGAAGGCATCTAGAAAAGTTTCGTGAGATATGGATGAATGTTGTATTGGATAAAATAGTTGCATGATCATATATTTATGCATAAGAATTTTCCATTATGAATATGGCTTATGAAATGTTTCTAACCATACAACTAATGCATTTTACTTGTAGGAAAGATCGCATACATAATCTCCTACAAGCAAAGAAGGATGAGACTTGTTCTGAAGAACAAGTGACGACAATTCAAGATGACGAATATAGTGACATCATTGATGCAGAACCTTCTAGCTATGAAGAAGTAAACAAGAAGAAAGGGAAGATAGTTCAAGAAGAATTCTGTCTAGGATGCAGTATCGATACATGAAGGGAAGTTCGTAGTTCCATCATGCAGTAGATGGAAACATCCACGAAACATCGTGGGATACAATGCAAGATTCATAGCATGAGGCTTCTCATGAAAAGAAGGCATAGACTACGAAGAGACATTTGTAGCCAGTGGGAGTTGAGACACATGACAGGAAGACTCATGTGTGCAAATTAAAGAAGGCCCTGTATGAGCTCAGAAGACACCCATGGGATAAGACATACATGATGAGCTTGATGAAGATCTTAACCTTTGCTACAAGGTTGAAGATGAAAGACTATACACTAGATTGATACATAGAATATCAGTAGCATAGGAATCTACTTGTCACTCCGGTACAGAATGTTTTAGTGCATAGAGTACGGAAGACAGAGGGAGTATGATGGTCCACTTCAGAGGGACTGACTACAGAATATCCTGAGGTTCGACATGGTATGATAGGATGGACAGATTACTGATGACTCTAGGCTTTACTGAGAGTAAAGAGGATTCCAACCTTTGCTTCAAGGTTGAAGGTAGAAGATCAATGATGCTCCTGTTATATGTCGATGAATTTTTCCTGACAGAAAAGAGGAACTCATTAAATTTGCAAGAAGAAGACTTGCTGCCGAGTTTGAGATAAAGGACTTGGGGATGATGCACTATGTTCTAGGCATGGAGGTGTGGACAAGGGAAGTATGCAGTAGAGATCCTGAATAGGTTCAAGATGATGGACTGCAAGGCCATGACCACACCTATGGCATCGAACCTGAAGCTATTGAGTGTTGCTTCATTAGAGTCGGTTTATGCCAAGATGTATCATCATATGATTTATTCCTTGATGTACTTGACAAATATGAGACCAGATATTTGCTTTGATGTGAACCCATTGAGACATGTTCACCTGATGGTTGCAAAGCATGCAGTGAGGTACCTGAAGGGTACAGTTGATTATGGGCTCAAGTATGAGGCAAATCAGAAGATTAACTTGGAGGGTTATGAGGATTCGTATTGGGCAGGCAGTGCCATTGATAGGAAGAGCACTTCGAGGTGCTACTTTAGTATGGGATCACGTGTGATCTCTTGGTTTCAAAAGATGGAGTCCTGCATGGCGCTAAGTATAACTGAGGCAAAAGGTGTTGCCACTTTCTATTTGGGAGAGAGGAGCAATGAAGCTCTAGTATGTGATCCAAATCAAAATCTCTCGAAAGAAGGAGGTCTAGCATAGTCGGTGAGACAGGTTGTCTGAACATAAATCCTTGTGAAGCTCGTAGGTTGCTCAGATGTAAACAGACTTGTAGGTTGTCCTCGGATGTAATCCGTCCTGGTGAAGCTCGCAGGTTATCCTTGAACGTAATCATCCTTGACGTGATTCTATGCTAGAAATGGCCAAAGTGAAGTTTGAGTACTTCAGGGAGAATCTTGGTGTTCTCCAGATCGAGGTTCCCTCCAAGGGGAAATGATGATACCTAGAGCCATTATAACATGGTGAGAGGATTAGGTTCCTTCCATGGTCAGATGTAAGGGCTGAGCCATTCTGTCATCGTGAGAGGATTGGTTCCTTCCATGTCAGATGTGAGTGCTGAGCCATCCTGATGTGACTGTAGGATTGGTTCCTACATGATCAGATATAAGGTCTATTTCCATTCTCTGAATGGAGGTACCTGGTCAATTACCATGAATACTCAGTCTAGGACTGAGGGTCATTCTGATATGACTGTGGGATGTAGTCTCACATGATCAGATATAAGTGCAGGGCCATTCTGATGTGATTGAGGGATATGTTCCCACTTGATTAGATATAAGGGCTGTTGCCATTCTCTGAATGGAGGCACCTGGTCAGTTACTAGGAACGCTCAGTCTGGGACTGAGAGTCTTTCTGACGAGTTAAGGTCAGATGTAAGTGCAGTGCCTTTCCACAAATGGTAGTAGGTTTGTCCTACCAGGCTGGTGGATGCGAGTGTTGTGCCTTTCCACAGATGATAATAGTTGTGTCCTATCATGCTGGTGGATGTGATTGTTGTTCCTTTTCACATATGATAGTAGTTGTGTCCTATCATGCTGGTGAATGTAAGTGCTGTGCCTTTCTGACATGGTGTTGGATGTGTTCCTCTCATGGTCAAATGTGAGTTCTGGCCATTATGACTTAGGGTCAGATATAAGCGCTAAAGAAGACCTACATGGAGGCTAGGCCTACAACCAGCATGAAAAAGGGTTGGCTCTGTAGAACTTCCTATGAAGAGAAGAATCGTGAGATAGCACCAGTGATGTTGACCTAGTGATGATCCAGATCGGGTGATGATCTAGATCGAGTGATGATCCAGATCCAATAATGATGATGCAGATTGAGTGATGAAACAAGATCGAGTGATGATGATCCAGATCAAGTGATGATCTAGATCCAGTGATAATGATTTAGCAGAGATGATCTAGATCGAGTGATGATGATCTAGATCAAGTGATGATCCAGATCCAGATAAAGATGACTTGAAGATGAATATGAAGAGGACTCGACGATGATCCAAATGATATAGAGAAGAAGACTTGTGCTGATAAATTGTGTCGAGAGAATACCTTCCTAGTTAAGAGGGAGTGTTGATGTATTTGTAACTTCGGGATGTTTTCACTTGTATATCTTATGTATTGTACCCCGATGTTTATTCTAGGAAGTGTCTGTAATGTACTTGAGTCATGTCATGTCTCGATGTTCCCATCGGGAGGTTCTATAATGTAAACAGGTCATGTCAAGTCATTGTGGGTAACCCTCCTATTGATCAAGGGTTTAAGTCCCCACAGTTGTGGGGCCCTAGGGTTATTAGACTATCCTAAAGAAGTCGACCCTATGTGAGTTATTGTAAGTCAGGGCAATATTACCCACCGTTGTGTTAAGGATAACCCTCCTTGTTGGTTGAAGGGGAAAATTCCCCACAAGTTGTGGGGCACTAGGGTTATTAGACTCTCCTAGAGATGTCGGCTCTAGTAAGTAATTGTTAAATGAGGCCGACATGTTGGAGTGGACATCAAGTGAATGAAAGAATATAAATAGAGAGTGAGCCTCTCTATTTATCACACACACACACTCACTCACTGGGGTGCATGAGTGAGAGAGAGAAGTTGCTGGGACAAGAGAGAGACTACTGCTGTCGAGAGATCATATTTATGTTTTCGGGTTTTACTTTTGGTGTTGATTCTATCTTTGAGGAAGTTGAGGGGTTTTCTCCATTTATGGTTTCCCTGAGGAAAAACATTGTGCTCATTGTCTCTTGTGTTTGCTTGCTGTACTTGTTATTCTCTCAGTTAAAGATCCTAATATAACGCTAGCTTGAATGATAAAAATCTAACAACATCTAGCCACCCAAGGCCCCCATGGACCTCCAAATGTCCTTATGAAGCAATGGCAATTTATTTTCTCCATATTTATTATTTGTATGACCCAAATTAATGTGTAAATGATAAACTAAGGTTCTATTGGGTCCCATAGTTCCCTTATTACAATATTTAATGCCTCCTCCCCCAACCTAGGGAACTAGTAGGTGGGTGAACATTGTCAACTATTAGACCTATTAGAATGGGGACATGACATATTAACCAATATTCCACACTATTATATCATTATATGCTCGACACACTTAAACATGTTCATTCACGACAGACATTCATTCATCATAGACACAAATATCAAAGACATAAAGATGCATATTTAACGAGGAAACCCATACGGGAAAAAACCACAAAGGCGCTCTTCATCTGGCATGAGTAATATCTTAAGCACCTTTGGTCTACACAAACAACTTACAAACTCCGATATATATTTTAATTACAATCAATAATGGTTTATTCTCTCATGCTCTCATGTCTAGGTCTCTCCCGAATTTACAATCATGCTTTATTTCCCAAAATAGACTATCAGTCTAACTAACTCTTATAAGAAATAGTCGAGGTCTTGGTTTCGACTTGATGTTCTCCTCTTTTGTCACAACCTTTTTTGTCATAGTATTTTCTCGTCTTGCGACTAGAATCCTCATTTTTCTGAACAAAATTATGCTATCTTTTCCTAGGGCCAACAACCTTTGCCTCATCTCTCTTTGGTTCCTTGACCTCATCTTTGATATAGCCTTCTAGGTCATGTTCTTCAAGGATGAGAATGACTCTATAATTCCATGCTTTGAAGTTCTTTGATCCCTCAAGATTTATGTCAATATTGGTACTATTTGTCATATTTTGAATGAGAGCCTCAAATGGAAATATAGGAGATAGAACTTACCAATTTGAGGATTGCTTCTAGAATTTGTTTCAGGATGACTTAGGGTTTGATCGAAAAACCCTATTTTTCTAACTGAGATCACTTGTGGAATTGATTGAAGGAAAAGATGCAACTTCTCTAGGTGAGATAGGGTGTATCTTGATTTTTTGGAATTTGTGGATGGAACCTTGAAAAATATAATGCCCTACTTTCTCCCGGTAGCAGTGGTAGGTAGAAAAATGAAAATCCACGAAATTGAAATCTACTTCAACAGAAAGATGTGCCCTCCTAAGGTGAGTTGAATGGTTTTTATTTTCCGAATGATTTGTGGAAGGAGGTGTATGAAATAGTGAGCCCTATCTTGTTGTACAACGGGAAAACTGCTACACAATGTCTTCTTTTAAGTTGGCTCTAATACCATGTTGAGATTTTAAAAGTTATTATGCCAAAACAAAAGTATCACTGAAAGAATAACAAGCATAATAGAACAAAAAGGGAACACACAGATTTATCCGGGGAAACCCTCGTGGGGGAAAACCCAACAAAACTTTCTCTATATAGACTTCAACCAAGTATAGTGTAAGACCCAAAGAATAAGACTAAACAACTTCCTCATTGTCAGATGAACTGTTTCTCCTCTATATAGATAATTTTCTTGAGTGATATGCTTATCCAAATGAGGGAGGAATCTCTCTGATTTATACTAATAAACTAAGTGGTCTAATAACCCAACATAGCCAACTTGCCTTGGAAGACTCAAAAATACATTTTAATAATACATTTGTGGGTACTACCAACCTGACTTACAATGGAGGTTTCACCTTAAGACTTTGCATGAAAAAAATACATCAATGACATCACTAATCAGAGGAACACAACCTCCAGAAGGGTAAATAATAATAATAATACAAAAATATAATATCTTCCGTAGTTACATTTCTTTAATAATATTTACCCAACACCTGCACTGGATAGGGGAAAGAGGCCAAAGGTAGAGCTCATAATATCCAAATGATGGGAGACATTCACACACCATAGAACAATGAAGAAGGAGACCCCACTTCGATCCAGATTCACAACAAGAAATCTCTCTACTAGACATTGAACATAAAAAGTTGCATCCATTTTGGAATAATGGGAAACACTAGACGCATTTACACCAAGGGAAAAGAGGAGAAATTGTAGTCAATTTTAAAGAATGGAGGATGAACTCACTGCAAAACCATCAAGAAAGAGAACCCACTCGGGGCCACATCCACCAGAGGAAACTACTCTGGACACCGAAGAAAATAGGTTGCATTCATGTTGAAAGAATGGGAAACCACAGACACATTTATAGATGCATTGACAGTGGGAACCAAAGTAATATAGGTTGCGGTCATTTCGAAAGAATGACCAAGCACACATGCATTTATACACATTTACATCGAGCTGTAGGACAATGATGGAATGACATCGTCGAGGCCTAGGGAATGAAAACCTAGGCTTGCGTCACTGTCTATACCGCCAATGAAAAGGAAGATAGATCCACTTTTAAAAAAAACAGAAAATACATTAACAACCTCCCAATGTCAAAACCTTTGGAAAAGAAAGAAATTGCTTGCAACCATCCAAATTAATTGCCTCGCACCGTAACTTAATGTTAGGGACATAACAATCATTGAAAATAGTATGTTTAGATCTCTTGAGTTAAGTCTGAGTTAATAGGATTACCCAAGGTNATATATATATATATATATATATATATATATATATATTTTTCAACTGAAATTTGCCTCTGCATCGCAGATTTGACCCCTTGTCAGGAATGGATACCTTAACTTGTGGGGGCATTATACCCTTTTCTTTTCCACATTTAGCCAATTGAGCCACTCATTGTGGTCATTTACTAGTTATATATGAATTGTAGTTGACAAGGATCTCAATATTCCATTGCTAAATTATTTTGTGTAAAACACGAGCATAATAAGTTGAAGGTTCAAAAATTAAAACACGTATCTAATGGAGAATAATCTATATTTTAAGCACTATGTAATTCAGTTTTCTCCACTTGTATTCTCGTGATGTCTTAAAGGTTTTAAAAGTAAATAATTAATATTTGATCCATGCCTATGATTTGTGGTGAAGAATTTATCCTCTGGCCTTAGTTTTTCATACCATATAAGAGGATAGCGGTCAATCTTCATTATTAGCTATACTATTCATTTTATACTTTATAAATTTGATTGATGGTTTTGTTCTTTGTTCGCCCCTTTGTATTTGGGTCTAAGGTGAGTTATATGAGTTGCTACCATCCTAATTAATGGACAGTTTCTATGGTATATTTTTGAAATAATTTGGATGGTGGTACCTTCTAAAATTTTCAATTCCCAATCATGAGATTCTAGTTATGTATTACTTTAATTTTGCATGTAATATCATAGTACTATGAGTAATGGATTCCACTATGTGGCTATCGGAGGTACAGCAGGTGTAAAGAGTTACCCTACATCAAGTCTTGATATATGGTATTGATGGAGTAAGGATATAGGTTATCTACATGTGTACAACTGAAGATAGTGTAGGTTTGATTTGGTTAGGGTAGTGTTGCTCGTTGACATTTCATTCCTCTAGTGGGTTCATCCTTTGTAGAAGTTGTGTAACTATGGCTATGGAATTGTTTTCTCTAGATACTTAGTTTAATTTGGATCTCCCATCCATTACAAATTCAACTCTCGGTAATTATCTCCCACTCTTTGTAGGCATTATGTATCGATATATATATATATATATATATATATATATATATTCTCTTCTATACTAATATATGTGGTTCATAGTCAATTCTCACTAGTTCACTTGATTATTAATATACTGGTGGTGAAGCTCTTGAAAAATGTGAATTTCCGCCTCAATTCAAAATTGACTGACGGTGAACCTAAAAAAACCACAAGTGGTTTCATGGATCTAAAACTTTAAAACACAAACTATATGTTACTATTTCACCCCATTGTTTCAAAACACATTCGGGGTAATCGACAGTTGCTATATCTCCCATCTTTGGTTCCATTCACCATACCTTATCACCATACTGCATTCACACATACCTCTGCAATCCTCATTCCACTCTGCAAATCCCCTTTGGTTGTTTGAGCTCCTTCGACTCCCTGCTACTCATTAGGTTGGCACTTTACATCTTGTTCTAATAAAATGGTCATTCAGAGGTTGGATTCCTCAAAAGAGGGCTTCTAGCTTCTTATCTGCAAGGGCCCATATGTCGAGAGACGTAACCCTAATCTTATAACTCCATTTTTTACATATAATAAAAATATTCTTTGGTGTATTTCATGAATGCATAAAATAATGAATGGATTATGAGAATGTATTTGGTTTTATTGAAGTAATATTCAGTAAATAAGTAGTCTTTACCTTTATTGCTTCTTACTTCACATACCACATATATTTACTTTGGTTCATGTTCTTCATCTTCATAGTTTAGATTATATTTCACTTGTTTTTACTTATATTGACTACACTCATATCACACATCGATAGCGTAAGAACCATTCTCTTACATACTCTCAACCTTGACTCCTTCAAGCTGGTAGATCCCCCTTTTTCACCTGTTGGAGTACGAAAGCACTACCACCACCACCCATCCAGCCCTAGAATTCTAGTTGGTAGAGCCCCCTTTAGTTTGGATTTCACTTGTTTTTACTTATATTTACTACACTCATCTCACATGTCAACACCGTAATAACCATTCTCTTACGTACTCTCAACCTCGACTTCTTCAAGCTGGTAGAGCCACCTTTTTTGTCTGTTGGAGTGCAAAAGCACTACCAACACCACCCATCCAACCCTAGAATTCAATCTTTTTGGAATGTATTCATAACACCTAAAACTCCTTCCTTCGTGACTTCTTTGTAAATTTCCTCAACCTCACCTTCTTTGACAAACATTGGATATTTTCTAATGAGGTTCATAATCTCCCCTAAGGGACAATGCACAGGTGCTTTATAGATATTGCCAAAGTGAGATTTTATAAGGTCATCTAGCTCATTAAAATAGGTAGCTTCACCACCCTCCTCATCAAGTAAATCCCATATAGTATTCTTTGATTTCCTAAAACTTGTGAATCTATGAAAAAACTTCGTGCTCTGGTCACCACATGCAATCCAAGCAGCCCAAGTTGTTGAGGAGCCATTCCTGTTCTTCTGCCCTTAAAAATTTATACTTTTGGATCTTCTAATATTTTAACTCTTTGAAGCTGACTTCATCTAATAGACAACCCATAGACCTACAAAGAATTCCTTCAATCCTATTATTGATCTCCTTCAAACATCCTTCATTGCTTCAATGTTGCTCAGCTTCCCACACAACCAACAAGTCCTTAACTATATTTAAGGACGAAATATATTATTGGCATGTATATTGAGCCAGTGAGGGATTGAATTGCTTTCAATTGGAACAGATGATCTTGTTGAAATCCTCATCACTTAATCATGTGGGGTTAAATTTCAATGGATATTTTGGGTTGGTCTCATTGATACCAATCTCCAAAAACACAGGAAAATAATCTAAAAATTTGGACCTTTTGATCCACAACCAATACCTATTAAATGATAGCAAAGATACTCATGCCATATAAACCTATTGAGCCTTTGATAAATGGCCTCATTCTTGGCCTAGATGTTGACCCATGTAGGTCTTGCAATCACCTAAGTAATAGCACCAAGAATATCCTTTTCCAATGAGACAAAGAAGTAATCTTTTAATGGATTGGGATGCACACCAAAGCTTCAAATATCATTTCTATTTAACGTGAAATTTAAGTACCCAATGAAAATTCAATTGGATTTCAATGTTAGAGAGGAATTGGAAATATTGTCCCAGAAAGAGACCTTACCATCATAAGATCTATGTATTTAGAATGGAAAAGACTTATCTCATGCTTCATCTCTTCATATTTGTATACAAGTCAGAGATAATGGAAAATAAATTAATAAGCCGAATGTCAACTTCCAACCTATGAGAATAGTCTTGGAGTTCCCAACAAAATGCATGGGAAAAAACTCCAAGCTCAATAGTAAGGACTTCTTAGAAGAACAAACATAAGATTCCCTACCCATAGTCTCCTAAATTAGTAATATATCCAGATTATCTATCCTAAATTATCTTCAGAGAGCCATTTTCTTAGCATGGATCTCCAACCTTCTTACATTAACAGAGAGTATAATCATTTAGAACTTGGGAGGGGAGGATTTGGTTCTCTAAGGACCCCTATGATTAATTCTTGTCTTCCTTGTCTCACTTCTTTTGATGCTTTTTCCTGGGCATGCCGAAGTTTATACTTCCTCTTAGCACCCACAAAGATTAGGTTCCCTCCCACGTCAATGCCTAACCTTGAAGAGTACGAAAATGAATTTTGTCCAATGGCTTATGAGGACGAAAGTCATAGTGCTCTCCCCCCCCTAATACGATAACTAGATGATAACGAAACATTTTGTAACTAGGTTGTAATAGTTTCATTAAGGGACGATTTGAATGACACTTCAACAACTCCTTGAGTATCCTTAGACATATTCTCTGTAGTAGTATAGGGTAATATAGACTCAACAAGTGAAACACGACCTCCAATATCACAATGTACATACTCCCCAACAAGACGACTCCTAGCTGAAAATAAAGAGTGGTCACATAATGTTCTAGAAGAACATAAAGTGACAACATGAGAAGTGATCAAAGATGACTTGCCAATTTTGATACCAATTCCAAAAGCCGCAAGACCGAAATGACCCAATTTATCTGAGTATTTGGAGTGATCTCTACCACATTCTATGAGTTCTATACATTGATTCATCATAGAAGTCGAAGAAGCTAGAATGGGATTTTGAGAATATTCTTCCTTTTGAGTACTTCCCATGTTTCACCCTAAATGATGATCAACATTCAACCCTTTATTAGATGAATCTTCACCCAAAGTAGCATAACTCGTAGAGACCTTCGACACCCATTTCTTCTTTATGGAACCATACAACCAACTGTCACATGACCGATTTTCTAGCATCGAGCACATCTAAAAGGAATTTTGTCATAGTCAATATTCTGAATGTATTCCCACCCTCCCATCACTAGATAAATATATTCATAGATCCCATAGCACATATCCATTTCAACCAAAACCCTAGCCACCATTATATGCGAGTTGCTTAAAAAAGTATCATCCAGAGTTATAGTTTTTCCAAGTTGATTGTTAGTGGTAGTAATACCATCTATCATCAACCATTCCAAGGTGAGGCTTTATATTTTAATCAAAATAACATATTTCTCCATAACTGCCTCTCTAGGGTTAAATATAGGGTACTAGGGATTCAAATGTAGAAAATTCACAGTCCATAACCAAATTCCTTTCAAAATAATACTAGCATCCTTGTGATCTTGAAAAATAAACCTTATCCAACTGCACAACAAAATATGAAAGATTAAGGAATAGCCTGAAACAAGCTTCCATTGTAAATACACCCAAAGGAATCTACCGAGATATGATGTCTTGAAAAATTTCCCAAAAGTGACCTTCCTTCAATATCCATAATATTATTCAGTTCGATGTCAACATCGACAACTAGAGAAATATTTGTGCCTTTAGACTCACATGTTTTTTTTCTTTTGTTCTCCCGCACACCACTAGGTATGGATTTAGTCCCACCGTCTCCAACCAATCAATCTATATCTTCACCAACTAGACCTTGAGTAGATGCCCTGATCACTAGTTAGGAAGGGTTGAACCCTATCTCAGGAATACCAATACCAAATCTAGGAATGGAGGAAATCGCATAAATGGGATGAACCATTACCATTAAAAATGGAATGATTGGTTTCAGTTCCCACGTTACTTACCCCAATATTATAACTGACAATTGGACCGATAATCAAACCTAGATTTGGAACAAAAGGATTGACTGCACCACTAACATTATGACAATATGTTAGATCCTCTACATGAGGAGATATTTACTATCATTTCCACTTTCAAAGTAAGGGAATGCATGAGAGATCAAGTCACTGATAGAAGGACCATGGTATTGCACGAAAATATCCACTTTAGGGATTAAATCATTCAATCAATCCACAAGGATTCCACCAATATCTTCCACCATAGTGATTGGATGATTATCAATCATGAAACCCTAGTCACATGCAACCCCCCCTTTCTTCTAATTCAACCTAAAACATTGTTGTTATACAAATATACTCAAATTTTATCTCTTTTTATGTAATGTGCAAAAACTCCACAAGGGCTTACAAAAAGGCCAGCCAATACTTAATCCTACAAGATATAAGGGAACAATCATGCAAGTCAATAATTTTCCACGTTGGGCACAAAACCCATGTCTTAGATTTTATTGAGGGAAGGATTTTTAGCATGTTTACTTTGTCTATAGGTTGTTTTGTATATTAAAACATTTATATTAACTATAAGCCTTAAATTGATTAATATATAATCTATAGGTGTGATATATAATTACTTATAGGTTGTTATGCTTTGGGGACTTACCATGACAAAGTACTAGTTTTCGGATATGGGACATTCATCTCGTTTACTATGATATGAATGTGGTGCTTTCATTATATCAAATAAGTCTACCTTTCCTAAATGAGATGGAGGTTTCAAGATGTGAAATTCTTATCATATCATGAGCTATTATCTCTAAGAATGCATATTGTAAAACCTAACCTATCTAGAGGTTTGAATGATTATAAATAATAATAATTCAATGTTCTTAACCCTTGAACTACTACTTTTTGGTTCATCATGCTCTTTTCTACATTTGATCCAAGTAAAAGGTGGGGTGTGAACCTCATTATAGCAATAAAAAGAAGGGATGTGCCATATCCGAATCATATGATATAATGTTAGACATGTAGAAGCCAGGGGTCACAAAATGTGCAACATCTCAAAATCCATGCAATTTGCTTGCAAAACTGCCCTCTAACACTATTTTGACGTTTCTAGGAAATTCATGTCATCATTATTAAAATGCATGCCGGGGCCAAGTTAAGGATACAAATTAAGTTATATAAAATGATTTTAGTTTTATATTCAATTATGTACAAGACCTTTTCATTGTGTGTAGTGCCTCCATGTCTAGTGCTCAAAACAAAATTGTCTTTATTTCCACAATTCGAGAAAATGCATATCAAAATCTTTAGATTGCATGCCTAATATACATTAGGCATACCCAACTTTTGAAATTCGAATCGGAAGTAGTTTCAAGCCTTCCAAATCTATCTTTAAATTCAAATACATACAAATTAACTTACTTAACAAAAACCACTTTTATATCAAATGAACCTTAAATAATTGTATATATATATTTTTTATCAACCTTGAGTAATTATATAGATTTATGATGATAAATGTTGGTGTAATTAAACTGTGAGGAATACTCCCAATTTGCTATAATACTCAAAGGATCATAGATCAACCCAATATATGGATACTTGAATGATAAAATCTTTTTGAAACAGTCCGCAATGGATGGTGAAGATCCATGGGAGAAATCCGGGTCTACTGTCGTACTGTTCTTAGTTGATAATTACAATTAATTTGCAACATTTACATTTCTTTGTATTCCATTCCACTTTGTAGCTGCCATTAAAATGCATTACTAAATAATCCTCCCCAGTGCATTCAGTTATCACAACTTAAATAATATTACCACCAATTAAATGTGATTTTTTATTAGGATTAGGCGATTGAGGGAAATTAGTTCAATGTCCCCCTAAAATTGTCATGTAAGAAGCATATTAACATAATCCAAGTAGTGTAGCTTAATGATTTGTTTCATATCAAGAATCCCGAGAAAGAAGCATTATTGAATTATGCTTCCTCTTTCCATTGATCATATTAAATAAAAACATAGAAGCTTGGAATTTCGTTAAGATATAAGTCTTTTGATCATCAAACCGATGCTATTATTTGAATGGAATTTATGGGAATTATGAAACATATTAAAGTTGTTTTAAGAATAAGTGTAATGCACATTCATTACGTTCAACACTTTGGATTTGCGTTAAGAAAACAAAAATAGTGCCTATTGCAGCTATGCAAATGTTGATGAGATATTTTACAAGATTTGCAATATCTTTATTGAAGTGGTTTCTATCACTTAAAAATCTAAGAAAAAAAAAGGCACAACTAACCTTATTATATCCTACGCAACGGGATATATAGTAATTGGTGTGAAGCATTAGTTTCTACTGTAAGCGAATCTAATATTTACAAAGTCTAAAGTTTTATAAGCCTTGAAGATTTAATTAAAAAAAATATTATTCGAACTTTGATTGGGTCTAAATGATGATGTATTTCTTGGAATCTGGAGCCCAAGAGGTGGTGGCATACATAATCCTTGTATCTGACAACTACTATTTTTTACAGTTTTTCAAGGTACACCTTGTCATCAATCGAAGAACCTACACGCTTTTCATTTCATTTCCTAATAGTGTCGTGGCACCTACTCGTCGTTACAATTTCGATTGATGGTAAGTTCATTGGGGATGAAGGGATTTGTGCAAACCGCTTTTGCAATCGATGCTTTGCGCATACTGCTTCTTCTTAATGTGCTATATGCAAGGAGTGTGGTAGCCTGCATGCAACCTGCAAGCTATGTAATAATAATAATTGCACTGTCCTTGTGTAGGTATGTGAGGAATGATAATTATGCATTTGAAAAAAATTAGGAAATAAATATACAATGCAATTGGTTTAGATATGAATACAATCTACATGTCTCTAATCCATTTTGTAGCCATGGCCATGAATTGTTTTGAATGTTAGTGTTAAGTTATTCACTAAAAAACTCGTGGGTTTGATAGTAGCTCAATGACGATCTCCTTTAATCTTATGTTGCAAAATCCAATAATGCATCTCTCTCCATAATCCACAATATCCTATGTAAAACACTATCGAACCCTAATTGATGATCTCCCTACAAAAACTTATATAATTGATGATATTATATAACAATATTGAATTTAAAATTTTCATTTTAATAGAAATGTATTTATATTATGGTATGAAATGACTTATTAGTCTTAATAGTTAAAAATACGTGTTTTTAAAAATATGATATATTTAATTTTAGAAGAAGGGAGGGTATATACATAAATGCATATGTATATTTTTTTGTTATTACATGGATTCGTGTTTGGAGAATATTTTTTATTACATGACTGAGATTTTAAAGAGGTAGACATTATTTTAAGAATTTGGTAAAAAGAATGATTGAACATTAAAATTTATATAATGTTATTGCCACAAAGAAATAATGGTATATTGGAGAATTAAGGAGAGGGACAAAATGATCATTATATATTCAAGTTTATTGTATCACATATTGTTGTCATCTATTGAATATTTGATATTTGTAGTACTAATATCCATAGATGACAAAAAATCTGGGCAGACAAGAAAGTCTAGGAAGTTCATGATTTATTTTTGGGATGAGCTAGAGGCGTGCAGTACCTGGAAAGTGATGTTTTCAGCGATGCAATAAGGCAAATTAAGTGCAACCATAGTGGTGTTACAATAAAAGGAGTATTGTTTTTATTTTGTTGCATAGTTTTCCTCCTCTTGAGAAACCAGGTAGTTCTATGGGTACCAATACTATCTTAACATGAAGAAAATTATTTATTCAGCATAACTGATATTAATTAACATTTTCATTTGATATTAACACCGGTTTTTGCAGCGTTGTTTTGAAAAATTGTCTTCGTTTTGTTGCAATAATGGTTTTTATATTGTTTAAGGTAATCGACCAAATCCTCAAATTTAAGGTTTATTTTATTGCATTTTCGAGTTTTAAGTGGGAGTTTGGTTTGCCAAAACCTTTGAAGTTTTCTTGTGAGTGGATATTTGATGCCTTATCATTGTTTAATTTAATTAATCCAAACAACTATATATATACAATCAAGAAATCCATTTATTTTGGCCTTACATCAATCACAACTTAAGTTTGGAATCGATGGCATCTAGAGTGCACAACATCGATGGAGAACATGCCATATTCATAATAAACGAACGTCAATTTTGGTATATATACATGCCTATTTTTTATTTTTTCATTGGATTCATAAATGTTTGTTTGTCGATGTTGGGGTTTCTATGATATCCATCATCATTAATAGATTTGATCATTTTAACTCAAATCACATTCACCAGTTTTTGGAAGTCATATTACTAAAATACATTGTTGGTCTTAACCTTTGTATTTAGAGCATTTACATGCAATTTAATATACGAAGACTTTATTTATGAATGACTTAGCTCTTTTGTGCTAAAGTTAACTCTGGTAATGCTTCATGGTTGCTAAGTGAACAAGTACAGTAACATGGGTGATATTTTGTCCATTTTATCTAAATAATATAGCATGTTTCTTATAAATAGGTGCTCTTAAATAGATTTACAACAGTGCCTCACAGTGCAACCATGGTTTTATAATTATACTGCGGAGAAGCTATGGTTTTTAAATTTTGACTTACCAAGTGACTGTGTGCCAATGCCTATATAACTATTTTTTACGAGCTCCTCTAGCCAACTGCTTAAGTTTATATATATGAGTGGGCTTAATAGTTAATGGTTATGGAATTTTCAAACCTCACAACTTGCAAAATAAAACCTAATCACCAAATGGTAAATTAAATAATACCGTTAAATATGATTCAAACGAGATTGCTTTGAAATGCTAAAATATTAGTTCTTGTTTAGACTTTTAGGCTAATGTTTTGAATGCTTTCATGGAAAATTATGATGATCTCAAACGACTTACGTCTTGACCAAAATTCCTAGTTTCGGTGTCCATTAAACCATAACAACTTTTGCTCAGAAATGTTTTATTTTGTAGGTTATTTTTCAGTTATTACATAATAACTGTGCAAATTCTTAAGTCGAACCTAGCTATCCAGCCCTAAAATCCGATTAGAAACATAAAGAGAACAACTCATTTTAAGCCATAGCATAGATTTACCCTGACATATCAATATCCATCCATTTCTATGTCGGATGTATAAAATTCTGAAATCCATTAATCTCCATGCCGAATTTACATAATAAATATTGAGAAAGTTCAAAACCAAAACTCCAAATTCATTTATTTAATTACAACATTTATTTTGTCACAACCTTAAATTATAATTGTTGTACATATATATATTGTCATGTTTTTAAAACATAGAATATGTTATTTATTCATCACTTTTAATTATTAAATAGTAATAGTGTATGCATATATATATCCATTGATCTCTATGTTTCTGCAACATAATTTTTTTCTTGTGAATTATATGAAGTTTTGAGAAACAATGGAAGAATCATAATGCATTTTTATTCATCAGTATGAAGCATGGAGAGGAGAATGAAAAATGGAGCATCATATAAAAATGAAATGAATGGTGATCAATAAAATAATTTGAAATGAATGTTGATTAATAAACTAATTTATTTTATCAAGAATTAGAAAGATAAATAAATGTCTACTGATAAAATAAAATAAAATCCAAATAAATGAAATGTTGAAATCTTCTTACCAGTAAAGTGATTTGTTTAAAATCCTCACTACTACAAAATTGCTAGTTTATTGTCAAGTTAACCTACAAGGGCATGTGGCAATGTCAGGGACATTGCCACCACGTGGCTCTTGTTGAATAAAAAATGTTCAAACAAGAGATACAAATCTTAAAATTAGATTATTATGGCCATCCATCCATAGTAGGGTGGATTTTCTTCACCACATTCGAAGGGAAACCCTTAAGTCTCAAGCCCCTCGCCGCTGCAGCAGAGGATTGAAAGTCTTGTTGTGGAGTAAGAGATTGTTGAACAATTTTTCATGTCACAAGATAAAGGAGATTGAGCCATGTCACTTGCAATAAATATCTCAAATTTATACAACAAAAAGTCTAACTTGCTGTAATAAAACTAAATAGTTTCGTTACTTAGTTAGTAATTTGTTATTTATTAATGAACGATTTGATAGATCACATCATTTAATGGTGACTCTTGATTTGTTTAAAGCCATGCTGTAATCCTTGTAAAAATCATCAATTCAATAAATAAAATATATAATTTGGAATATACATTCCAAGTTGGTATCAGAGCTTTCGAACCTAGGGTTTCTTTTGTTCTCTCAATCCTCATCTCTCATCTATTCTTCAGTTGCACAATCTCCATTCTTCATTCTCCATTTTTATTCTCCACACTCTCCACTCTCCACTTGCATGCAACACCATTCTCACCTTTCATCCCAACCCGTGCTTCCACTACTCTCCTGCCGCACTCCCTATGCACAACTAACCTGCTACATGCCCACATTTCCATCCCACCTGCTACAACCCACTTACTACATGCCCATCCATTCCCTCACAACCCCGACACTATCCCTCATCTGCACTGTTCTCCCTCTATTTGCACCCTCACCCCTACAATCACCCACATCCATCTCCCTTCACTCCCATGGCCACCACTCCTGCGTAGCCTCCCTTCCACTTCCTTCCAGCGCGTGCTCCCTCCTCGACCCTCATCCACCACCGTCGTTCGACTTCCTCCCTTCTGTGTCGCACACCTCCTTGCTACTTGCTGATTTACACTAATCTCATCGCCTCTTCTCACCTCTATGCCTCCTCCTCCTATCTCTCGGCTGTCCTCTACCAATGCCTTCCTCCACTACTAGTGTCTCTTACCGCCATCTCCTCACAAAGAACAATTATAATATTAAAAAAAGATTATTACTTATTTTAATATTAATACCTTTTTAACCTTTTAAAAAACCATTATTTTTTGTATTGGATATAATAATATTATTAATAATTATTATTACTGTAATTAAATATTTAATAGTTAACCTAACCCCAATCCAAAATTAGCAACATGAATACAAGAAATTTAAAGAGAAACCCTCCAGAGAATAAGGATACATCCATAAAGTCAGAAGATGATCCAGTTCAAAAGATATTGGCAAAGCTTGAGCAAAAAGATGAGGACATTCATGACCTAAAGCTTGAAATTCTCTCATTAAGAGACCAAGTTAAAAGAGGCAATAACTCACATATAGGCCCAACCCACAATGTGGTTCACAAAGTCAAGATCGATTTAACAAGGTTCGACGTCGAAAATAATCGAGACACGATTCGATGGATCAACAAAATCGAAAAATATTTTGTAATGTACAATATATATGGTGGCGATGACAAATTGAATTTTGTAGTAATGTACATGGATAAAACCGCTTGTGATTGGTTCTTATGGTGGGACTCAACAATGAAGGGAGGAATACTAGTTAGAGACCGGGACACCTTCAAGAAAAAATTCTTTAAATGATTTCAAGACATGGAAGAAGCCGAAATCTACAACAAGAAGGAAATGTTGATGAATATTTTAGAAATATATTGGTCCTAGCCACTCGTGTCCAATATATAACTGAAGAATGACTCCTGTAAATTGCCATTGGTGGGATGAAACATAGTATTCAAAGCGAGATAAAATTATTAGTTGTCAAAGATGTAGAACAAGCCAGTCAAAAAGAAAAATTAATTGAAGAAAAACAAAAATCACAATGTTCGTCGTTTTATATACCACCCCACCTAAGAACAAATGGGAAAAAGGATGGCAATCCATGCCGTAAGTGTAATGCCCCTAATTGGCTTCCACGACATAAGTGTAAAAATAAAAATTTATTCTTGTGCGAAAAACGTAATATCGGTGATGATAATGATGAAGAATCAAGTGGCACACCTTCCTCCGACATAGAGTCAGACATCGATGAGACTGGAAAAGAGGAGGCTAACATCACACCAACACTCTCAATGTCTGCAATGATATGTATCTCTCAACCCCAAACCCTCAGTTGTTTTGGCCATATCAAGAACACTAAGGTGATAATGTTGGTCGGTAGTGGGAGTACACACAATTTCCTATACTCTAGGGTAGCAAAGTAGTTAAACATATTCATCAACCCCACCACCAACTTCCAAGTATCGATACCAGGAAACAAGACCACACCGCGCGACGATAAATTCCATAAAGTATAAATAGCCATAAAGGGATACAAGCTAAGATTGCCAATGTATGATATGGAAATTAGAGGGGTGGACATTGTTTTAGGTGCACAATGGTTGGAAACACTGGGGACAGTCGGATTAAACTTACGAGAACAATTTATAAAGTTCTATGAAAATGGGAGGAAATATAAGATTTATAGTATTAACTGACGCCTCCCCAATTTGTCTCATCCAATAAAATGGAAAACATGATAAAAAAGGGAGCTCAATCCTTCTTGTTACACTGTTATGCCATGGAAAGGACAACTGACGAAAGACAAAATACTGATCCACGCGAATTAGAAAAACTCCTGGGGGAACATAGTGACATCTTCCAAAACCCTCCTCATGGTCTCCCATCCCCATATTCTAGGGATCGCATCATCAAGTTGATGCCAGGATCAACTCCAATTAGAAAAAAATCACACAGACAATCTCAGAGGAACAAATCAGAGATCAAATGTTTGGTGCAAGAACTATAAGATGGTGGAATAATCACACGTAGTAATAGTCCTTTCTCTGTACTAGTCATACTCATTAGGAAAAATTATGGATTGTATAGACTTTGCATTGATTATCGAGCATTAAACAAAGTCACCATAAAAGATAAATTCCGCATTCCCTTTGTTTACGAACTGCTGGATGAGCTACATGGTGCAAAGTATTTTTCTAAACTAGACTTAAAATAAGGATATTACCAAATCCTTTTTCGAGAAGAAGATGTCCCCAAAGCATCTTTCTGCACCCACGAAGTTTATATGAATTTCAAGTGACATCGTTTGTATTATCCAATGCCTCGACAACATTTCAAGCAATAATGAATGACTTGTTTCTCCCTTACCTAAGGAAGTTCGTTCTAGTATTTTATGATGATATCCTTATTTATAGTAAAATTTGGAACTCGTACCTGAAGCATGTAGAAACAATATTGAAGCTTCTAGAAGATAATAAATTTTATGCTGGCAAATCAAAATGTAGTTTCGGCAAAAAAGAAATAGAATTTTTGGGACACATTGTTTCAGCCAACGTCATTAAGGTCGATCTCAAAAAAATTATGCCGATCATAGAGTGGTCGTCCCCAAGTCAATTACATTGTTAAGAGGATTTCTGGGTCTAACAGGTTATTATAGAATATTTGTTTGCAACTACGCCCAAATTGTAGCACCCCTACATCACTATTAAAAAGAGATACTTTTAGATGGGAGAAGGATGTAGAAACTTGTTTTGAACAATTAAAATCCCTAATGACATCCACACCCATATTAATAGCTCCTGATTTTATGAATACATTCATCCTTGAATGTGACGCTTCAGGGACATGCTTAGAATATGTTCTCATGCAAGATAAACATCCCATTGCTTCGAAAGCCAAAAGTTAAAACCAAGCGAGAAAAAAAAATACACATACGACAAGGAATGTTGGCGATAATGCATGCCCTTGTTAAATGGAAGCAATATTTGTTCAGGGAAAAATTTCTTGTTAAAACAAACCACAACAGCATGAAGTATTTTCTAACTCAAAAAAATATCTCTCTCCGAATAACATAAATTTGTAAGCAATATCCAAGTCTTTGATTTCAATATTTTGTTTAAAAAAGTTAAGGAGAATAGGGTTGCAGACAACTTATCAAGAAAACATGAGAGTGATGCCTCACTGTGTGCCATATCCATAGTTGTTCCTGAATGGATTTTGGAGGTCCTAATTGAGTATGTGAAAGACCCAGAGACAAGGAAACTAATTGAAGAATTTGAAAACAACAAAGCAAAAAACTCCAAATATTTATGGGAACATACTATGGTACAAACAAAGAATATATTTACCCAGTTCATCAAAATTCAAAATTCAAGTATTAAAAGAGAACCATGACTCCCCAACAACGGGCCATATTGGTTTCTTTAAAACATACCACAATATCCGCCAATACTTCTTTTGGAAGGGAATGAAGACTGATATCCAAAAATGTGTGGCTGAATGCGATACTTGTCAAAGGCAGAAGTTCGAAATGGTTGCTCCTCCTAGTCTCCTAAAACCCCTTCATATTCCAGCCCAAAAATGGTCTGAGGTATCCATGGATTTTATCACCAGCCTTCCTACATCAAAAGGAAATGATAGTATATTTGTAGTTATTGATAGATTAAAAAAATATGCTCATTTCATGATTATTTCATCCAAAGCAAAAGCAAGCCAAGTTGCAGATAGTTATGTAAAGAATATATTTAAGTGCAATGGGTTTCCCAAGATTATTGTTAGTGATAGGGACCCCAAATTTACCAACAACTTATGGAAATAATTGCTCCACCAAGTCGGGACTTCATTAATTATGAGTACCGCATACCATCCCCAAACATATGGACACATTGAAGTAATAAACAAATGCATTGAAGGACACCTGAGGAATTTTGTAAACGACCAACAAACAAAATGGGTACAATGGATACACCATGCAGAATGGTGGTGACAATAATACATATCATACATCAACAATAATGTCACCTTTTGAAGCCTTATATGGGTATCCACCTCCTATAGCAAGAGAATATGTCATCAACAATTTCAAAGTTCTAGCAGCAAGAGATTACCTAGCAACATCTGATGAGGTCATCCACATTTTGAAGAACCATATCGAATAAGCAATAAACCACATGAAACAACAAGCATACCAAATAAGAATCGATCGAGAATTTGAAGTGGGCGATTGGGTGTTTGTTTGCCTTCAAACATACAATAAACTTCACTAAAAATTTCCAAAAACCATAAACTTGCACCCAAGTTCTATGGTCCATATCAAGTTCGAAAGGGAGTGGGACAAGTGGCCTATGCTCTAGACATCCCTAATAAAGGAAAAATACATGACGTCTTCCATGTGTCATGCCTAAAGAAGAAATTGGGCTCATCCACTCACATACAAACTGAATTTGCCTATGTTAGATGATGAAGGAAAATTAGTGATAGAACTAGAATGCATTTTAGAAATTAAAACCAAAACACTTCTCTCCATATCAGTCAATGAATACCTTATCAAGTGGATAAACTTACCAAATGATGAAGCTACATGGGAAAATGAATATTTTTGTTCGCTCCACCCTTCTTTACCAATACTTCAAGGATGAAGTATTCCAGAGAAGGATGACTTGTAATCAAACTAAATATTTTAGTTACTTAGTTAGTAATTTGTTATTTATTAATGAAGAGCTTGATATATCCCATCACATAATGGTGACCCTTGATTTGTATAAATCCACGTTGTACTCCTTGTAAAAAGCATCAATTCAATAAATAAAATATATCTTTTGGAATATACATTCTACTTGCCACGAGGATTTGCAAATCATACCCAACATACAATAGTTAGTTTGATACAAAATAACAGAGTCTTGCCAACGAATTTGACTACACATGTGCATGGGAAATTGGTCATGGAAGTAGTTTTACCATGGAGGAGCAGTAAATCAAAGTGAATAGGAAATGAAATTCACTAAGGGTATAGGTAACTTGATTGTTTAAAAATGAATCAAGTTTTGTTCATACGTCCAAATCCACTACAACCAAACGGACAAGAAAATAATACTCAATTATTTCCTGGAATTGAATTATCCAGTTTCCATGCTAATTGTGCACACATATCTTTAACAATCACTCAATGATTGGTTGCATGAGAATTGTTTCAAGAAAAGTTGATGCAAATTGAATAGATTCACCTAATCCCATCAAATCTCTTAGGTCATCATCCATTCGCAGTGCAAATGAGTGGAAAGTTGTCTAAAGAATGAATATGAACAAACAACCACTGTATCGAAACAAGATAAGATAATATTGGGCGTTTGTAGAATAAAATTAAACTTAGAAGGACACGTATATCCTTTGGTCCTTCCTAGAAGAAATTTAAATTTAAACTAAAATATTTTCTTTTCTTGTGAGTCACAAACTGAAAGAGGATATGGTGATTATTTCTAATTAAGTACTAGAATAACCATATCTAGCCCATAGGGAATGTCCTAGTTTTCTAGTTGTGGAGAATCCTGCCAAGATAAAGGTGGGAACTAGAAAGCTAATGGGATAACCTCAGCAAATAATGAAAAAAGAAAAAAATAAGGGCCCTTAGGTTGTCATATCTCATACTTTTTTGGGAGATTAATTAGGAAGGAAAGACTTACAAGGTTGGGGCTGGCGCCTATGGTGGTGTTCCCACTTGTTGAAAAATAATAATAAGAAAGAGCTTCTCTTAATCTGTAGGTCTAATGGATCTAAAATGGAACAATGTTCATTGGTTAAGTCATTTTTTACTGGAAAATGGAAAATCTATGCCAATGTGACAAACTTATAGCAATTGAGCTAGAGCGGGACATTGCCACCTTGTGGCTCTTGTTTGAGGATTTTTCCATCGAAATTTAAATGACAACCAAAATGAAATTTATGATATTTGCTAAGATGCCACTTGTTATATTCTCAAATGCCAAATCGGTTTGCATGTGATGAAACTTAGCTAATCTAAAAGTTGTATCGCTCGATTTGTGAATATAATAAATATATTTGGATCACAATGTATAGTGCACTAGAGATTTTAGTTTAACTACTATAAACAAGAATTGGAAGTTCCAACTATTTCTAACCCTCTCTCCTCACAACTTTGCATTTTTCACTATTTAACCCTCTGTCCTCACAACTTTGTATTTTTTACTATTTAACCCTCTCTCCTTCCACCTTGAAAGGTAGAGAAGGGCAGGTTTGGATATAACAAATATACTCAGATTGTCAATGGATAACTCCCATTGTGAGGCAAGGCAGTCTATGCCCTTCCTCTCATTGTTTTGTGAGGCAAGAGAGTCTATACCATTTCTCTCATTGTTTTGGTTTGGGTTTGATTAATTTTCAACAATTTTCTTTCAATATTTTCAACAAGTATTCAGCTCATATTTTCTGATTTTAGCAGTTAGATGTGTGAAGTAATTTGGGAGGAAAACTAGCATAACAGTAATAGCAATTCTCTTTTAAAGTCGATAGTTTATTTTCTGCTTCTAGAAATGACATAACATGAAAATGAAGTAGATACCAACTCCTCTCCTTCACAAGGTTGCGAGTTAAAAGTGACATTGGAAGTGTACATGCTTGAATTTGACACATTGGTAGGGTTTTAGATGCCGATTTAGTGTAAGCAAATGGCATACATTTGTAGTTTGTGCAATTATCTATTTGAGGATTCACAAGCATGTCCTCCTTGTAAAGTTGTATAACATTTCCGATATGTCTAAACCTATTTTGCACAAAAAGCACAATAAGATGCATGATAAATATTTACATGGCTATCAATTGTGAAAAAAAAGCAAACAATCTCCATTTGGAGCCATTCCTGGTTGGGACCTGACAATAGATCGAACATAAGAGCATACATCTCTTGACAAAAAAGCAGGAAGAATACATCCATTACTACTTTTTCAAAATTTTAATAGTCTATAACATCAAAGCCTTGAGCCTATCTACTTGCTATCCCCAAAAGACATATGTCACATGAGTGATATATTAAGGATAAGCAACAAAAGAAAGGATAACCAAGACAAAAGTTCTAGAAAGAGAGAGACTTTATGAGTGCCTATTATTACACATGAAGGTTCCACTCTAAAAAGGGCTATTGCAACAGCTGAAGTTGCATACCCAACTTGACCTAAGAAAATATTAGCAATTGATAAATATATATAGCTCTTGAATTCCATACATAAAGCATGGATAGAACAAGCACACCTACTTTCATTAAAATACAATGAAACCATATATGTAAGATCAAATTGAATGGGTTCTAAGGTAGTTATGAGGGTCTCACTCCCGAAGAGTTAGCCCCATCACCATTAACTTCATATATCCCTATGAAGGGACCCATCACCAGTATCCAAAACTAGAAAAATGCACGTCACCAGGATGCACTCCCTAGCCCAATGCATTGATCATAATCAAAATGTGGTATCGATAGATACAAAAGAAAAATGAATAATCTAATAATGAAATGAACCTAACCCCGATACAATGAATGAGGAAACATGCAAGAAATATAGGAGAATTAAGTGCTAAAACAAACACATAGATATCATTATACAACACAAAATATAACTAGAAAAAGTGCCACTAGAGCAATTGATATTTTGAATATCTATTCCTTCAATTCACTTCCAAGATTTTTCAGTATAATGGCATCTACAAATAGAAAACGTATTCACAATCCCTCTAATAAGGAGATATGATTCCATTAACTCACGAAGCTAATTATTGAGAGATTTGCTTATATTTCTCACATGGGTCATGGCATAATTTTATATCAACCTTAAGAACCATAAAACCCTTTGATCTTGTTTCTCATTTTGTTTTCCAACCCAGAAACCATCTAGCCATGTTTCCCATTTTGTTCTTGTTTTCTGTTTCATTTCCCATTTTCTATTTTTGGTAGGCTAGGAGGAAATCAGTTTCTTAAACCCTTGTCATTTGCCTAATCCATCCATTGTTCAAGTGACACTTTTACTTACATGAATTTGAAATCATTAAATGTGTACTTGGAAGCAGATATAAATTGTGAACCATTGCTTCAATTTAAGCTTACACATATATCTGATTTATATATGATTAAATCCCGTGAATTTTGTTAACTTGTGAAGCTAACTATTGAGACATTAAGCATTTTCATGACTTCAACTTATGCACGGATTATAATTTAGTTTCCTGGAAAACTATAGAAGCATTGATAAAACAACGTTGGGGATAAGAGAAACCATTTACATACCATGAACATGGATGTGAGCTGAAACCATATTTAATGAAGATACAAGTAGAGAAATTCCTGTAGCCTTATGATGGATCGCCATTGAAGAAAACATTGTGCTCCAAAATTGTTTAGCTTAGAGATCCAATATCAAAGATATAGAGGACACCTCAAATTATTGTGAAGGTGGAACCAGTTCAATATTTTTTCCACAATTAACCAATTCACCATTATAGATTATTTGTTTTAGATTGTAACAAAAATCCATTGAAAGAAAATTACTTCTTCCATCTCAACAAACTACTTCTTCCATCTAAAAATGAGGAGCATCGAAATTACTTCTTCCATCTCCAAACTTACCAAAACCAAAATCAACAACATTCACAACTTGGAAAGTCTCAAGAACAATGTGAAAGTATTTGACCTCCATAACAATTTGGATCTCTTACTCGTGATTTATCCTCAACAACAATGGAATCAACATCAATAACTGATTGTATTCCTATACAAACACTAGTCAATGGAAACACACACTTTCCAAGCTATGCATCGATAGTTTAAGAAAAGAGAAATTGCATGCACGTTGACAACTGTCATAATTGTTTCATGTGCCATGCTGCTTGAGTATGATGAATACATCACCTAGAATGTGCGGTGATCTACAAATCGTTGTGCTCAGGCAACTTCCACGTTAGCATACTACCACAAAATACTTTTAATTGATTAATTCTTATACACGACAAAATGAATGGTAAGGAGTAAATTACATAATTCATTACACGATATCCATCTGTTGGCCACACTCCAAGTAATTCAGTTTCCACAAAAGGAATGGATTAAGGAAATTTCCTAATCATTTCATAAAAGAAATAACACTACATTCACTTGAGCAAGTGTGCAGAACTGAAGATAAAGCAAAATGCATGGAAGATTAATCATCACCATTAAACAATAAACATCTGTAGAGGCAGTTTTCTATGAATCCCTTCTTAACATTGTTGTGCATTTTGGCTCTCCCAAAGACCGTTATCTAACCCAATTACTTCATCCTACTGCTAAATGTTTGCAGATGCGGTTTCCCATGATGCCCTTGTTAACAGTGCAAAGCATTTTGGATCTCCTAAATCCCACCATCTAACCTAATTACCTAGATTCTACGCCGTTCATTCACATTTGCATGAGATCTAAATGGCATTTGAGCATAAAAATTATGCTATATTTGGTTTACAAAGTGTTAATTGTGTTAATGGAAACGAGTGTCTTATAGACATACAAAGAGTGGTCATTATATTAAGCTTTCTCCATGGAGGTTTGCATTAAGGAGTAGAGTAAATTGTCTTTATTTTGTCACTTAAATATTTTTGAGTGGAGGGTAATTGAGTCTTGATTCAAATGCAAACAATGGGTAGAAAATCAACTAACATTCATGGAACCAGAGCACAAAGGAGTTCCAGTCAGGGGCATTCGATTGCAACAACCAGTCAAGTCTAAATGGTTTGCAAATGTTTTGGTTATGTTTCAAGAGCAATAAATACTAAAAGTTTTTTTCTCTATTAAATTTATTTACAAAGGAAGCTTCTAAGTTCTCATTCCATTAAGCTTAATTCATGTTTAAAGTCTACTTGAATTAGGGCCACAGGTTGAAGCGATCTCCAGGATATGGATGACCTCTATGAAATCCCTAAACATAAACAAGATGCCTCCGACTGAGGTATATACCTAGAACGAGAATGCTGTTTCAAGGGGCATCAATGAAATTGCTAAGCTCGGTAATTTGGTTGCATAAAAGCATGAAGAAAAGTACCTTTAAAAACTAAGAGGATCAATAAAAGTCATAGTGATTGTCTAAGTACGAATGCATTGGTTTTTTGTATCTTAGGGATTCAAGGGAACATTGACTCTCCAATTCTCCAAAGGATTGTGATCCAAGGACATGAAATTGGCTAATTTATAAGATAATAATAAAAGTAGTTGCGATAAAATGATAGTATGAGCGTGCCCTGAATCCTTAAGGAAAAAACCCAAGAAAATGAAAAAAATATCTACCAAGGCTTGGGAATTCGGAGGCTCAAAAGATGCCAGACATTTTGAAGGGTAAAATCCTATGATGATGCACTTGAACCTTGGGGGAACAACTTTTGGAAAATTTTGAGTCAAAAGGACCCCAAATATTCCAGGCATGAAAACTAACCCAATATTAAGAAATCTGAGCTCACATACTGAAGGTGCACTGCCTCCAGTCGACCCAACAACACTAGAATCCAAGTGAACCACAAAGGAGAAGTTGCATTGCCTCCAGCTGACCCAACAACACTGGAAGCCAAGCGAACCACAAAGAAGAAGTTTTGTAATGAACCTGATACCCTCATTCGACCATAGAGACCACAAAGTACTCAAATTTTGTCTTTGAATTTACTTATTCATATCTAATTTCATTTTTCTTTAAATTTAACAACGAAATATAAACTTATATGGTGACCCAAATTCTCATGCATTCATTAGATACTTACAGGGTATATGTATATGTATATATATATACTAACCACAAAGGAGAAGTTGCACTCCCTCTAGTTGAACCAACAACATTGGAAGCCAAGTGAACCACAAAGAATAAGTTTTGTAATGAACCTGATACCCTCATTCGACCGTAGAGACCACAAAGTACTCAAATTTTGTCTTTGAATTTACTTATTCACATCTAATTTAATTTTTCTTTAAATTTAACAACAAAATATAAACTTATATGGTGACCCAAATTCTCATGCATTCATTAAATACTTACATAATATATATGTGTGTGTGTGTGTGTGCACACACACACACACACACACATATATGCATGTATACACACACACACACACACACACACACATATACATATATGTATATGTATATGTATATGTGTGTGTGTGTATATATATATATATATATGTACACACACATGTATATATGTGTGTGTGTGTGTATACATATATATATATATATATATGTGTATGTATATATATATATATACATACACATATATATATGTGTATGTATATATATACATACACACATATATATGTATACACACACACACACACACACACACACATATATATATATGTGTGTGTGTGTGTGTGTGTGTGTGTGTGTGTGTGTGTAGAGAGAGAGAGAGAGAGAGAGAGAGAGAGAGAGAGAGGGGCATTAGCACACCCAATCCATGCACATAAATTCCATGCATTTCAACATTCATTTACACATTCATAAACAATAAATAAAATAATTAAATAATACTTAATCCCATTTTAATCCCCTTATTAAGCTAATTAAATAATGCTTAATAAAAGCAAGACTCTTAATCAAGGTTTAAGTACATGGTTTACTTGGCTAAGGCTAAGGATATAAGCTGAATCCCACTATCACTTCCCTAATCGTGTATTCATAGCCCCCATATCTTCTTCATCCTTCTTCCTCTACAACCATTTAGATTTTTTTATATATTAATATTGAAAATGTACATATTTACATAGTATTGGTCATCCTGACCATTTGTTTCTAGCTTCTATTCTTTTAAATTAGTTTTTAGAAAATTTACCTCACCGGGTCAAAACTAGGGTATTATAAGTTTAAAAAGTACAGTAACGTCCTCTATTAGGCATATGGAATAACAAAATATTTGGAAAGTTTGGATCCTAGCATAATGGAAATGAGAAGGATAGTCTCGAAGTGGTCGACCAATATAGAGTCAAAAGTAAATAAGGAAAGCAACAAAGTCTAGAAATATTTTTCAAGCAACATGAATTTTCAGAAAAAAAATTCTAGGGAACTTCAACTTTAATGTTATTGATAATGCTTCCATTGTTTCAACTACTTTTGATGAACTGAAAGATTTAAGGATCACATTCAAAGATGGATTACATGACCTTCAAAAAGTTTGTGAAGAAAGTGAGTTTAATTTCTTTCTTTCTAAGGTAATTGATAAAATTGAACAAACCACCATGGTGCAGGTCTAGATGAATAGAGGAAACAAGAGCTACATACGCCTCAACAAGACTTCATCCCAACTTGGATACAATGGAGTTAGGATCCAAGATGGTTCCAAAGAATTGATGAAAACAATTTTACTAGGCTACAGGGGTTGCAAAAGCTTTTGTTGAATGCCAATGACACATTCAAGAATAAAGGCATACGCAACCATTTAGCATGCAGAATACTAGTACTCCAAGGAACTCACGATGGAGGAGCATTTAGAAGAATGCTTTCATGAACTTTGTCCTATTTTGGAAGCAACGACATATGTTGGTGGCTCATCATGCAGGTAATTACATAGTACACTAGGTTAAATTCTCTTTATTTTCTCTAACCTACTTTTCATTACTTTGACAGTGTCATACTTCTTTCATGATTTTAAATAAGACCAGTATTAATCACAATGCATGTGACCACTTGCATAGTCTTCTAATAAATAAATACCTCAATATAAGACACCTTGCCATTGTTTTAAGTTCTTCATTATGTGGGAAATTAGATGTAGTAATTTGTATACATGGAGAAACTAAAATATCAAAGTTTCAACTTGCCAATTGAAATTGACTCTTATAATTATTCGAGTCTACACAAGAAAGGTGTATAATAGCCTTGTTTTAGGAAGCTCGAGGAAGTGCTTCTTGGCATAACAGTCTAACTGTGGCAGAAAGCTTTACATGAGACCACTTGGTGGATTTGTACTTCATTTTCAACTAAATGATTTGCTTGTTAGTCCCAACAACCTCATACACTAGCTAACTGAATAGTTCACTAAGAGGCCTGTTGTTACATCCCAACTCAATGTCATAAGTATCTAAAGTAGTACCTAACATCTACATCTTTTTTTACAGCGTAGCACTAATTTTGTTCATCAAGCTTACAGGTGTAAGATATGCTCTTGATTTTGATTGTGCAATATATGTTGCATAAAATATTTAACGACTTGACAACATACTTACTCTTAACTCTACAATTTATAAACAGGGAAAAAGGTTACCTCAACATAAGCGTTAATTAGATCTGCAATATTTCAATTGTAGAAGGGACCACATGAATAGTAGAAGACAAAACATGAAACAAGTAATCGTACATTGATGAAGAAGTAATATGACATCAAAGTAGAAGTTGTATGTATATTGATGAAAAAACAATATCACATGGAAGAAGAAGTTCTACATTAATGAAACAACAATACACCCATGGCAGTGATGGGAAGGGTGGTGACGGTGATGGGAAGGTGGGCGGTGGCAAATAACTACTCTATGTTAGAACTATCATTACTTTGTTAAGGATTAATGTGGATGAACTCTTACCAACATTGGGAAGAGCAAAGTAGGCAATAAGACCTCAAACTTATTGTCCAATAAAATTTGGAAGGTTTTTTATTTTTTATTTTTTATTTTTATAATAGAAAAATAATTATTTAATTTTTCCTATCTCAATATTAGAGATTGCAAATAATTGTATAGCCAAAGGCCAAAATAATGCTCAACCAACAATGAAGTGAACAAAAAAGTTCACGGCCCTAGGTAGGGACTAGTAAATAATATTAGAGAACAGGGGATCAAAATCTTCACTTTAAGTTTAAAATCTTGTAACTTGGAACTATGAAAGCTTTGTTTAAAATTTTATGGATTTTTTTTCAAAACACATTGATTATTTATAATATTTCTTAGCTTTTTTATATTTATACAATATATTTAATAAGTATAGGGAAATAATCTTTGAGGGTTAGTTCAAGCGGTCATGAGTCAAACATGAGATCTCTCTCTTTAAAGTTGGGGAGGTTGTAGGCTTGACTCTTTTGATCCCTTTGGGGTTAAGCATTGCAATCAAGACTGACGATTTACCTCATTTAACATCCATGAATCATGGGGAAATAGTTGGAGGGTTTTTGGCAAGATTGTTCCTTAAATAACAAAAGGAAGCAATTATACAACAATTACTATGGAGACAACTTGAATGGCCCTTCCAAATAATTTTCTAAGTGATTGCTAAAATGATGTTCCAAGCACGTATTTGATAGAATAGTGAAAGGAAAAAAGGTACCATTAATGGTGGATGGATGTCACTTCTCAATGTGCATCATGCCAACGAACTCTCAATCGAAACAAAAGGAAGGTTATTGGTAGAATTCCAAGGAGTAAATATTTAGGAAATGATTGATTATTGACGTTAGAATGAAGTTTTTCCATAAACAAAAAATTAAACCATTTACCAGTAGGGTTGCATTCCAAAATCATTAAAACAATTGATGATAGCATGCTCATTGTTTTGTCCAAATAATCCTCACTCCTTTCTCTCTTAACCTTCAACTATACCTCGGATGCGGGTGTGAGTCATGACAACGTGGACTTGGGGGAGGCTGATGAGGCCCCTCCTGCCCAAGCTCAACCTACCGCCAATGCTCAACCCATCGCCATTGTTGGCCTTTAATGCCATGGGAGACATGGCTTCTCCTCGGTTAAACTATGGGACGAGGCAGTCTCATCACAGCTCGGGCGCCATTACTACTCCTGCTGGCAGCCTCATTTCGCACAAGCGCCATTCAATAAGGACAATGCTGACTATTGGGTTCTTCATGCTGTCCATTGCTGCTCTGCTCTTTTGGTTTTACATGCTCTCCAGGTTTTTGAGGCTCTCCAATGCCAAGTGCGCCATTGTCGCTCTGTGTTCCAGGGTCACCTTCCCTTGCTCCATGCTCCATTGATTTGTCCCTCTACCTCTCTGTTCCCACGTATCGATCTCCATTGTTTGGGTCCGTCATCCCAGTGCCCAGCTCAGGTTAGTATTCACACTGCTCTGCTCATTTCCACCCTCTAGCCATGCCTAGATGATAGAGAGGCACTTCTCGCAGAGGACGCGGCCGTCATGCTCGGACAGAAGGCCAAATACCTCTCTCTGCTCAAGCCAGCAACAACGACTTTGACCTGGAAATTATGGAGGAAGTGCAACGAATTGTTTCGGATTGGGAGGATGAATTGTCTGGGGCACTCGGTGCAGTTGGAAGAACGGTGGAGCACAAACATAACTACTGGGTCTTCAAAAAATTACTCACGTTCCTGGTCCTCAAATTCAACCCACTGGTTTCGCCTCCCCTAGTACCTCCTGTTCAACCCTCATCAGCTCCTCAAGAGGCTGTACCACCTGGTCCTCAAGCTGAGGTGCCGCAAGCCCCTCCTTGTCCCTCTGTTTCCCCAGCCCCCACCACAGTTCCACCACCATGCTCCTTTCCCCCTCCACATTGTCAACCCTCCACCAGCCCTGCGTGCAAGGTTACGTCCAACCCGGTCGTCACGAAAAAGACCTCTTCGTTGCCCATAAAAAACCCACCTGCAGGATCTGGGAAGGAAGAGAACAACTCCAACGACGAAGAAATGGCGACATCCAGTGGCAGTTTGGCGACATCATCAGACGAGCCCGCACAACTAGCATCTCTAGGCTACACCTGTCCAATCGAGGAGGAACCATGGCCTGGGCAGAAACCCTGACCCATGGTCATCACGACTACGTGTCTGTATGTCTGCTTGCATGGTTTACGTTCAAGTTTCTTCTTGGCCACATGTTGCACATTTTGAAAATGTCGGGTTTTTCTTTGTTTATGCACTGTTAACTAGATGGATTTTGCCTTATCCTCCAATAACTATGGAGGTTTTTTTGTCTTTGCTTAATTGGAAGGCATGTTTCTCTCTGGGAGGGAGGGTTTTTTTGGACCTGTTTTCCTTCCCGGAGGGAGGGCCCAGTTATACTCTGAAACTCTATATATGCTCCACCTTAGCAAGTCTGTAACTTTGCATGTATTACTATTTTTTTCTTTTTTTAATAGAATAGATCTCAACTTACAAAAACAAACCTTCAACTATAAATAAAACACTAATTGACAAAATATATTATATAGATAACCGTTAAACTCAAATCTTTTGAAGCATCTTATTAAATGATATAATGATATTGATATAAAACATTATAGTTTCCAATAACTACAATAGAATTACAATATGGAGAAAACAATGTTGAAAATAATAATAATAATAATTTATTTGAAATCCAACTAAAACAATGACAATTTTTTTTTTAGCAATAAGCATCGCCTTAATTCTTTGGTCTTCTATGTAACCGTTGAAAACACTTGTTAGTTTGTAACCCAACACGACGTTAAAACTCTTCTAGTGACTATAATGATTTTCTACTAACTCCTCATGGTAGGCATCTTCTAATATGGCTAGCTTGCTTTCCACCCTATAAGGATCTTAATACTTATTAATTATACAATGTTTTCAATAGTCATTGGAATAACTATGATATATCCAAACACATGTGAGTTCCCAACATTTGCTTAAGTGTTATACCAGTAAGGTTAAAGTTATGAAATAATCAATTATATAGCAAATATTATTAATAATTACAATGCAAGTGTGAAAATCCTACTAGTGAGATAAAGTTTTTCTAATTTTATGCTAATATCATTTAGGTTAAAGTTATGAAATAATCAATTATAAAGCAAATATTATTAATAATCATAAGGCAAGTGTGGCAAACATTGTGTTTTTTCTTTTAATTGTTTTGTTTTCATTTTTTTTTCAATATTAATAATTTCAAAGAAAAAAAATTGTTAGTTTTAAAGTTATAATTTCTAAAATTTTATGTGTAGCTAAACTCTTCTTAATTAAGAAAGCTTTGAAAACTGTAAAAATTCTCTTTTTTAATGACAAAATCAAAGACCTTAAAAAGCCTTAAAAACAAAAGAAAATGAACACTAGATCTTTCAAGAGAATGCTCTAGCATAATGACAAAATCAAAGACCTTAACAAGCCTTAAAAACAAAAGAAAATGAACACTAGAGTTTATCCACCCACCCCACCCTTACTCACCCAACCTTATAAAATCAAGTATTCATTCTTTATGAGCCGCAACTCAACAAAGATTATTATATGCAAAATGAAAAAAAAATTGAGAGTACCAAAGTGTGAAGTGTTTGGTTCTATGAGTTTTGATTACCTTTTTATTCCCGCGTAGCGGCTTTACTCATATAACACAACTACTATCTGTATCTGTATCAATAACTAAACCAGTGCTATTAGTATACCCGCAGAGACAAAAACAAAGGCAACAAAAGCATAGGCAGCATTCCAAGCATTCTTTCGCTCGGTTCCATATCTAGTGCCATCATATCTAGTACCAAATACGGGTGACCCCGTAGCGAAGACATGACAAGATCAAAGACCTTAACAAGCCTTAAAAACAAAAGAAAATGAACACTAGATCTTTCAAGAGAATGCTCTAGCATTATCCAAACATGCTTATCACAAATTGAACAAACACAAACCATAACTAAATTAACAATGAGAAAATGATCACTCTTTGCATAAATAATTATATGTAGAGTTGTCATATTTACCAAGTGATGATAATCAAAATGTATACAATGGTTCCTGGTACAACAATAAGATGTGTTCTAAAATACCTTAAATATTACTATTTCTACCTTACAATTTCCAAACAATTTATTTTTACATTTTTAACACAACTCATTAAACTAATTTATAAACTTAATAAAATATAAAAGAGTACAATACAATTAAGAATGGAATGGAGGAACAACTCACTGGGGTGTGATGAGGTTGAATGAATAGGGAAAATGACCGAATATGTCAATATTGGCATAAACATTTATAGATTTGTTTAAAAAACCAATGAAACATTGCCATTTGTTAGTCATTATATTCATCATAGATTTTGCTATCCATCTCGTCGTCGTTCGTCATCTATCCCTCTTCATTTATAATGGCATGCAATGTGCCATTTGTCATCAATCTATTGCATGTTTTGTGTGTTGTGTGAGTGTTGCAGATCATATTATAATATCGATTTCACATTTAAAATCCAATTGTGATAGCGATGATGACTTTGCTATTTTGTGTGTTGTGTGAGTGTTGCATATTATAATATCGATTTCACATTTAAAATCCAATTGTGATAGCGATGATGACTTTGCTAGGAAGCTTGGTCACACTTCTCTTGGTTATTGACTTGTTTTAGAAGATTTTGGGAAACTTGTTTGGAACTCTATGCATGTATTGCCAAGTGCATGGTGGTTTTGCTTGGAATGTTAACTTCAAATGTCAAATGTCAATTTCATGTGTTGTTTGACATGACTTTCTTAGATAATTGTTTCTTTTATTTATATTGATTTTTTTTAATGGTGATATATATAATCTTATTTGTTTTACAATACAGAGGAGTTTATGTACAAGTAAATATTGTAATTTAATTTAGAGCATATTATGTTTTTCAACATAGAGATCAATTGTGTTTTTGGATCTTCTATCAACATAGCGATCAATTGTGTTTCTCACCTTCTAGAATAATTATTAATATGTAACTTTTTGATATGAATAATATATATTCACATTACATTACATATGTATATCTTGTAATTAAGTATAAGGTGAATCATTGTTAAAAATGTTAATGACAAAATATATATTTATAATTTGTTATTGTGATGTTAAATATGGAGTGAAAACTTTTTATTCTTGGCATCCGAATGTAATGCATGACCAAGTTTATTTATCAATATATGTATTGTATTATATATATGAACACAACAATTTTAAAAGCACGTAGTTTAAATGTTTTAAGAATTTGTTCTTTTCCGATTGTTCAAAATAACATGAAGCAATATTATTTATTTTAACTTAGAATGAAATAAGAATTTTTTTGGGTTAGTGAAATTATAAATATCAAATGTTAACATTGCACAATCTAGTTGCGATAAAAATATATGATGGTGTTAAATCTATTTTTACATGAAAACAACAGTTTTATCAATTTGAAATTACAATTTTAATAAAAATTATATAATTGAATTACGATAATGACAAACTAAAAAAATAAAATTCATAATTCATAAAATATTTAGTTTTTTTTCTATTAAAAATATGATATTAAATTCATATTATATCCACCAAATATCTTTAAATTTTTTAATATAACCAATAAATTATGTTACATTCCATTGAATTGTAAAGTTTGAAACTTGGACCACTACCAACAAGAAAATATATTTTTTAATATAACCAATAAATTATGTTACATTCCATTGAATTGTAAAGTTTGAAACTTGGACCACTACCAACAAGAAATAACAAGATTCTCTAAATGCACAAATCCAGGCATATTACAAAAGATTGCTTGACCCAATACAATTCTCCAATTTATATTTTTGATGTTTGGGTTAAGTACGACATTCTGAATTAGATTAGAGTTGAAAAAATAAATATAATAGAATATTCATGGTGGTTGGCATGATGCTCTTTCATAGAAAAGTATTTGGTATGCTTTGGTTATAAATATATCTTTCGAGATTTTTAAACGTTTGATTCGAGAGGGTATAATATTTTAAGATTTTTAAACGTTTCATGTTTTTGTGACAAATTATTAAATTGGTTTTGATGTCAAATATCAATTATTTATGACACCTCAAAAGTCAATATATGAAAAAGTCGTGCTTCAAATTACAAATAAGGTGACTAACATCAAATTGTATGTAATACTATGATTTTGTTTTTGACTTTTGCAACACAAAACAAATCATATCTATTTGTTGAGGGATATTTTGTCAATAAATCGACAAGACAAGTTAACAAGATAATATTATTTCGCGTGTTTCTGTCTTGTATGGTTGGAGTGGATTACTCTAGGAATTTAATTGCTCAATCTCGCCTACATAAAATTTGTCACCATGCACCATGAAAAAATAGTTTTATGTTCATATCTCAGATACTTCACAATCTAAATTGTCTCGTAAGTGAGGGAGTGGCTAGGTACATAGTTGGTTAACTTATGAGGGAAAGGAGATAGTGTCTTTGAAAATGGACACAAATCTTTTTGCAGAAACATTAAATGACTAATTTTAAATTTTTACTTTCCAATTTTAAGAATTAAAAAAAAGAATGGAAGGCACATTGTCTTATTTGAGATGGGGAATCGATGAACAATGGATGACATCTTTTTAGAAATGACAAGGATGATTCTCCACCATATGTAAGTATAAATCCAACGACGACCTAAATGAATCTTTTCAATGTGATGTTATGCTTATGTTTTTTTAATGAGATTTTTTTTGGGAACTCTCAACGTATATGATGTATGACTAAGTAGAACTATATTTGGGTCGAACAATATTGTATATTATTCGGTCAAATTTGCTAGCAAATAGGGTTTTTAAGCATACATTTTCTTGTTTGTGATGGTCATAATTGTTAAAGGCTAAACATTTTATGAATTTAAACTTTTTCATTTTCCATCACTAAAATCCAACCATGCAATCTTTACCCGAATTGCAAAGTTGAATTAATAAAATTGTTGGTTTGGATGTATAAATGGATTTCGCATCCTCAAATTCCTCTATTGCAAATGTATTGTACAATGTTAACATTTGGTAATTGTAATTTCATCAATCCAAAAGGATTCTTGTGAGGTATCAAGTTTAAAACAACTGATTTCCCTTCACGCTATTTTGAGTAGTGGAAAAAGAGTGAATTCATAGAACGTTTACACTACAAGTTGTAAAAGTGTCATACGTGTAAATAGTTGGAAAATATTAACTATCAATGGAAGTAGTTCTATAGAAAATATTATAACCATGATAATAAAGAAATATGTAAATCTTAAATTGATAATAAACCATTGATTTTAGAAATACAAAATGCATTCACTCTATAAATAATATAAACATAAATAAACAACCTTTAAGGTAGGATAACACCATCAAATACTCCTTATGGAAGGAATCACTCCACAAGCCATGCTTGCTACAATACACTCCCCAACATCCAACATATATTTATACAATGATACTCATGTGTATTTATACTTTCTCATGAGTGTTCCTAGGGGTTTGTGCCAACCTCTCCTTATTATTATATTATTTCGTCTAACTGCATAATCTGCATATTCCATGATTATGGTTATATACATTGATTATCCCCTTGGGTACCTCCGCAGTTACCCCATATAATCCTCATCATGCACATTACATAAAAATAAAATATATATTCAAATATTGTATAAAATTTGATTGGAGCATCATATATGAGTGATGAAAGTGTCTTGGTACTCATAATCATATGGTCTATCACGGGGGCTTCACTTGTTGACCAATATCCTATCACGTTAGTGCATATTGTGGGTTTTAAAATTATAAAAAATCAAACCAATATATTGCATGTATTGGGGGGATGAGGGGTTTAAGGTTGGGGGTGGGTAGGGTGGTTTATAAGGATAGAGGTATAAAAAGGGGTGGGGAGGAGGTTTTAAGTATTGGGAGGGGGTTTCAACAAAATGAGTTTGGGTCAATATCTCTCGAAATTAAGGGTATTCTTTAATATCCCACGATCGCATGTGCTATGTAAGAGGTTCACTAAGTGAAGTCCCTGTGTGGTCTATCAACACTTGATACAATTTATATTCTAATTCCTTACATATTTTCTTCTACAAGCTCCGAAGTTGGTTCTTCAAAATAAGTGCAGTTACAGGAATAGTGTAATCAAACGAAAATTGTAATTTTAGAGAGATGTAAATTTCAACTATGAAATCAGAAATAATCATGGGTACAATCATTGGAAACAAGATCAGTAGGAAAATAAGCACAATGAATCTCATTATGAATCCGTGTTTCTTATATCTACAAAAATTTAATAGAAAATGGGTGTGTAGCTTAAAAATGTCAAATGGGTATTTTCCAGAACTTTTATGTAAACATGAATTTTTTTTATTGAATTTTGGAAAGAAAGTTTAACTAACAGATTTAATGTAGGAATGAATTGCATATACAAGGTACAAGTCTCATAAGTGGGTATTTTAATATTCCAATCAACTATAGGAACATGACAGTTTTGGGAAAAAGTGCTAACTTTGGGGAAATTATATTTTTTTAGCTCGAAACCCAGAATTACGAATATTTACATTCTTTGGAAAGGTAATATAAAGGAGAATATAATAGAGAGATCCGATTTTTGAAATAAGTATCTAGTTATTGTAGAAAGTGCACAAAACAAAGCCTTTGGGCTTAATTGGACAAGATAGTTGTTAATCTCAGTAATCTCCGAAGTAGCCTAAATTTTGCAAAAAAATAGTAAGGTGATATATGCATGTATCAAAGCTGAAATTAGGTAAGTATAATGGTATGAACACTATTATGGTTCTCTGAAAATTAAGAAGATACACGGTTGCGAAAGCAAGAACTAGAAAGGTGTAAGACTAAACCAAGTAGAGATGAGTGCTTGGTATATGGAGTATTGAGTGATGAGTAGTGACAATCATGTCTTATTACGAAGGAAGAAAGGTATCAATACAGGTTGTCGGTGTTTTGAATAATAATGCATTCTAGGTATTGGTTTGGATTAGTATGTACAATTGGAACTCTAAGGAAAATTCAATAGAGCTTGTATGGATTGGATCGAATATAATATGCCATCATGGAAGACATAGAAAAGGTATTGAAGTTGCTTATAGGTAGAGAAGATAAGTGGGTATTCATGACCCTCATAGTGGTTTGTTATATACAACTATGCAACAATGCTAACTAATGACACTAATGAATAGATCAACATGTAAGAAACATGGAATATCTCATCGATTAAAGGGTAGTGCATCTCATAGAGGAGATGAGCAAATTATCCATGTGGATAAAGTGTAAGAATGAACGAAAGAGTCGTAGGATATGGACCAACAACGTATGCATAAAGAATGAGAATATGTGATAAACCTCTACTCAAATGGAAGCTTCTAAATTGATGGAATAAGACATTCTAGTGGGTGGATCTACCATGTGGTTCATAATTTTGGTGAGGATTTTTATGGAAAAATGAAGGACAACTCCATAATTGGATGGAACCTAAAGAATACCACATAATCTAATATTTCAACTTCCAAATAGAATTTTGAAGAGTTCATACAAGTGAAAAGTGAAATTAAACTTGGCATGGATTATAGAAGAGAGTGTAATTTCAAAGGATTCCAAACAAAGATGGAATGGAACTTTTTGCAGCACTACAAATTTCTAGGAAGTAGTAAGAGAGGATGATAATGTTGTTACGGATTGGAAAGTAGGAATGGCACATATGGGATTGGTTATAAATGCTCAGGGTAAGTGGAGCAGCAAGGCAATGTGAACATATTGCACAAGAAACTCAAAATTGAGGAAAAGGGTAGTTACATATTCAGGGGTTGAAGAAAACTCGAGACAACAAAAGAAACTACTATAGGATTAATGGAATCTGCAAAGGGATACCAATGTTGTTGTAGCAACAAATGGTGAAGATGGACAACAAGGAAACAAGCAATGAAAAAAGATTGGATCCCTTGAATGCATATGCATTAATAGGCATACTAAAATAGAAATGCATAATGTATGTGAATATGTATGTGCATACATATGATATTGCATATTGGTAAAATTAGTATGGTTTTACATATGACAAATAATGTGGTTGATGATGATTGTATGACCAGAGATAGTTGAAGCATGGTTGAATATGAAAATGATGTGGCATGATATGACATGTAACCTTGTGACAAAAGACTAGGATAATAAATATACGATATGTTAGAATTTTAAGGGTTATACAAGATCTTTAAACATTTAGCATCATTTCATCATAACCATAGCATTAGGATCATTGAAAGAAAGAAAATCACAATAATATGAAAATAACACAGATAATTTTCATTTGGGAAACCACAAGGGAGAAAACTCAACAAATTATGTAGTATATATTCTATCACCAAGTGTAATGCCAACCAAGATAAGATAAACCCAAAGACAATAGAAACTATCTCTTCTCTCTCTCTCTCTCTCTCTCTCTCTCTCTCTCTCTCTCTCTCTCTCTCTCTCTCTCTCTCTCTCTATCTTGCGCACTTTCTTGAATGAGGTGTGTTCAAATGAGAGGTGCACCCCCTCTATTTATACTCATCAAGTGATTGGCCATTTGACCTAACTGGGACAAACTATTTCTCTAAACAGGGATGACCTCCTAGGGAGACTCAAAGTAACATTTATATAATATTTCTTGTGGTTACTATTGACTAGACTTACAACAGAAGGGTTACATTGATTCTTTCAAGTACATTTACATGACCAAGTACATCAATAACATCTCTTGAATGAGGTACAACAATAATACAATAAAAGTACAACAATAATATATTTTGAAGTTTCATTCTTCAACACTTCCTCTTAACAAGGAATGTATTATTCCATCATGACCATCATCACTAGATCTCATCACTTGTCACCAGACATCATCATTGGACCTCATCTATGGACATCATCACTGGATCTCATCACTGCTCCTGCAACTTGGTACTCGGGCCATTGGCTTGTGACATCTCTTGAATATATACATCACCATAATTTCGTACAACAACCAACTTTTTTTCATGTTGGGTGTACCTCTTGTCTCAATGCTATACCAACCATGTTTCATGTTGGGTGCTCCCATCATGCCCCAGTGATATAAACGACCATGGTGGGATCTACTCTCTCTCACACTAGGATATGCCCTCGGTGATATGACTAGTCATACTGGGATCTACCCTTGGTGATACGACCAAACATATTGCGATCTCCCTCGGTGATACCACCAACCATGTTGGGATCTACCCTCAGAGTTACAACCACTCAATATGGGATCTCCCTTGGTGATACCACTAACCATGTGGGGATCTACCCTCGGAGATACAACCACTCATACTGGGATCTCCCTTCGTGATACCACCAACCATGTTGGGATCTACGCTCGGACATACAACTAGTCATACTAGAGATACAACCAGCCAAGATGGTATCATCTCGTATAGTGACCATTCATCTTTCATACTGGGTGTACCCATGTAGTTATCAATCCTTTTTCATACTAGGTGCACATGTGTAATGACCATTCTTTTTTCATACTGGGTGCACACCTTTGCGGTGGATGTAAGTCTCATATGTATTCCATAGATCCAACCCTTTTTCATGATGGATTTGAAGATCATTCATCTTCCAAAGAGCCAACCCTTTTTCATGTTGGATGTGAATACCATAGGGAATCATCACTCCCTCTTATGATGGAAACTGATATGGACAAATCTAAGCTTGTCCTTGAATTACTCAAACTTCACTCTCGTCATAGGCTTGGTCAATACATTGGCTATCTGCTCGTGCATCACAACATACTGGAGCTTCACTGCTCCTCTCTGCACCATATCCCATATATAATTATATTAGATCTCGATGTGCTTTGACTTGTCATGGAACACTAGGTTCTCAAACAACTTACACAACTTTGGTTGTTGCAGAACACACAAGTCATCTCTAACTCAACATTGAGCAATCCCACAAGTATCTTCCAAAGACACATTGCCTCATAACTTCTTCAACAAGCTGCAATATACTCTTCCTCAGTTGTACTCACTGCAACACTCTTGTGCTTCTTGTTGAACAAATAAGTCATGCTATACCCCAAAATGAAGCAGCAATCTGAAGTGCTCTTCCTATATGTAGCACTACCAACCCAATATGATTCAAAATATCCTTGTAGGAATATCCTATGATATCTTACATATCTGAGGCCATACTCAATCATACCCTTCAAGTACCTAAACACATGCTTCGCCGCAATACTATGAACATGTCTCGGCTCTATCATATACTGGATCAAATTGTTCACCGTAAAGAAAATATCTAGCATCGTGTTCATCAAGTACATCAACAAACCAATCATATTCCTGTAGACTGTGGCATCAACTGTCTCTGAAGTAGGATCATAAAACCACTTCAAGTTCGATGCCATCGGTGTGCCAATTTCATTTCAATCCACCATCCCGAATCTCTTCAGGATCACTACCACATATTTTCCTTTGCTCAAGAAAATATCATATGGATTCTGCCACACTTCAAGACCTAAGAAATAGCGCATCATACCCAGGTATTTCATCTCGAACTTTGCGACAAGCCTCTTATTCATTTCTTCGATGAGTTTCTCATAATCTATCAGGAACAAATCATCTACATACTATAGTAGTATCATTCTTTTCCCATCCTCAACCTTGAAGTAAAGGTTGGAAGCCACTTTATTCTTGGTAAATCCCAAGCTTGTCAGAAACCCATATATCATACCATACCATGTCCTAGGTTCCTGTTTCAATCTGTATAAGGCCTTCTTCAATTTTCACATATGTGTCTCTTTGTCATGTGTCTCAAATCCTAATGGATGCTATGCATACACTTCCTCTTCTACGACACCATTCAGGAAAGTTGTCTTCATGTCCATTTGGTGTTCCTTCCACTTCATCACTGCAACTATCACAAGTATAACTCTAATCAAAGTTAGTATATTTAAAAGTTTTATGCCCAGTAACAACAAGATCACTGAAATATTGACAAGCACAATAAGGAAAAGAAGAAACAAAGATTTATTCCGGGAAACCCATGTGGGGGAGAAAACCCAACAAAACTTCTTGGATATAGAATCCAACCAAATACAGTGTAATACTGCAAGACTAAGATAGACTACTTACTATCCTCCAGATGGACTCCTCTTTCTCTATCTAGAGAACCCGCTTGAGTTGTGAGTGTGTCCAAATGAGGAGGGATCCTCATATATTTATACACATCAACTAGGAAGTCTAATAACCCAACAAGCCAGACTTCACCTCTCCAATGAGGCCGAATTGCCTAGGGAGACACAACAACAACTTTAACCACAACTTTGTGGGTACTATTGACCCGACTTACAACAGAGGTTTAACCTCAATAATTTTACATGAAAAATTACATCAATGTCATCCCTAATCAGAGGAACAACATCTCCAAAAGGGAGGGACAATGATAATATAATAATAAGTATAATAAATTATCTTTTGCAATTACATTATTTCAACTCTTCCTCTTAACAAGGAAGGTATTCTACATCAACAACAACAACTACTACTACAATTGTACAACATATTGGTGGATCTATATGTCATAGGAAGTTTTGTTTTAACATCATCATAACCATCATCTTCATCACAAAACATCATCATCATGGAACATCATCATCACAGAACATCATCATCGTGGATCATCATCATCACTGAACATCATCATCGCGGGACATCATCGTCGTTGAACATTATCATCACATAACATCATCATTGTGGAACATTATCACCGTTGAACATCGTCATCACATAACATCATCATCGTGGAACATCATCACATAACATCTTCATCGTGGAACATCATCATCAACATCATCTACAACATTAGTATGAGAATACTAGAAAAACATCATCATCTGCAATATAATTAGTATTTGAATACTGGAACAACAACAACATCATTAACATGTTAGTTCTAAAAAAAACATCATCACCAACAAATAAATTCTATATCATCATTTGCATCATCAACATGGAGATGCCAGAACAACATCATCATCATAATAGAATGTTGAGACAATATCATCATCATCATCAACATAGAATGATGAGACAACATCATCATCATCAACACAGAGTGTTGGGGCCACATCATCATCAACATCAGCACAAAGTGCTGGAACAACATCATCGACAACATGGAGTGGTGAGATCACATCATCAACATCAACACATAGTGCTTGAACTACATCATCATTCCCTTAGGACATATGAAGCAACAAGCCTAGCCAGACATACTAATCCCCTTAGGATCAAACATGCCTCGTCTAGATTACTAACCATTTGATTCCAAACAATCCTATCCAGACATATTATACCTAGAGTGAGATACCACACCACTACAACAAGAAACCTACAACAACAACAACAACATCATCATCATCATCACTTCCTCTTTAGAGGGAGGTCCTTTCGGACTACACCAATCTTGTCTCGAAAGTATTCAAACGTTACATGAGACAATGACTTAGTCAATATATCGACCACTTATTTCTTTGTAGGAACCTATTGGATTTGTACAACTCCTTTTTGCACCATGTATCGAATAGAATGGAACTTTATCTCTATGTGTTTTGACTTTTCGTGAAACACTGGGTTCTTTGTTAGCTTGATGCAACTTTGATTATCACAGTAGACATTGGTCACATCCATCTCTGTATCGAACAATCCTATCAATAACTTACGAATCCAAATTGCTTCGCTAGAGGATGAACATGAAGCGATGTATTCAGCCTCTACTATACTGAGAGAAACACAAGTCTTATTTCTTCTAATCAATGAGATCACACCTAATCCCAAACTAAAACAAAATCCTGAGATACTCTTCTTTTCATCGGTTCTACTAGCATAATTTGAATATGTATAACCATGTAATGTAATCTCACTATCTTCTGCATATCTGGGGCCACAATCCAATGTACCCTTAAGGTACCCCATCACATGTTTTCTTGCAACTAGGTGAACATTTTGAGCTCCACCATATAATGACTCAATGTGTTTACAACAAAACATATATCTGGTCTTGTAATCGTCATATATGTCAGTAAGCCAATAATATGTTGGTACAATTTAACATCGATTGTATATGAGGAATCATCATTTAGCATCTTCAAGTTAGTCACCATTAGAGTGTTCAAAGCTTTGTAGTCTAGTATTTGAAATATATTTCATTAGAGGAAATTTCAACTCAAAATGGGCCTCCTAAAATGAACTAATAAAATAATAGTTAAAATAATAAAAAATTATTTATTAATTTTGGAGGAAGAAAAGAAAAAAAACTACTTTTTTGTTTGTATTTTTGGCATACATCATCATTCCATTTTTTCAGGTATTTCTTGTTTTTGGGGTAGCAGGGTCTGTCAAAAGTATGCCAAGTGGGTACTCGTTGGATGCGGAATTTAATTCCGCATCCAACGAGCTCTCCCGATCGAAATTTGAGTAAAAACACAGGGAGATATGTCAAAAATACAAACAAAAAAAGTAGTTTTTTTTATGATACCTATCCCCAAATTTATATTAAAAAAATGTTTAAGACCTATACGGTATTTCAAATTTAAAGCAATTTCATTGGCTAACACATGATGACATGGAATTTGAATAAAAGTTAAAAGGCCCATTTTGAGTTGAAATTTCCTCTAATGAATATTTTTATTCCTTAATAATATTTTCTTCATCTATGAGGAATAGATCATCAACATATAGCAACAGAATCATAAGACCTTCGTCAACAACCTCATAGTAAAGGTTGGAATCCGCTATGCTTTTGGTAAATCCCAAGGTCATTAGAAATCTATCAATTCTTCCATACCACACTCTCAGTGCTTTCTTTAACCCATATAGTGCTTTTTCCAATATGCATATATGTGAATTTCTCTCATGGGTTTCAAAACGTGGATTCTGTTCAATATATACTTATTCTTCTATCACATCATTTAGTGATCATTTAGAAATGTTGTCTATACATCCAATTGGTGTAGCTTCCATTTCATCTTGGCTACCAAGGCAAGTACGATTCCGGTTGATGTATATCTTCCTACTGGTGCCAAATTTTCTTCATAATCAATTCCTTCTTTCTGTGAGAATCCTCGAGCTACAAATCTTTCCTTGTACTTATTATTACTTCGGTTTGCTGAATTTTTTGTCTTGAACATGCTCTTTGAAGAAACAACTGAATTCTCTCTTGGTCTTGGTACTACATCCCAAACATAATTCTTATGATAAATTGATATTATTCAATCATTTATTCTTCAAAATAGGTGGGTTCTGCATCAACACGATTACACATCAAGGCCACATAGTTGGAATAGGTCCTTGATATTTTGATCCCTTATGGAGATCCATATTTTTCTGCACCTTTAATGACATCTTGATCCCAAGTTGGTCTTCTCTTTTGTGAAATTATTTACTGAGGAGTATCCATAGGTCTTTAAGGCTCTGTCATGTCATGGTCTTCTGGTAACTACTCTTATTCAACATTGCATACTCGTATTTTACAGGTTTCTTCAGCTCTAGGGGCTTCATGTTCTTCTTCTTGATCTTCATCGGTATGGTTCTTTATGGACTTATTGAAAGATGCATCTTCATTAAATATAACATATCTCCTGATCTCGATCTGGCCATAACTTGAATATACACTCTATAAGATTTAGAGTGATCATTGTATCCAACAAATATTCCATTCTTTCCGGAAGGGTCTAGTTTTGATCTTATGTCCTTGCGAACATGTATAAATACAGGGAAGCCAAATATCTTCAGGTGTCTGACTTCAGGATTCTCTTCGGTAAACATTTCTTCAGGGGTTTTGTTACCAAGGGAACTATGGGAGGTTCTGTTGTGAACGTACACTGCGGTTCTAGCTGCTTCAACGCATAGGTGCATGGGTAGGTATTTATCATGAATAATGGATTTCAAATCTTCCATGACTGTTCTAGTCTTTATTTCTGCTACTTTGTTATGTTAAGGATTATAGGGTGTGGTGAGCTCCCTCTTAATCCCAACTTCTTTACAAAAATATTTGAATTCATTTGAACCGAATTCTCCTCCATTGTTGGATCTCAAGGTCTTGATCTTATTTTCAGATAAATTCTCTAGAAGAGCCTTGAATTCTTTGAATCTTTCAAATACTTCATCTTTTCCTTTCACGAAATAATTTCAAGTTTTTCGGGAATAGTCATCGATAAAAGAAACATAATAAACATACCCGCTTAATGAAGTGGATGACATCAGACCTCATACATCTGAATTGACAATGTCCAAGATCCCTTTTGCTTTACTGTTGCTGATTTGAAATGGGTTCTTGGCATGCTTCGCTCGAGCAGATCCTTTGTAAGCTCCTTCATGGTTGACTTGTATTTATGGTAAACCAATGACTACCTTGCTCACAATTGGTAGTGCTTTGTAGTTTACATGAGCAAGTCTCTTAGGACACAACTCACATGGGTTGATGGTACTTGCTGTTAGAAATGAGTTTGAGTGTCCCTTAAACTCATAAAATACTCCTTCTTCACCAATCACAACTGCATCATTTATTGATTTTCCCTTTGGCCACATAAGGACTTCTCCATCTACAAAGAAACTCTGAAAAACCTTCCTTATCTAGAGATGAGATAAAAAAAAGTAGATTCTTCTTCAGTCCTGGGACATAAAATACCTCCTTCATCTTCATAGACTTTCCTGAGTCCAACTTGGAAAAGGATTATCCCATTCCTTTGATGGTATATTGATAGTCATCTCGAAGCTTTACTTTGTAAAGAGAGTCTTTTTGAAAAAGACATTGGAGAGAGTCTCTATAACCTGCCATATGTCTAGAATCTCCATTGTCTACGAGCCAAGTGTCACTTCCATGTGACACTGATCCAATAAGAGTTGATATCAAATAATATTCTTCAATGGAGTCTTCATCTTCATTGTTATTTTCTTTGTATGGGTCATCATCTTCAACTGCATGGGAATCAAACTTCCTATTTTCCTTATTGAATTGTTTTCCTTTGAGTGTACATTTTCTTACAATGTGTCCCATCTTGTGACATATGAAACATTCAAAATATGAGACTCTTTCTCTTGGGTCTTGAGTTCCTTCGAAACCTTTGATTTCTTCAAGGAGATTGATCAGGATCCTTTCTATTGTTTGATTGTTTCTTTTCATGAGCTACCAATGCTTGATCTTCATCATCATTTAGCTTTTCTTCTATGTTAGCTATTCTTCCTTTTTCTTGCACACATTCTTCCCAAAGTCTAGTGAACTTGGTGAGGTTTCTTCTAGAACAAATTCCTATCATAAAAGATTCCCAATATCTTGGGAGACCATTCAAGGTGGTAATTACAACTTCTTCTTCTTCCACCATGTATCCAATAGCCTCAAATTGTTCTTTAATCTGAGATACTCTGGTGAAGTATGATTGCATAGTTTCTACCCTCTGGTCCTCACTCCCTTGAGTTGATTACTCAAGGTCATTCTTCTGTTGATGTTCTTTTCTTCAAAGAGACCTGATAGTCCATCAAACATTTATTTTGGAGTCTTCTTTAATGATAATTGAGGAATCAAGTAATCCTTTATAGAGTCATATATGATTCCTACTGTTTAGAAAAAAAGACATTGAATACTGGCTCCAGATGAGGAGGTTAGGCTTGATTGAAAAAATGTTGAAGGAGACCCCAAGAGAGACGCAACAGATAGAGGATTGACCCAACAAAAAAAAGGACCCCCCATCTTTCAATCTTAACCTTTTAAAATCACTTTACAATAATGTTACTTTATGTGAATCACTTTTGTAAAATAGGTGAAATTCACTTTTACAATGATGTTACTTCAAATTTTGTATGCAAAAACTAAAAAGATTTTAAGTGACTCACTTTTATAATTCAAGTGAGATGCAATTTTACAATAAAGTAACTTAAAATTAGAAATTACATGCACTTTTAGATATGTAACTAACAATACTTGAACTCAAGACCTTTTAATTAATAATGCAACTTTTAATCAAGTGAGCCAATATTAAAAGGTACGTAAAGGATGGGAAGGAGGCATGTTTTTTTTTACTCTTCTGTCTCAAAGTGTGTGCTTGCTTCTTTTCCTGGAAATAACTTCACACAAACTGAAACAAAAACAACAAAAAAAAATTCTTTGCTACAGTTTTGGGATTAGTCCTTGTTAGCTTTCTCAGAATGTCTATGTTTTCCCACTGTTTCTGATTTACTGTGATCGCGCAAGGTGCACGACAAAGAGAATACATAGTAGAGAAAAACCCTTTCCCTTATGTTTCTGATTTGCTGCGATCGAACAAGGTGCACGACAAAGAGAATATGCAGCTAAGAAAGGAAAATATATGAAAAAAAACTTGATCTGATAAAAAAATCTGATAAAATATGAGAAATTATTTAAAAAAAAAATTAAAATAACGTCACTGTAACAATATACCTTCAGATATGATGATTTGGCTGTATTTGGGAAAAACAAAAACCTTTTTCGATCAAAAGAAAACTATTTTCCAATGGAAACGATGCTTCAAATGCAATGAAACACCTCACACAACCCAAAAATGCACAAAAAAAATTAGAACCAAAAACCCTTTCAAATCTTCGGCAACACCAGTTCAATATCTAGATCATCAATGGCAACAACTCTTCATAAACGCTCTGATACCATGTTCAGGTACACATGATACTTCCAAAATAATGAACACCTAGAGAATCCACTCACACAAATAAATCACATATCAACACATCGATGTTTTCACGTGGTTTAAACCCTTGAAAGGGAAACACTCCATGATCCCAGCCAAATCGCTACTTGAGGTAGTTTATTATGCAAAAGAAAGAAAGTTACAAATGGGCTTCTCATAATTGATCAACTAGCCAATTACCATCCATTCTCTTTAAATAGATATCATGGACCAATCGGGTGCTAAGCCTCAGATCAAAGGTAGTTATGATCTAAGAGAAGATGATCCGTCAGATCACTCTATGTTTAGAACATATCGTGATCGTCGGATAAGATATTTACAAATGCATACTGATGTATACTAAAGAAACACAATTTTCCTAATGTATATATTATAACAAGTTGATATTAACTAATTCCTAAGTGTCTAAATACGCTAACAGGAAAATCTCCCAAGCATGTCTCAAATGGTGACTTACTGTTATAGATGACTTGATTATAATTATTTTTTTATATAGGTCAATCTCATCCCAAGTATTAGAAGGTCCTTGTGAGAATTTATTCACAGCAGGATCTAGGATCTAAATGAAATTCTCACAATTCAAGTTTACTCATAAATATGCAGAAAAAACATTAGAAAAGATGAAATTAACACATAAAAATGTAGTCAATAACATAATTTATTATGACTTTACAACATGTAAATATGTATGGATCAGGTTTATAGTACATTATGGATAAATTTTTAGCCTTTGGATTCCATCTGGATGCATACATGTGTTAGACTATGATTTGACCTCAAAACCCCCCTAGGTGGACCAATGAGCTCCATAACCATCCCAAATGGTCACGAAAGCTAGTGTGAACATGAATGGGGCATGCATGAATATAAATGAAGGTAGGATAGGCATGTGTGAGCACATGTGTGAGTGGGAGAGGCTCTAGGAGGCAATAAATTCCCAAGGAAGGCCAAAAACTGCCAAATGCATGGACTAGCGCCTATGGTCTACACAATCCCTAATTTAAGGGATGGGGAGCACACCAAGAATAATTTTCCATTAATTAGGGCATATGGGCTGTTAGAATTATTAAAGTGGAGCGCCTCAACTGCAGTAAAAGAGTCTAAAACACACAATAGACCAATGTTGATCAACATAGCCTAGATGAAAATGTATCCTGGGTGTATGAACATGGTATTAAGGTGGATTAATGCTCTAAAACCCCCCCTTAATACTAACTTAGTACAACTTATGCCAAATTATTATGGAGGCCTTGGCAACTAAGAATCAAGTCACCTCATACAACACAAAATTTATTAGTCCATATAACCAAGGTAAGGAGGAAAACCTCATGGGAACAAAAACTCCCCTCTAAAATGGACATGGAGAAAAATATGAAAGTGAATATGAACCATCACTATGTGTCACCCACTCCAAGAAGGGATATTAGATAGGTGAATTTATTCTTTGTGAAGCTCTTGGTGAAGACGTCAACAATTTTCTCTGTAGACGGGTAATACTGCAAGGATATCACTTGTTCATCCACCAAGCTCCTGATGTAGTGCATGTGTATCTCAATGTGCTTGGTCCTCTACCTCTACATTGGATTAGTGGAAATCTTGATTTCACTTTGATTGTCACACCAAATGAATGTGGGTGAATCAAATGCAAATCCAAGTTCCCCAAGAATACCTTGCAACCGCACACATTGTGTAGTTGTTTTTACTGCTCCTCTGTACTCGGCCTCAACTAAAGAGATGTGGTGTGATATTTCTTTCTTGACCAGCACATGGGAGCATGTGAAAGTAGGAAAACATAACCTGAAGTGGAATTTCTGTCAATGGAATCGCCAACCCAATCAAAATTAGTAAATCCAACTAGTTCTAGTGGAGAACCAACAACATAGTGTACCACAAAGTGTTTGGTTCCTTGCACATAATACGTGATCCTCTTGGAAGCCTTCATATGGATCTCATGAGGATGCTGCATATATCTAGAAACATCACCTACAACATATTTCAAATCAGGTCGAGAGTGTGTAAGATACAATAAACTCCCAACTAGTTGTCTGTACAACAAGTTGTCCACCAATGGAGATGCACCAAAATCGCCTAGTTTTATTCCTGAGAGGAATGGGAACTTGGATGCCTTACATTCAACAATTTCTAACTTCAATAACATGTATCTAGCATACTTATTTTCTCTTACCTTGATCCCTGCTTCATATTTCTCAATCTCTAATCCAAGAAATTGCCTCAACAATCCAAGGTCAGTCATGGAGAATTCACTGTGCAAAGAAGACTTAATTGATCCAATTTATTTAGTGCATATACCTGTAATAAAATGATCATCAACATAAAAAAATATGACCTACAATAAGTCACCAAGATGCTGCAAATACACATTAGGATCATATTTACATCTTTCAAATCCAATCGATAGCAGAAAAGTGTCCATCTTGGCATACCAAGCCACAAGGGGCTTGCTTGAGGCCATATAGAGACTTCTTTAAACTGAATACAAGTGAAGGATCATGAATGAAACCTTCATTCTTCTGAATATATATCTCCTCATGAAGGTCACCATGAATAAAATCACTCTTCACATCCATGTGGTGAACCTCCCAGCGCTTAGATGCAACAATGGCTAAAACTAGTCTGATACAGTCCATCTTTGCAATCAGTGAAAATGTCTTTGTATAGTCAAATCCTTGGAATTGAGAGAAGAATTTAGCAATCAACCTGTCATTATACTTTATATCTGAACCATCAACAACTACTTTGGTCCTATAGACCCACTTGCATTGCATTAGTTTCCTCTTGGAGGGCAAGGGAACCAATGCCCAAGTCTCTTTGTCTTGCAATGATTTAAACTCTTCTTGCATGGATGCTTTCCATATTGGGTCAAGTGATGCCTCCTAAATTTTCTGAGGGTCATATCCAAACATCATGAAGCACCTATCAACAATATTCAATTCACAACTAGAGTAGGAATTGTGAAACTAAGATCTAGTCTTCCTAGAATCTAGTGGATCACCAACAAGATCCCCATCTGCTTCAATGGTTTTCTCAACCCACTTGTGTCGAATGGGTGAGTCATGATATGAATGCATGTCATCATCATCGTCAATATCAGAATCAGAAAAAAGCATAGAAGGATTCATCACTTACATTATCATGGAGTGGAGGATGTGAGCATTCCCCTTGAGCTAGTTCGGTCTCTTGCATGAGGTTTTCTTCAAACTGTACACTCCTTTCGATGAATGTTTTCTGAGATGAGGGATCAATGAACTTGTATCCCTTTGCATATTCAGCATATCCAAACATAATGGAATCCTTTATTTGAGCTTGCAATATCTTTCTCTTCTCAGGAGGAATCATAGCCCAAGCCTTTGAGCCAAAAACCCTGAAATGAGAAACATTGATCTTGTGACTACTCCAAGACTCATATGGAGTTTTTCCACCCAAATATTTGTGAGGAGCTCTGTTTTGGCCATATTCAACATAGTTAATGGCTTCATCCCATATATTAGGATTCAAATCCTTTGCTTCCATCATACAGGTTTCCATCTCCTTGAGAGCCATGTTCTTGTGCTCTGCAACACCATTTTGTTGTGGTGTGTAGGGAACCTAATGATGCATTTGGATGCCACATTATTCACAAAGCTACAAAAAACTATTGATCACATACTCCTTGCCATTTTCAGTCCTAAGGACCTTGATCTTGTTCCCACATGCATTCTCAACCAAAGCTTTCCAAACTTTGAGAGTCTCAAAAACTTCAGATTTTAGTCTGAGAAAGTACACCCAACAACACCTTGAGAAATCATCTATGAAGGTCAACACATACCTTGAATTTCCATAAGAGGGCATGGGAAGATACCCTATGAGATCTGAATGATCCAAATGAAGGACTTGGAAAACCCTCCTAGCCTTTCCTTTCTCATATATGTGCTCACCATGCTTGCCCACTACAAATCCTTTGCCAGTTCCATCAAAGAAATTGATAGAAGGAATCCCTTCCACCATGCCTTCTTTGCTCAATGACTAAAGGTTCTTGTAGTTGATATGACTATATCTCTCATGCCACAACTTGATTTTCTCATTGGCATGTGACAGGAGCGCATTCCCTTGAGAGTATGGGAGGAAGTGAGAGAATTTATACATTCTTGAATCATGGTCATCAAAACTCACTACCACAACTTGGACTGTAGAGATTTATGATATATCCATTGCATTTGGAGTAAATGTTACTCTCTTGTCTTCACCAGACTGAGATTAGGTTTGTTTCTAGATCGGGCGCCGTAAACAACACATTGTTGAAATACCCATCTTCAAGATCAATCCTGCCAATCCCTTTGGCTTGGAGCTCTGAATCATCACCCATGAGGATGGATAGACCACTGTAAGGATGTAGGGATGAGTAGGAATATTGCATGTAGGCCATGTGCCTTGATGCACCTGAATCTATGATGAAGGAAAAAGAGCTTAAAGATCCAGTAACTAAATCATGGCACTTTTCTTTGTTATCTAATCTTGAACCTCCCTCTTTCTTCCTTGCACCTTCTGGCAATGGGATGTTGTTCTTCTCAAGAAGCTACACCATCATGCCAATGGTATTCTTCATGCATGCACTCTCTGGATGAAAACCCTTGTGACATTAGGTGCATTTGGTATTCTCTTCCTTCTTCTTGTCTTTGTCCTTGGTAGGATTCGAAACCCCATCTAAATATTTGGGCTTCTCCCGATTCTTCTTCTCTTATTGCTTCGAATATATGGATTTCTTCTTTCCTTTGGATGGATTCGAAACTCCTAGAACAAGGGCTTGATCCTTACTAAATTTTATGGTACCTATTTATACAATATTGTCTTTCCCTTGAGTCAGTGACTCCATGAAGTCTACCAAAGACATCATCCTCCAATTTTGAGCTGTGAGCTTGCTAGAGTGGAATGTTGACACAAAAACTGAATACTATGGTGCTAGCTTTGAAAGTATGGACAAGATCAACTGCTCATATTTATTTTCAATGCCACATTGTTTCAACTGAAGCACCAACGATTTGAACTTACTAAAGAAGTCTTGGATCGTCTCAAAGTGAGTTGGGCTCAGTGGGATCAACTCATTTTTGAGTTGGTGGCCTCTCATCTCATCAGTCTTCCCAAATAGTGACTCGAGCTTGAGCCAAAATTCATTGGGTGTTGTCAGACTACCTACATGGAATAGAAGGTCTCTCTAAATTCTGAGACATATCATCCCAAATGCTTCACCAAGCCTGTTGAAGTACTTCGATTTCTCCACAACAGAGTTGGGTTCGGCCTTAGTCCCCATGGTGACTTTGTATGGGAATTTCGACCTCAGATGGATCACCATTTACGATTTCCATTTGAAATAGTTGAATGGATTAATAAATGCATGAGTCTGCTACATTTCTGCTTGCACGCTGGGTGACAGAAACACTTGTTCTACCTGCAATGCAAATACTTCATTTTTTTCTTTCTTTTGGAAATGCCCTAAACAACAACTCAAACAATATGGATTTGATTTGAAGCTCCAAAGAGCTATGATACCATGTGAGTATTGATTCACAATAGGATCTAGGAGCTAAGTGAATCCTTGAGATTCGAGTTTACTCACAAATATGCAGAAAAATAGTAGAAAATATGAAATTAAGAAATAGAAATGTAGTCAATAACACAATTTATTATGATTGTACAACATGTAAATATGCATGGATTGGGTTTATTTTACATTAGGGATAAATCGTTAGCCTTTGGAGGCCATCTAGATGCATACATGTGTCAGACTATGATTTGACCTAAAAAACCCCCTAGGTGGACCAATGAGCTCCCTAACCATCCCATACAGTCACAAATGCTAATGTGAACATGGATGGATCATGCAAGAACATAAATGAAGGCAGGTTAGGCATGGGTGAGCACATGTGTGAGTGGGAGAGGCTCTAGGAGGTAATAAATACCTAAGGAAGGCCAAAAACCACCAAATACATGCACTAGCGCCTATGGTCAAACACATTCCCTGATTTCAGGGATGGGGAGCGCACCAAGACTGATCTATCATCAATGAGGGCATCTGGACTGTGAGAATGATAAAAGTGTAGCCCCTCAACTATTAGAATGATCAAAGTGTAGTGCCTCAACTGTAGTAAAAGAGTCTAAAACACACAATAGACCAAGGTTGATCAACATAGCCTAGATGAAAATGTATCCTAGGTGTATGACCATGGTACTAAGGTGTATTAATGCTCTAACAGTCCTCTGTTAAAATCCCGAAGAAAATGAACCTTGGTAATGTTTACCACTTTCATCTACCCATAGTGATTTCTAAAAATGACACAAATCTAATATTCATGTCTAAAATAATGTATTCAAGGAACCGAAGATGTAACCATATATTTTGTAAAATAAATTCAACGCTTCTTGTGCAGTCATAGTCTTCTTACATGGAATTAACTGCATGTCTTGTTGAATTTATCTACCAATAGTAACAAATATTTCTACCCTTATAAGTCTTTAGCAATCCTTAAGGAATTTCATTGAAATTCTCTCCCATTGTCAACCCAAAACAAGAAAAGGAGTATACAGAGTACACAATCCTAACTATATGTGCGCAACACAAGATACATGCCTAAGCAATCTTTTTAGCACCAACTAAAATCCTTGGTTGATACAAAAACCTCTACAAGGGTTCAACAATATCTTCCAATCTCCAAAATTTCAAGCATTTCTAAAAGTATGGGCTTCTCTCAGTAGGATGGTTCTACACTCTCAAATGTTATATGCATCTTATTATTTTATTCAACAAACCATTATTGAAATGATTTTTATGATCCTCCAATCCCTATTGCAACTCCATTATTGAATTGGATGAAATCCTATATAATCCATATGCTTGTTTTCAAACCCCTAAAAGTGGTAGTTTCATTATGGCTAAACTCAATTTTTTAGGTAAGAAATTCACAATCTTATTTGTAACCCCCTTCTTGTACTTATTCACAAGGTTAAAATGATTCAAATAAAAACTCTATTTTGGTATGCCTTGTTTGCTACAACTTTCTTTGCATACATAAAAACTATAATGGCTTGTGGTTAATGCAAACCAATATCTTCCTCCATATGATGTAAGCTCTCTAATGCTTGACTATTTTATGCAAGGCTAATAACTCCTTGTTATAGGACGTACAATATCCCAACTCCACTCCACTAAAGTTTTTTGAATGATATGTAATCGATCTCCGTTTTTGTGTGAGGATTTCCTTAAACATGCATAACTAGATGCATCATCCTTATTCTCAAAAGGTTTCCAGAAATTTACAAGTCCTAGCAAAGTTGCTTCACCTAATTATTTCTAGACTTAAGGTACAACTTGGAAAAATACCTTTCTCCTTGAAATTGGTTGAAAAGATTAGCAATCCTTTGAAAAAGATACTAGTTCGTAATGGTAATATTATGGAATGCTTTGAAATGATATCCAGACTTAAGGTCCATCTTGGAAAAACACTTTTCTCCTTGAAATTGGTGTAAAAGGCCATAAATCCTTGGTAAATGATACTGATTCTTGATGGTAATATTTTGGAATCCTTTGAAATCAACACACATTTTATAGGTGCCATCCTTGTTTGGAACTGAGAAGTTTGGACATCCGTAGGGGGACACACAAGGATTAATAAATCCTTGATACACAATTTCTTGAAAGTGTCTTTTTATACATTCATTCTCCATAATAGAAGTTTGATACGATGCAAGGTTTAACAATGGCGACTTTGGTAGAAATCGATTCTCATGCTCAATTGGCCTATTTAGTGACAACCCTTTTGGCTATGCAAAAACAACATCACATGTTCTTAGTATTTGGTTGTAATCTCCTTTCCATTTTATTGTGATATTAATCCCCTATTTCAACTTTGTTTCTATAGTTTGATTCCCATTGGATCATAAACCATAATTATAAATTTATTCTTGTTAACCATCCTCTTGTTTTGTTTAACAAAAATCAAGAATATTGTCTTCTTACCCCTATAACTATTGATGAGGTAGGGCTATCCTTCCTTCAACATCCTCCATTTGTGGGCTCTTATTAGGGAAATATGTCTTTATCTGATAAATAGAGACTATTGATGATATTTTCATAAACATATACTAGCATGAAATCACACTCCAATTCAACTAAGAATTTACTTCAAATACAAAACTTGAACCTATATTAGTGAGTAGTATACATCTCTGCATCACTTTGTGATGACCTCAAAGGATATGTTTCAATATTTGCAATAGTCTCCAGTCCTAATTGTCATATTGACAGTTTAGAAATCTTTGACTACCAAAACAAAAAATAGTTGTTATCATTGTTTTCTTAATTTGTATATGTTGAAATCAAAATAGACCAATTCACACAATACAAAAATTAATACCTTTCCTTGACCAAGTAAGTCAAGGATAGCTTGCGTAAAGGAACAAAAACTTATAATCATGCCATATCAACCATTTAGACGATTTTTATTTCTCTAATTGAATATAATAGGAACAACCAAGTAAATATATGAGACAATAAAGAGATCACAAACATAAACTTAACTTCACCAACATTAATAACTCAAGCAAAATAACCATCCACAAAACACAAAGTTATATTGAGATACTACCCAAATTTATGGGTGTTTGGGCTTTTCTTCCATGTTTTTGTAAACATTGCTCCCACACTCACCTCCAATGCACGAGAGAGTTGTATTTCCACTATTGTGAATCTTTGTAAGTTTTTTAAATGCTTTTTCTCAGCCTGTCTCTTACTCGAGGGGGCGATGCTTTAAAAAATATAAAATTTAAGGTTGAGGTTAGCCACCATGCCTTAATAGTAAAAACAATTGTAAACTAAATTGTAATGGTCTCTAATTGTATATGAAGTGATGTTTACATAAAATATATATTGTCAAGATCCTCTATATGTGGGTGATTGAAATGCTAAATTAAATACTAAAAATAAAAATTCCTCTAGAAATAAAAATAACCTTTTTAAGATTTAGAAAAATAAGGCTATAAAGATGGTAACCTTAAAAATTATTTATTTTCTATATAAATAATAACTTCCGAATTATTATTTTTAAAATAAATAACAAAAATATATCACTATTTTTTAAAAGAGGATTGAATTTTTATAATAACATGAATATGTAAACTGTTTACATAGCCAATCCAAATTTGGAAAATATATTGTATTGTATATGCTTCAGTAGAGTGGGTGAATATTTGAGACTTACTATTATGTATGGATTTGTAAGACATGTCGATGTGAGATGGTCTTCGGGGAGATGAGTCAAATGGTCGTTAGCCTCCTTTTCATGAAACAAATATCATATTTTAATTTTAAAAGAGTTCTTATTTTTTTTATTTTTTTTTAAAAATAATTTTTAAGAGCGAGTGAGCAACCTTCTTATAACTATTTTAAAAAATGACATGGTTGTTAAATTTTATAATTATATATTTTTTTCAATTCTTAATTTTAAAAATATTTTTCTTTAAACAAAAATTAAATTAAATATTAATATATTTTTAATACTTAAAAAATTATTTTATAAAACAAATCATTTTAAAGTTTTATACATGTCAACAAGGTCTTGGAAGCTCTAAAAATTATTCTCTTGCAAAAACAAAGTCAAAAACTCCCCCCCCCCACCAAATAAAAAATTAGAAAACTTTGGCATTCTTGAAACATGCTCATCACAAATTGATATATATAACTACGTTGACGATTGAAAAAATATTCACTCTTTGTATAGATAATTATATGTAGAATTGTTAGTGTAGAATTGTTATGTAGATAATAATGCATATGATGGGTCCTTTTACATCCATAAAATCTCCTCTACATAATGTATATGATGGTAGTACAACCATAAAATCTAAAATCTGCACTAGCGTGCCTTAAATACTACTCTTTCTCCCTACTATTCCCAATCAATTCATTTCAACGTTTTTAACAAACTATTTAAACTAATTTCATAAACCTAATAAAATACAAAAACAAAAAAGTGCAATACCATTAAGAATGGAATGGAAGGGAGACAACTACTCGTTGGGGCCGGGGGTGTGATGGGCTGGGATGAATAGTAAGGAAAACCACTTAACATGTTAATATTGGCATAAAGCAATTATGTTGTGAACATGGATTTTACGAGGTTCATTTAAAAAATCAATGAAATATTTTCATTTGTTAGTTGATATCTTAGTTGTAATAATAATAATAATATATTTTTAAGGTCACCGTCAAGCGAGACATCAATTGGTGTATGAGACCCCTTTGTTTGTGAGACAAGGGACCTTCTTTTGCGTAGCGATTTAACTGCTAAAATCTATAGAGGTGTACATACACTACCCCCCTCTGGATTTGAATCCATGATCTCCTAAGAGGAAACACATGCTCTTAACTATTAGGTCCACTCATGCTGTACATTTATCTTTCTATTCCTTTATTGTTCATCGTTCATCTATATTCATTTATTATGGCATGCCCATATGCCACTTGTCACCAATATATTCCATTGTTGCATTTATTATGGCATGCCATATGCCATTTGTCACCAATACGTTCCATTGATGCATTGTCATTGCAGGCTCAATATGCTTTGAAAGTGATATGTATTATAATTTATTTCATATTTACATTCTAATTTTGATGACGGTGATGACTTTGCTAGGAAGCTTGGTAGCATCTTCTCTTGATTATTGACTTGTTTTAGAATATTTGTGGAAACTTGTTTGGAAATCTATCCATGTATCAACCAATATAGAGTGGTTTTATGTTATGATTTTGCTTGGAATACCAACTTAAAATGCTAATTTCATGTGTTGCTTGACATGACATTCCTGCAACTATTGAAGATAATTGTTTCTTTTGTTTGTGTTAATAATGATGTAGATCCTATTTGTTTTACATTATTGAGGGCTTATATATTTGTGCTAACTTTAGATCTTATTTGTTTTACATTATCGAGGGCTTATATATTTGTGCTAACTTTAGATCTTATTTGTTTTACATTATCGAGGGTTTATATAAAACCACATAGTACATTATGCTTCTCAACATAGGGATTAATTATGTCTTTGAATCAATTAGCTCATTATCGTGGCATTTGTAGCGAGAGCCATTTCAATAATGCATAATTGGGTAAATATTTCTACATATATGAAGAAGATAAAATTTCGAAGAGTGTCATTATCTAGATGCTCTTTGGCACTATTAATGTGTGGAATTGACTATTGAACAAATATTAAACCATAAATCTTTACTTATATATATATATACACATATACATATACANACATACATACATATATATATATATATATATATATATATATATATATATATATATTTCCCTCTTCTTTTTCTTATGGTGTGTATCTTTATATTCTCTAGAACAATTATTAGTATCTAAATTTTTGATATGGGTAATATGTGAACATTGCATTACATATATATTATTTGATTAAGTATAAGGTGGATCACAGTTATAAATGTTAATGACAAAATGTATACGTATAATCTATTGTTGAGGTGTTAAATATGGAGTCAAAACTTCTTATTTCTTACATGTGAATGTAATGTATGACCATGTTCACACACGCACACACGTATGATACAATGCTCAGGGAAAACCCCCAGATACCTCTCTCATTTTGAGGATGGTACCCAAAGTAAACCCTAGATTCTTCAAGGCACAAGGACAAGCCAACAACATGGTGCAAAGCCATTACACTAATATTCTCACTATGAGGGAATATAACTTCCGTGGGGAGGATAACACTCCATGCCACAATGCCCACAGGGCGTAGAATAGATGGTGACTGGGTGTACTGTTAAGGAACTTTTTGCGTAAGGTCACCAATTTGAAACTTTGTGGGTGTGATCCTTATAAAAAAACAAAAAAAAAACACTCCATGCCACAACCACTCAAGCTACACCTAATTGACAAGTATTATATTATATTTATTAACAAAACATTTTTAAAAGCACATAGATGAAATGTTCTCAGAATTTGGTATTTTTCGACCGTTCAAAATAACATGAAGCGATATTGATTATCTTAACTTAAAATGTAAAGAGAATAATTTTGGATTGATAGAATTATAGACATTAAATGTTTTTTTTTTACCATGGGAACAGCAACCTCCCAAGGGTATATATAACAGCCTGCAAACCAGATATACCAGAAACTTGTGACTTGGCAAGGGCCGAGACGTCCCGGTAGGGTAGCCTACCCTTCTAGCCTTGCCACAGCAGGTCATATGAGCAACCCTACCCCCCGCCGGTTTTCAACCTGTGACCTCCAGGGAGATAACACATGTTCTTAACCATTGGGCCCACTCAGGTTGCCGTCTATAGACATTAAATGTTAACATTATACAATCTAGTTACAATAGGGTATATATTGGTGTTGAATCTATTTTCACATTAAAAAACAATTTAATCTATTCAAAATTACAATTTTGATAAGAATCTATTTTTACATTTAAAAAAACCAAATTTATTTATTCAAAATTACAATCTTCCAAAATTACACTTGTGTGACGATTCTAGAAAAAATCATAAAAGGTTTAACTCCCTTCTTTCACCTATTATATTTGTTCTATACAATTTTAAAATATTTGTTATTAATATATTAAAAAAGTTTCATTGTGGTTTTTTTTGAAAAAGTTCAATTTCATTGAATTAAATTGTAAAGTCTAAAAGTTTACCACTATCCAACCAGAAAACAAAAACAGAGTTTTTCATTTTGGTGATGTAAAAATCAGGGTAGAAATATGAAAAAAAATCCACCCACCAATTTTGCAAGTTTTCACATTATATGTAAACGTTTTCAAAATTTCTTTATTTTATTTAACAGTCAGTCTAAAATATAAACTGTATTTATTTGCCCATGACAAACATTTGCCCATCAAATTTCAGCCCTGGTAGGAATAACAACATTCTCTAAATATACCAGGAATAACAACATTCTCTAAATATACCAGCACTGACAAATGACAAAAGAGTGGTCGTTTCTTTACCCAACACAATCCTCCATTTTTTTTGATGGTCGTTACTTTACCCAACACAATACTCTAATTTTTTTTTTTTGATGTTTGGGTTAATTATGACATTCTGAATTAGATTAGAGCAGAAAAATAAATAGAATATTCACTACCATCATGTGGTTGGAATGATGCTACTTTTATAGAAAAGTATTTGGTTTGCTCTGGTTATAAATATATCTTGAAATTTCTAAACGTTTGATTATGTAGGATTGTTTTGTGACAAATTAATGAATTGGAATTGATTGACACCTCAAAATTCAATATATGAAAAAGTCTGTGTTTCAAATTACACGTGGTTAATTACAAATAAGGTCAATAACATTAGTATTTTTTTATGCTATGATTTTGTTTTGACTTTTTGCACACAAAACAAAGCATATTTATATTTGTAGAGGAATATTTTGTCAACAAGATAAGTTTTCTTAAACAAGTTGCACATGATAAAATTATTTGTCATCTTCCCTATGTTGACTTTGTTTGGCGTCATGGGTGAGGTTTGTTTGTGTCATGGATGAGGTGGATTACTCGACACATTTAATGCTCAATCTCGCCTACCATAAAACTAGCCATGTTTTGCAAACATATCCTTGCAACCTTATGTTAAGTGAAGGAAAAGTGAAAAAACGGTGTTAGCATTATATGCACAGATTCCATCATTTTGGAAAGTGTATAAGGGATGTTCCTAGTTAAAATGGAATCAACCACAAATAAAGATGAATAGATAATTGTAGAATAGATAATTGTATTTGTATATTAAGGTGTTAATTGTAATTAAAAAAATTACGAGAAAAAAAAGTAATTAATTAATTTAAATAAATATATTGTTTTTTTGGGTATTTAAGTAAGATGTTTTAGAGTCAATTCTTTATTCTATGCTATAAACTTGTGCTCATTTTTAGGAAAATTGGGTAGGGGCACTATGCACCACAAGAAAAGAGCTTCATGCTGATATTTTGGCTACTTTCCAATCTAAACTATCTCAAGTGAGTGAAAGAATGACTAGGCACATTGTTGGTAAGTGATGAGGGAAAGAAGGGAGTGTACTCGAAGATGGACACAAAACCCTCCGACACAAAAATTAAATGAAAATTTTTAAACTCTTGCAGTTCCAATTTTCAAGAAAGAGAAGCATCCTGAAAAATGATTGAAGGGACATTGTTGTATTTTATGTGGAATCGATGAATAATGGATGGCATACTTCTAGAAATGACAAGGATGATTCTCCACCTAATGCAAGTATGAATCCAATGATGACCTAAATAATTCAATGCAATGTTATGCCTTTTGTTCCTTAATGAAAATATTTTTGGGAACTCTCAACATATATGATGTATGACCAAGTGTAACTATATTTGGGCTAGAGAATATGATGGATGATCTAGATCAAATTGGGCAATTATGTCTTTTAAGCATAATTTTTCTTGCTTGCAATGACTACAAAAGTTAAAGGTTAGACATTCTACAGATTTGAACTTTTTCATTTTTTCCATCGTTGGAATCCAGTAATGCAATCTTTGCCAAAATTGTAACTTTCGGTTGATAAAATTGTTGTTTTGAATGCATAAATGGATTTAGCACCCTCAAATACCACTATTGCAATTAGATTGTGCAATGTTAACATTTGATATTTTCAATTCCATAATCCAAAAGGAATCTTGCAGATTTCATGTTAGTATAGCCAAATTCACTTCGCATTATTTTAGGCTGTTTTAAAAGAGTGAATTCATAGAACGTTTAGACTACATGTTGTAAAAGTGTCATACACATATATAGTTGGAAAATATTAACTATCAATGGAAGTAATTTTATAGAAAATATGATTATACATCATAAATCATGTAGTAAACCATGATAATAAAGAAATATGAGAACCCTGATTTGATAATATACCCTTAACTTTAGAAATACAAAATGCATTTACACTATAATAATATAAGAATATAAATAAAACTTTTAAGGTGAGATAACACCATCAAATACTTTTTATTCAAGGAATCACTCCACAAGCCATGTAGTTGGGTTTTCACCCCTGCTACGTGCAAACGCACCTCCCTTCTGTCAATGGGACATGAGGGTAGAGTTCATAGAAGGAGGCTACAACGAAAAACGATATTAGTAAAACAAAATCAATAAGCAAATACAACTAAACTAAATAAAAACAAATACATGACAAATATAGCTTCTTTCTCTTGAAAATGGGCAACCGTGCCCAAACTCGGAAATGGAAAGCCACTCCATAGGCTGGTTGGTATGGAGGATGTCTCAATGTATCAGATGGGATATGGTGGGGCTATGGAATGATTGGCAAAAATGGTGTGAATACTTTGAGAATAATGGTTTCTCACTGTACTCACGAAATAAAATAATGAAAAAAGGGATAAGTGAATCTTTTGATGGAGACCTTCACACTATTTTTATAATATGTTTTTTGACCTTTTCTCTCTTTTAGGGTTTAGGAACCTATTTAGGGTTTTAAGCCCTTTTTTGGGTTTTTAAGCCCTTTTTTGCGTTTGTAGCCATTTTTTGGGTTCTTAGCCCTTTTGTGATCTTTTTTGGCATTTTTGTGGGTTTTTGGCCTTTTTGAGGGAGAATGAAGGTAAACCATAGTTATGAAGGTCAAAGGTAAGGGAAAAATGATAGGAAAATGATGTATGCATGTGGTTTAGATCATGTAGAGTTAAGTGAGCAATTTTTTGCGTTAATAGATTTCCCCCTGATGTGTGAGGGTAGGAGCTCATTGTATGGCCGATAGACATCATAGGATCATGGGGATAGTGGAGAGACTGGAGAGACTCGTGGAGAAGTGATGCTTCCTCGTTCGAATCACGGTGGATTTTGGTTTTTATATTAATGGTTCCAAACAATGGGTGAGATACATAGAATGTGTGACATGTATATGGACGAGGCGGGCATACCCATGCTCGTAAAAATGTCAAAAGAATAAATAATGGGATCAAGGCTCAAAAATATGGAAGCCGATTAATATATATACAAATGATATTACATGATGGTGGTCTCAATGAGAGGATAAATATAATGCTGATATGAATAAATGATACATAGGAACAATGGGATTCTCTTGGAATGTAATATCTTCATAACTGATGCTCTGCTGAATCTGGAAGTGTACATAACTGGAAGGATTCCATGACGGGGAGTTAGAATCTCTGTGGTACAATATGCCTGCATCAATACTGGAGCTACATAGAATTATTGCTTTGGGGCTTCTGAACACTATTTCCAATGCAACTTGGAAATCACAAGGGACATGAACCTATCTGGGTCCCATAATAGACTCACCAATGTACTAGAGTCAGGTGACAACTGGGGTCTTCAATCAAATAATGCATGGACCAATACCTTGTACGAATCTCAACGGTGCGATGATGTAGCTGAAGTCGAGCATGTGAGACACAACCACCCTGAGAGGCACTAATGACTCCTCTCAAGTGGTCCAAGGAACTCATCAATAAGGTGAATGAAACTAGGATATAGGGACCTCTGGGTCTATCCTCTGGAATAGACGTGTTGATTTCGATAGAGGGAGACCTACAACTAATCAAAGAAATAGTGTTTTCTTGACAAGAAGCACTAGGGGGATAATCAAAAGCGTGGAACAATATGGGTATTGGCACACTGAATGGGGGAACAAGGGCAGGGGAGTACGGGGGAATCAAAATTCCTTTGTTCAGAGTATGATGGTAGGATTGACCTGGCAGTAAATGAAAATGGCTTATGGGATAGGGATCATAGCTGTGATAACTGCAAATGGGAAATATTGAGGGAAGGAACTAGACTAGTGGTATCTAGGGGATATAAGGAAGACTTATCACAAAATACTCTGAACAAAGGAAACCCAATGGGGGAAAGCTACCAAACTGTAATATAGGGTGGCGTCGAAAGACACCGTTATGATACGGTCCCATGGATTCTTAGCGAGCCCAGGAAAGTAAATGCTTGATGGTGTTTTCATTTTTAAAGAGTATGAAAATAGGAAGAAGACTTCAGCGTGGTCTCTTTTTTGTATGTAGTCTCCTGAGTCTGAAAAAGGATAAAAGTGTGCATAGGATATCTCTCCCTACCTTTAGGGAAGGAAGACTTGTTTACCATTTGTAGTCCAATTAGGTCGAAAAAGGTTAAACTTATACTTACTGGATGGTCATTCAAATACTTTTACGAGCATGAACGAAACCAAGTCCGCTCGGTAATATTTTCTTGATGAGAAGGCTTGGAAATAGCTTAAAGACAACCCATGGTGATCTTTTTTGTAAATTTTGGTCCCAATTCCTGAGAAAACACAAAAGGATGCAAAGGGAAATGTTCCTGGCCCGAGTGTGCCAAGGTGGTCCTTTTCTTATGATAGTCTACATAGTCCAAAAAAGGAGGTGAATGAGGCTACATAAACGCCCTTTCAAATTCTTTAACGAGTGTGAAAGGAAGCAAGTGTGCTCGACGATCTTTTCATTCTTTTAAGAGTCGGAAAATAACTTAATAGAAAGTCCATAATGGTCAATCAAGCAAGGGGGAAGTGTTTGATATATGGAAATAGGTTATGTTGTGAACATGGCTGATGGGCATAAAATGCAGAACACTAATGTGGCCCCCTTGTGGGACGATGGATGGCGGTAAAAAATGGTCAAATGTGCAGTATAGATGGAAGGAATGAATCGTGAATGCATCAATACGTACGAGGGGAAATTTACGTGATGGCACGCAAACCAAGTTGACTTCTAGGAAATGGCCCGAAAACACCTAACGCGAACACGAGAAAAGGGTCTCGTCAACAGATAGAGGGCGAAAAACCAAACAGGGTGGTGCGAATGGTGTCCCAAACGGACTCCGGATGAGTTTGTTGTGCACGAAAGAAAAACATATCCTATGGAGGCCTATAAACGGGGGGGGGGACCACATGACATGTGTCATTGTTACTGTTTAGTGCTGAGTTGGAGTGGAGGGCCCCATAGCTCTTTTGTTGATTTCTTTTATTCTGATGAGTGGTTTTTAGATTCGTGACTTGTAGGTGAGAGTACTGGTCAAAACTGTCCTTTTCATCGGTTTACATTTGTTTTTTGCTCATCCAGGTGCCCCTACCGAGCTGGAAGGGTTTGTAGTGTCGGGTCGTGCTTTTTGAGGGAAATACGTGACTTGGGTCACACTAAATGGCCAAACAACCGTGACCTAGCCGCACTTGTCGAAGAGATAGGTGCGACCTGGGCCACATCTGTTCGGCAAAAGAGTGAGACTGAGTCACATCTGTTCAGTGACTAAGCGCGACTTGGGTCGCTCAGAAAGGTTGGAAATATGCGACTTCATCCATGGATGAGGTTTTTTATGTGAGATTGAGCCTGACATGGATTGGTTTGATGTGCAGGATGTCACGACCAGTGTGGTGAGAGCGAGATATTGGTACCTTGCGGGGGTAGGCAATGAGAAATGTGGGAGTGCAGGATATGCTTGCCCAGAGTGGGTTGTTGAAGTAATTTAAGGTTCCACTTATGCAGAACGCTAGACTATTACTGGAGACACTGGTGAGTTTCTAGGAAATAGATTAGGAGTGATTTATTGTCCAGGGGGAGCGGATAGAGATCACGCTCTCCGATGTGTACTTCTTGACTAGGCTCCCAAGGCTGGGTGTAATCGGCATTACTACGTTGAAGCTCACACACATGGTGACCTTGGATGATCTCTGTGAGAGACACTGCTATGCCTCTGCTATTGTGTGTGGGTCATACATCTTGATGTGCGACATTGAGAGTTTCTCAACTCGTGCTGCAGACCTTAGGGTCATCTAGGACGCACAAGATTTCAGGGGGGCAACTCCATATTGTTGAGCGCATGTTGGGGGGAACCAGATGTATTTGACTGTGGTTCGATGTTCGCTAAACCACACCAAGGCTGTGGGAGGGGATTTCTGTTTCCCCTCATTTTTTTTCTTTTTCTTTTTCGAGAGACTGCCGACCCTTCGGTCGCATTTGGCAGTGCGGGATGGCGGTCCTTAGGAGCCTCAGATGCAGAGATGGAGCGAGATATTCATTCGAGAGGGAGGGGGCTTAGTGTGACGATTCTTTACTTGGGAGATTTTGGCACAATGGAGGCAGCTCCCAGTCCTCATCGAGGACTACATGTATGTAGGGATGGACTACAAGGTAGATATGGAGATGCCTCGACCTCTAGGACATGCCCGGGGACCAGATGGTACATATACATGATGTTTTGTGTGGTTACATTCATATATAGCTCACTAGGTTAGTGGTAGACAGTTTATGTGTATGACAAATACTGATGATGTATTGTGTGTATGTGCAGATATCGGGCCACTTTCGCCCATAGGTTATGAGTGACAAAGGGGTAGGGTGGAGGGGATAAATCCCCCTGTTCATGGGCAATGGAGTGTCTTGACCTCGCTTTGCTATGACATAGAGTGTCTGTTGGATGGACTTACTAATGACGACTGACAACACTTAGATGATGACCTGATCACTGCCTGTTACTACATGCCTCGCAAGTGTATCCCCTTGATGAGGAGGATCGCCGTCACGGCTGAGTATGTTTGAGCGATGACCCAGGGTGACACGCTGATGGAGTATGAGGAGGACTCGAGTGATGCAAAGGACACAGAGGAGGATATTGAGTTATAGTACTAGGAGGAGGACTATGATTCTGATTAGCAGCTAGTGGTGCTGCCCCTAGTGCGGTGGTGCACTAGGATTTTTGTATTGATATGTATGCTCAGCTGAGAAAGCTTATGGAGATTCTTATTTTGTAATGAACACTATGACATGATATATATATATATATTTATGTACGTGGATGCACTTTTTATGGTTTTTTATGATGAAAATTCCTAGATGATGTATATAACATATGTATGCATGATTACATGATGATGCATGATGATGCATGATGCAATTTTTTATTTCCTATATGCGATGATGAATATGCCACTCTAGAACATCATTAGCCATTTGGTCTGCTACACTATTGAGGTGTCTGGGAACATGTATGAATGTGATGGATTCAAAATTTCTAACCAACTGTTTGGTGCACAGGAAATTTCTAAAGAGAGAAGGATCACATACCCGGTAGCAGTTATTCAACTGGGAGACAAGCAGCTGGGAGTCTAAGAATACATTAAGGTGATGCATACCCAACTAGAGGGAATCGACCAAGAGACTAATGACACCATCATACTCATCCTGGTTTTTGGTATCAATGCCAACACACATTCCATCGATATGGATCAACTCATGTGACGGGGAATAGATAACCCACACAACCAAGGCGAGATTAGGAGACCATCTACTTGCTCTGTGAACAAATCCAATGTAGCGATGCGAGGTAGGATCCATTTGGAGAAGCCAAGGAGACAAATTGTAAGACTCATGTCAATAACGATGTAAAACAAAAAATAAATATTATACTACAAGTGATTCATGGTAGAGACAATAGGCATAGAACCTCTTGAGGTAGAGCCCATTGCAGGGATTCTTCAAGAGGTGGCCATTGGAGTCAGCAAGAATGTATGCCCCCTTGCCGAGGTTGCGGTGGACGACATATGGGCCGTACCACATGGATTCAAACTTCCCTTTTCCAAATTTATTGTTGGCTTGGTCGTAAACGAGGACTAGATCGCCTTCACTAAAGGTGCGAGGGTGGACATGGGAGTCAAAATGTGACTTCGACCGAGTTTTAGTTTCTTCAATTTCTTGGAGGGCAGCGTGATGGTCCTCATTGGTATGTTCAAGTAGAATAAGGCTTTCTTCTAATGGTGATGTATTGGGAAGGAGCTCTACAACAAGGCGGAGTGACAGAATATGACACTCAATTGGAAGTACCGACTTGACATCGTGGACTAAGTGGAATGGGATAAATCCGGTGGAGGATTTTTTTGATGTCTGGTAGGCTGAGAGAGCTGAGAAGAGCATATGGTGCCAATTGGTTTTATGGTTTCCTACCATCCATTGGAGCATGGTTTTGATGATATTGTTGAAAACTTCAACTTGTCCATTGCGCTGAGGGTAGTAAGCCAAGGAGTACTGGTGTTCAAACTTGAACATGGTTGAAAACTTGGTCCAAACCGCATCTTCAAAGTGATGACTGTGGTCTAAAACTATTTGTCAGGGAACACCAAAACGTGTGATGAGGTGGTTGAAAAAGAAACGCGCCACCGTGTCGGATTTGCAATTGAAAGTAGGCATGGCCTCCACCCATTTAGTTATCTTAATTGACGGCCACGATGATGTAGTTATGGTAGTCAGCTGAGGTAGGATTACAAGTCATGAAGTCAATCACCCACTTGCAAAGGGACCAACTATGACCATAGGATGCAATGGCGCGGGGGGAGTCCTTGCTTTTGGGGAAAAGAGTTGACAACTGTGGCAGTGTTTGACTGCCTTGATGCAATAGAAAAAAATGGTAGGACAAAAATAACCCACACAAAGAATATTTTGGGCAGTAGCCAAACCAGAGAGGTGGCCACCGCAGGCTCCACTATGATAGTCATTAAGGACTTTTTCAGCCTCATCATGGGTGAGGCAATGAAGTAATATTGTATCAATGCCCCGATGGTATAGAACATCCCCAATGAGGATATGGAGAGAAACTTGGTGTTGGATGCACTGTCTATCTTTGTGGCTTAGGTAAGCCCCAAATTTCTGGGTGCGCAGGTACAGGAGGATGCCTCCATACCATGGATATTCTGTGGAAATGACAAATAAAAAGTCGTCAGGAATGTTGATCATGATTGGTGGTGATGCAAACAACAGAGGAAGGTTTGTCATTAGTGTAGCTAGCGCTAAATATTTGGTGCTCTTAGGGGCCACAAAATCCAAGTTGAACTCCTGAAGAACAACTATCCACTTGGCAATGCAACCTTGTAGGATGCGGCGACTCAAGAGGTACCTCATGGGGTTGGAATCAACCATGACCCTAGTGTGGTTCAAAAGGATGTAATAGTGTAGCTTCTGAACAGAAAAAATGATGGCAAGGGCCATCTTATATTCATGCAAATAACACAAAGGGGGACCAATCAACTTTTGAATAACGTAATAGATCACATGCTCTTGATGAGCATCGTACTCTTGAACCAAAACTCCTGTGATGGAATTTTCGGATGTTGATACATAGAGAATGAAATCCTTGGTGAAGTCGGGTTCATACAACAATGGGGTGGAGGCCAGAGCTTGTTTTTATGCGTCAAAATCATCTTGCGCATGTTTATCCCAAACAAACAAAATGTTGGTATAGAGAAGATGTAGGAAACCATGGAATTTCATCGCATAATACAGAATAAAATGGTGAAGGAAGTTGGCCTTGCCTTGGAGACTCTGCAACTGGTGAAAAGTACATGGTGATGCAAGATTCAAAATGGCTTGAACCTTGAGAGGGTCGACCACAATCCCTTTGTGAGAGATGATAAACCCAAGCAGACGATCGGCTGGGACACAAAACACACACTTGAGAAGGTTCAAGTGGAATGTGTATTTGTGACATCGTAAGAAGATTTGTGGTAAGTCATCTAAATATTGTGAATGATTCTGTGAGTGAGCGGTGAGGTCATCCAAGTAGACTAGTATGATATGGATAAGGTCGTGGAAGAAGAACATCATGGCTCGCTAAAAAGTGGGTCCAAAATTTTTAAGGCCAAATGGCATGACTCACTATGGAAACGTGCCCCAGGGGGTTGTGAAATCAGTCTTGTACCGGTATTCTTTCCAGATCTGAATTTGGTTATACCTGAAGAAACCATCCATGAATGAAAAGACCTCATGTCCGGTGTAATTGTTAATGATTTGGTCAATGAATGGAGTAGGGAAGTTGTCTTTGGGACATGCCAAATTCAAGTCACGAAAATCAGTACAGATGCGGATGGTACCTTGTTTTTTATTCACGGGAACAGGATTAGAAACCCAAGTGGTATATGCGATGGGGTATATGAAACCTCATGTGTGTAGTTTCTCGATCTTGGCTTTAACCGCAGTAGCTTTTGACAGGTGAATGGGTATTTGTTTCTAATGAGAAGGTGCTACATCAGGCCATGTGTTGATATGATGTTCGACGATAGATGGATCCAACCCAGGCATCTCGGTGTAGGATCAAGCAAAAATATCACAGAATTTCAGAAAAAGTGCTTTGTAGGAAGCGACTTCTTCAAGGGGCATGATTCCCCAAGTGTGATGTATTCAAAAACCTCAGGGTTGGTTGATATATTGACCTTAATAGTGGGTGATATGTTGGCCATGTTCCCCTCTTCAAAAGTGTCAGGTGCTGGAATGGGTTTTTTGAACCAGTTAACCTTACCATGGATGAAGTCCTTGGCTTCGACTGAATATTGATCTGATGTTAAAAAAGGTTCCTCGGGGATAAAGAATGAGCGATGGTGCATATCGATCCAAGGGTATTCAAGAGACAACAGAGCTTCAAATATCTCCTCGTCATTGCTGAAACAACGGTTGGATATATCATAAGGATCATCTATGGTTGCGGAGACAGAAGGGATGGTGGAGATGGAAATCATGTGTATGGTGGTGGTGTTCCAGGAGGAAGCTGGAGGGTGTATTTCCTTGATGACAATGACTTCGGACTCACGAGAGTGTTTCCAAAGGTCTTGAAGGACAAACCGATACTGGGACAAGTCTAATAAATGGTACGAATAGTGGCCGTACAAACCACAAATCATGCATGGATGGTTGGTCCTCAAAGACTTGTTATTTACCATTGGTGGAGCTGAGACGATGACTACTGGAGTACTGTCGGCTGTTGTAACACCCCGGTTTTGACCCCATTTGCATTAAAATGTATATGATGTATATATTGTAATTAATCACGATGTGGAGCTAAAGGAAAAAAAGCCCACCATCGAGTTACCGTTTTATGTTCCGGTGATTTAAAATCGTTGCCGAAGGTATATTTCATGCTAGCCGGCACAATATAATTTTAACATCATGTAAATATGTAATTTAATTAAAAACCCCAACCAACTATGTCTATGCAACAAATAATGAGATGGGGGCATGATTTTCCTAAGGAATAGGGAGGGAAATTATTTAAAACTTTGGGCCAATGAGGAAAAGCCAAATGTCAAAGGGAGAACCCATCAATCAGTCAATTACCCATTTTGTCTTTTTCCCCAATCATTAAATTCCGCCAGAAATTAGTTGAAGTAGTTATTGCATGGGGATGGGAAGAGTATGGGCATGAGTTTCTAATTTGGGGAAAACCCATTTTTGGGGAAAATAAATTTTGACTTTTGGGGCAAGTAAACACCAAAAAATGCATGCCATTTTCCCATACACCCACGTTTTTCATTTTGCTCATGTAGGGAAGCTTAGGAGTTGTTGACCTCCATGATTTTGTTGCCTGTGTGTTCTCCCTTCACGATTTGGGCTCCTGGGCATTTTTATCTTTAACATTCACCCACGTTGGGGCTCCCTCAAGCGGCTGGGAATTTGCTGAGTGTGAAATCCATGACTTTGAGATTGCTGTGTATTTCTTCCTCATGTGGATAGTCATTCTTCATTTTGCTGGAGTCTGAGAATTTCATTTTTGTGATGTTCTTGTGGTTGGGTTCTTCCCCCAACATTTTTTGTTGCATTTTGCCAATGTTTACCAAGCTGAAAATCGTTTTTGTGTTGCCGAGCGATTTTTAAGAGAGACCACATCCTCTTGAGTGTTGTTGATGAATTCGTCTTTGGCCATGTTAGGGCCAAAATATCCCTAGGATACGATCTGCTATTAGTGGGTTGTTATTACCCTCCTTTGCAATAAATTTTGTGGCTGAATTGTTTTCCTCTACCCAGAAATGGTGTATATTGCTGTGTATGCAATCGGTCTTTGGACTGTGTAGGAGTGGAAAGGAGTCTTCTTGAAAACATAGTGTTTTGTAGGAGTCTCATAGACAAAGCTAGAGGGTTCACTCTCTTCTCTATGCCCCCTAAATAGCACTGGAAGGGAAGTCATGTCCTAAGGGACTATGCACCAGAGAAGGGAATGATTCCTTGTGTTGGGTGTGTGTGGATGTCGTAGGAGTCAAGCTAGTTCTGGTATAGGCATCCTTAGCTCTTTAGTGAGCCCACAAGATTAACAGACAGTGCTTCCATCTCCTAATAACCTGATAAATCCAACTTGTTGGCTTGGTTTTGTGTTGTTGTGTACTCTTGTTATGATAAACCCAACCCTGTTGGCTTGACTAAGTTTTGATATATCTTTGGCTATGTGTGGGCCTTCTAGTTCCCTTTTCCTTGGGGGAATCATGCCCAGCTCGGGGGTGGCGGTGTTGCTGAGATATTAAGGAGCACATTAGACTATGGTTGGGTGGAACGTTGCAGCGGAATAGCTGGTTGCAGGAAGCTTCAGTCAAAGATAAGTATTCTTGTGAATTTACCCATGCAACTATACTGTTTATATGAATTACGATGAACATGTTAAAATGTTTTGAATGCTTGAATTAAATGTAATTGCTTCCATTGAATGTTAATTCTTTATGCATATGTGTATCTTGGTTCAATGCATTTTATTTTACATTTTATGGGGATAAATGCCCAGGTAGATAGTGTTATGGTAGCATCCTCTTCGTCGGTCGAAGGGTCGGGGACGTTATAGTGTGGTATTAGAGATTCGTTGCAGCATGGGCCTTAATGGGCCAAGAAGAAGCAGTGACAGAGGAAGGTTACCCTCTTCCCAACAGAGGAAGTCTATCCAATACGTCGAAGGACTTAAGCTGAGTCCATCCGGTAAAGAGACCAAGCGGAGAGAAATTTGTCTAAGTTTGAAATTTTTTTGAAGGTCTCGGCTGGGAGGAGCCGAAGGTCTCGGCTAGTTAAATCCGAATGTCTCGGCTAGGAGGAGCTGAGGGCCTTGGCTGGGAGGAGCCGATGGTATTGGCTAGGTAAAGCAAAATGTCTCAGCTGGGAGGAGCCAAGGGTCTTGGCTGGGAGGAGCCGAAGGTCTCGGCTAGGCGGAGACGAGGTGTCGGCAAGGCTCGCCGGAAGGGAGCCGACACAGCGACAGAAAGAGGAAGAGGAGAGGGAAAAATTCAATTTTTTTTTATAAGTATAGGAAATCTCGTAATTTTTTTTTTCTGATGGCTCTCGGGTGAAGTCCTCTCAGGCATCTCAGAAAATAATATAAGATCGATCAGCCAAAGCATCGAAAAAGAAAATAAGATTGACCCGGTATGGTATCGGATGATAGAGGAAGATCGAGTCGATGCGTCAGAAGACAGAGTAAGATCGACCCGATATGGTATCGGATGACATAGGAAGATCAACCCGATATGGCATCAGAAGATAGAGGAATATTGACCTGATGTGCATCAAATGACAAATGAAGATCTATCCACCGAGGTGTCGGAAGAGTTGTCAACTAGTGACCCGATACATCGGATGACTAGTTGGGAAGGGATCCGATCGGATGGAAATATCTGAGTTTTTCAGCAGATTTCAACAGTTTTTGAGTGGAATTATAGGTGCTGAAAAGGAGAAAAATGGCATCGATCTTATGCACTAGATTGGGCAAGCCCCCTTGACCCCCTTCGTCCCCCTGAGACATTCGTTCCTGGTGGAAAGAAAATTTTGTGTTTTGACAAAGTTGTCCATATAGTATTGTCCAAATGCAGGTAAGTAATTATGAATTCATGAAATTGTTATGCATCTAACAGTTGTGTTTATTAACACATTGTGCAGAATTAAAGTCACCTTCAGAGTCAGCATTCCGCATAAAGCAGTTTTCAAAAATTCGTTCTTGGTTGGGCCAAGATGAGGATTGATAACATGAATGATGCACATGACCCTTATGAGTTCAAGGAAGATTCTATGGGAGAAAATGTCAAAGTTGGGAATGACGAGAAATAGTCCAATGGGAGAATATTTCAAGATACTCCCCCAGATTTTGCAGCCACCATGAGGAGCCTAAGGGTGGATTTGAAAAGTTGCAGAGAAGACAATGAAAGGATGCTTAAGGATCAAGAAGATCAAAATCAGATAAATGCAGCTATACTGTAGAGTTTGATAGACATCCAGGGACATATAAAATATGGGCATCAGACAACTAATCCAAAAATAAGCAAGAGTAGCACCAATGGAGATTCTCGTAAAAGGTCCCATATCTCTAGGAGGGCTTCTAGGGACATAAGGAATACTCTGGAATGGACTACCAGTGGGTCATCTGATTCTGAAATACCCATTGGGGATTCAAGCTCTCCATCTTGCAGGAATAAGAGGAGGAGATGTTACAAGAACAATTCACGAGATGAATTAAAAAAGGCAAGGCCTCCTACTTTGAATGGTGAGGTCAAGACTAGTCAAGAAACAGAGGCTTGGCTTCTTGGGATGAGGAAATATTTCCAGGTTCAAGACTACTCCGGAAATATGAAAGAAAGGGTAGCTATATTAAATTTGATTGGAAGAGCATCCATATGGTGGGAACACCACAGACAAGCAAAGAAGATTAATGAAAGAAGAATTGCGTGAAAACAATTCAAGAAATACTTCAAGAAGAAGTACCTCTCTGACAGGTACTATGATGATAAGATTAAAGAATTCCATGAGCTAAGATTGGGATAGCAGACCATGGAAGAGTATGAAAATAAGTTCTTGGACCTATTGAGGTATGTCAAGTACATCAAATATGAGAAGGTGAAGATCCGGCATTTCCTGAGTGGCTTGTCTTAGTTTTACAAAGACATAATTGAGTTTTATGAACCTAGAACTCTTGAAGAAGCAACAAGGAAAGCTAAGTACTGCTATGAGAAAATAAAAGGTAAACCTAATTATCATAAGATAGGTAAGGACAAAAAGAATGAGAATTCTGACTAAAGGAAGAAAGGTTTCAAACCTTCTAACTTCAGGAATCAACAAAAGCAACCATCACAAGCTGAGAAGTAGCCAGCTAGAGCGATGGGAGAAAATCCTAGAGATCCATAGCAGAATAGGGAACCTCTCCAATGTTGGAAATGTGGAATACCCCACATGTGCAGGAATTGTCCACTCAAGAGATAGAGTGCAAGACCAGCTTACAACATTTAAGAAGTAGAAACAGTGGGTTAAGTAGCAAGGGTCGTCCCTAGGATTTATGCGGCACTAGAGGACTGCCAGGCAGATCACCAGTCACCTGTGGTTGAAGTTGCAGGTAAGATTGTTGAGCAATATATTTCTATTTTGATTGACCCTGGTTCTAGTCACAGTTACGTTACCCCTAGAGCAGTGGATATTTGTTCTTTTAAGAAAGTAAAGCATAGAAAATCTTGGTTAGTTCAGATAGCCACTGGGACAAAGAGAAAGGTTAGAGAAGTGGTAGAGAAATGTCCATTGGTCATGAATGGATTGGTCACTTGTGTAGATTTGAATGTTCTACCACTTGGTTCCTATGATGTTCTCATCGGAATGGATTGGTTAGAAGCTCACAGAGTAAAGCTTGATTGTTATAATAAGACTTTTGAATGCATGGATGAAGAAGGGAACCCCATAATTGTAAGAGGTATTCCAAAGGTGTTTTTTGTGAGGAATATTTCAGCAATGTAGCTGAAGAAGTTATGTAGGAAAGGTTTCCAGTTGTATGTAGCTCATATTTTGGAGGCAACAGAGAATGAAACTCCTAGGCTGGAGGAATTTCATGTGTTGCAGGAATTTAGGGATGTGTTTCCTGATGAGAGTCCAGGGCTTCCTCCAAATAGGGACATTGATTTCATAATTGAAGTTGTGCCAAGAGTAGCACCAGTGTCCAAGACACCCTACAGAATGAGTACACTAGAAATGCTAGAGTTGAAGATGCAACTACAAGAGTTGTTGGAGAAGAAGTATATCAGGCCGAGTGTGTCTCCATGGGGAGCACTAGTTCTGTTTGTAAAGAAGAAAGATGGTACACTTAGGTTGTGTATTGATTACAGACAATTGAACAAGGTTGCCGTGAAGAACAAATACCCTTTGCCTAGAATTGATGACCTATTTGATCAAATGAGAGGATAAAAGGTATTTTCCAAGATTGACTTGAGGTCTGGTTACCATCAGGTAAGAATCAAGGATGAAGACATTCATAAGACAACCTTCAGAACAAGGTATGGACACTATGAGTTTGTAGTGGTACCATTTGGTCTCACAAATGCACTAGCTACAGTTATGTGCCTTATGAACAGTGTCTTCAACAGGTATTTGGACAAGTTTGTTCTTGTTTTCCTCGATGAAATTCTTATTTATTCTAAGAATGAGGAAGAGCATGGAGAGCATTTGAGGTTGACATTGCAATTGCTCAGGGAGCATCAACTGTATGCAAAGCTGAGCAAGTGTGACTTCTATAGAGATATAATTCAGTATTTGGGTCACATTATCTTAGAAGAGGGTATATCTGTGGACCCTGAAAAGATTGAAGCCATTATGAATTGGCCTACTCCAAGAAATGTGACAGATGTAAGATATTTTATGGGACTTGTAGGATACTACCGGAGATTCATTGAAGGATTTTCCAAAGTTGTACATGCCATTACTTCTTTGCAAAAGAAGGGGATAAAGTTTGAATGGACATCGAGGTGTAAAGAAAGCTTCCAACAGTTGAATAATCTTCTCACCTGTGCACGAGTATTGAAAGTTGCCAACCCAAAGAAAGATTTTGTGGTATGTACTGATGCATGCAGATAAGGGCTTGGAGGAGTCCTTATGCAAGACAACCACGTGATATGTTACGAGTCAAGAAAGATGAAGGAGCATGAGAAGAACTATGCCACTCATGATCTAGAGCTTGCAGCCATAGTACATGCTCTCAAGATGTGGAGGCATTACTTGATGGGCATAAGATTTAAGCTGAGGACAGACCATTGTGGTCTGAAGTATTTGTTTGATCAGCCTACTCTCAATGCTGGGCAAGCGAGATGGCTGGAGTTTCTATGTGAGTTTTATTTTGAAATCAAGCACATAAAGTAGTTGATGTGCTCAACAGGAAAGTGCAAGAAATGCATGTGGCATCTCTTAGTATTTGCCAATCAGATTTGAGGCAACAGATTGTTAATCATACTGCTGGAGATGAATTGTATGAGCAAGTAAAAGACAAATTGCAGTAGCAATGTCTTGAGAAGAGGAATGAGGGACATAATTTGGAAGAAGATGGACTTCTTACTTATAAAGGCAGAATTTATATTCCAAATGTAGCAGAGTTGAGGAGAGTTGTTATGGATGAAATCCATCAAGCTCCATATTCTAGTCACCCAGGATATCAGAAGACAATTGCTATAGCCATAAAGCAGTACTTTTGGCCATGAATGAAAAAGGACATGGCTGAATACATTTTAAGGTGCATGAAATGTTAGCAGGTAAAGGTTGAGCATCAACACCTTGCAGGTTTGTTGCAGCCTTTGCCAGTTCCAGAATGGAAATGGGAAGTTATTTCCATGGATTTTATTACAGGATTTCCAATGAGTTAGAGACAACATGATTCCATCATGGTTGTGGTAGACAAGTTGACAAAGGCAACACATTTTATATCGTTTAAGTCTACACATAAGACTGATGACATTGCAAAAATATTCATTAAGGAAAATTTCAAATTGCATGGATTGCCTAAGGCAATAGTCTCTGACAGAGATGTCAAGTTCACTTCCAATTTTTGGAAGGGGTTGTTTGCAGATTTGGGTACAAAGCTAATCTTCAGCACTGCCTACCATCCTCAGACTGATGGTCAGACGGAGAGAGTCAACCAGGTGCTTGAAGACATGCTTTGCATGTATGTGATGGATAAACCAACCAAGTGGGGAGATTATTTACACTTGGTAGAGTTTTCTTATAACAATGGACAACAAGCATCCTTGGGGATGGGTCCGTATGAAGCTTTGTATGGCATAAAGTGTAGGACACCAGTGACTTGGGATAATCTAGTGAATAGGGTTGTGCTTCATCTAGAATTGCTCAAGGAGATGGAGCAGGAGGTTGTAAAGATCAGACATAATTTGAAAGCAGCCCAGGATAGACAGAAAATCTATGTAGATAAGCATAGGGTGAACAGAGAGTTTAGTGTTGGGGATCATGCTTATCTCAGAGTGAGGGCAAAGAAGAGTTCCTTGAAGCTTGGAAGTTGTGCCAAGCTGTCACCTAGATATTGTGGGTTGTTTGAAGTGATTGAAAGAATAGGGCTAGTTGCATATAGACTTGTATTGCCTGCTAGCACTCGAGCTCATAATGTTTTTCATGTTTCTTTGCTTAAGAAATATGTACATGATCCTAGCCATGTGATAAATTGGAATGTGATTCAGGTGGAACCCGAGGGAGAGTTCCAAATCGAGACAATGCACATCCTCGACAGGAAGGTCACAATGCTCCGGATCCGAGCCATAAGGCAGGTAAAGGTGCAATGGGAGCACTACGGTCTTGAAGAGGCTACGTGGGAGCTGAAGGATGCCATGCGATTGGCACATCCATTTTTGTTCAATTCTGTAGAGCATTGAGGCGGTACCAGTGTAGCATTTTGTTAAATTTTGTAAAGCACTAAGGACAGTGCTGTTGAAGGGGGAGGGGAATGTAACACCCCAGTTTTGACCCCGTTTGCATTAAAATGTATATGATGTATATATTGCAATGAATCATGGTGTGGAGCTAAAGGAAAAAATCCCCACCATCGATTTACTGTTTTTTCCGGTGACTTAGAATCGTTGCCGAAGGTATATTTCATGCTAGCTGGGACAATATAATTTTTACATCATGTAAATATGCAATTTAATTAAAAACCCCAACAAGCTATGTCTATGCAACAAATAATGAGATGGGGGCATGATTTTCCTAAGGAATAGGGAGGGAAATTATTTAAACCTTTGGTCCAATGGGGAAAAGCCAAATGTCAAAGGGAGAACCCATCAATCAGACAATTACCCATTTTGTCTTTTATACACTACTACATTTCGATCCAAAATCCGACGGTTACTTCCGACGGCGCGTGGATTTTTTCTTTTAAACCTACCAAAAATCACAAAGTTAATTTTTTTTTTTTAAAATTGTGGTCATAAGCGTCGCTTAAGCGACGTCTAGGATCATAAGCGTCGCTTAAGCGACGGCTATCCTAGCAAGCGTCGCTTAAGCGACGACGCATCTTTAGTTGTGCCTGAATTCACATTGAAGTATAACTTGAAGAAGAGCTCCAAAATCAACAAATAGACCCTTGTGCAACCATTCCACTATGAACATATGCCATTAATATAGTGCAATAGTTGTCATGATTGTAGTCATTTCAACAAGAACTACCCAAAGAACCTACCCCCAACCTAGCAGAAAGAATAAGAGTTTCAAAAAGCATCCAGATCCTTGAATAGAGGGAGAAAAACATGGTACTCCCAAACCCATAAATGATACAAAATAAGACCCGAGTCAAAACCAATTTGTAACCTTAGAAACTATCCAAGCAAAGGAAGCCCTTAAATCAAGGAAAGAGCTCGACAATGAAGACATTTCAAAGTAGGGTTTTCCCTTGGTTGTGTTTATTTTTTCCTTGTGACATATTTTCTTGCCATACATCAAATAATATTCCATATTGCATCATTAAAATTCCTTGCATCAAAATCATTATGAATAGGGTGACCATGCTACATAATAACTTCTCTCTTTACAAAATTAGGCATTATAGTATTGATATGAAATTACTAGGTGAGAATCAGTGTAAGAAGGATTGATTCAAAGCATTGTTACTTCTTTAATTTTTCAAAATCCTATTGTTGAATATCATATCAAAATAATGTTAGTTTATTATTATTACCACAAAAGGTTAACTAAGAGGCTAGACAATTTATGAGGTTATATGCCTCTTAGGAAAACACATGGTTATTAGTACATGGTCCCATCCCTCACATGATGATATAATATTCGTTGATGGTATAAAATACATTGAACATATTTTTCACAATCGAAAGAGAAAAGAGTTTGTCAACACACTTCCCATTTGTTCAATAAACCTTTTCCCAACCATTTGTGAAATTAAATCTTTAAAATTAAAATAACTAATAACTCACATCATAATTTTGGTATAATTTGTAATAATTTTTCTAACTTTGTTAACCATTTCTAACTTTGTTAAAATGGTTAGGTATCTTATGTTAACCATTTCTAACTTTGTTAAAATGGTTAGGTATTTATAAGATAGAAACGGTCCAAATTAATAGTATCCTGAAATATCGCTAAAAATGTTAATAATAAATCATTTTTTTTTTTTTTACATTAACTAAAGATGTCCCTCCCATTCTCCTAGCCGGTTCGTTTCTTCAACTAGTAAGCCGGGCGTTTATTTCTTGGACCGGGCTGCTTTTTTTTCCTAGCCCGTCCATTTTATTTCTCAGAGTTCCGGTTAAAAATGGTTTGATTCTTTATTAATAAAGAAAAAATATTTTGAAATGAAATAAATTAAAAAATATGAAAATTTAACATTTATTCGACTTCCTCATAGCTATGAGACCGGGGCATTAAGGAACTGCTGATCGCGTTGTTTCTGATACAACGGGGTTTATGAACGAGATTGACTTGGAGGTAAAAGCCAGTCGGGAACCGCAGGATTATTTTGGGTTTTTGCTTATATTGTTAAATCGGCATCACGAGAAGCTCTGGGTGCAGCAGAGAAGTGCTATCTGTGAGATTTAGAATGGGAATGGGAGGGGTTTTTTCCCTTTGTCCACAGAGGAGGGTTGGGATTTCACCTGGTGGGAAGCATTCTTCAAGGGGTTACATAGGCATCACTATGCAGGATTCGTTCAAGGGGGGCCCGGATATAAAGCACCAGTGCTGGATCTTATCAGAGAGGGTTTTTCGTCCTGTTATGTTCAGTCTGTTGGCTGTTTTCATTGTGTCCCTGTTATTGGTACATGGCACCGGGGTTGTTTTGTTAAGGGCCAACAATCTAGGCAGTCAGTGCTTTGAGACCTCAACTGCAGACAAGGACAGTCTGAAGAGGTTTAGGATTGCGATGGTGACTTGCTCGGATGAGTCTGGGACCATTTCTGCAAGGTCCTTTCAGGGGCTTATGAAATTGGTTGAGCCCAACAAAAGAAGCTATGCTGAAAGACATCGAAATGATTTTATTGATGAGAGCAATATTGTTGATAAGAACAGGCCCCCCAGCTGGAGTAAGATCCTGGCAGTTCGAAAGAATCTGCCCAAGTATGATTGGATCTTTTGGAACGATGCAGTATGCCTTGCTCCATACAATGACCCCTCTCTCCAATATAAGGGATCATTTATCTGTATAAGCAAATAGTATGTCGTAACTGGTTCTACATGATCTTTTGAAATTGTTATTTTTTGGGTTATTGGGTAATTCTTCCATTTCTTAGGAGTTTACATGCTCATCATGTTTGGTCAAAACGAACATTATGGCGCAGAATTCTGCTAAAACTTATGAAGTATTCAATTTCAAGCAACTTGTCTCTGCCCAATTCAAGACTCCATGGAAAAGCACCAGCTTCCTT
>LPNX010641904.1:101470-151399 GCA_001517045.1 Pseudotsuga menziesii | reverse complement strand
AATTAAAAAACATGAAAATGACAATAATATTATTTTATGAGAAAGTGAATTGTGGGTACTTTACTTGAAAATAACAATAATATTATTTTATGAGAAAGTGTGAAATGAATTTTATTGCGAGTACTTCACTTTATGACTTAAAAGTACTTGTACCACTACCTTGGTTAACTATGGGTTTTCATCCACCATAGAAAATGTGACAAATAAGCATTCTTAATTCATGCAATGCCACCTCAACCATGGGGGATGATGTCATCTACTAGAATGTAATTGGTTGATTTTTATAGTACATTTTGGTCCTTTTGAGGCCCATTTTTGACCTCAAATTCTCTCTAATGTTCCCTTACCTTGGAAATGGGTTTCGGGTGAAACTCCATTGGAAATTTTGGAAATGTCTCATTTGCACTACATGTTTGGTAAGCAACATGAGTGAGATGGTATGGATTATGTCGGTAAGACGTGTGAATATGAAATGTAAAAAGGATTTGGGATGGAAAACCAAGGGACTGTCAACTCAGAGAAGGAAGCCCCCATCCCTCCTTAATGAAGGAATACTGCCTCAGCAAATGGATAAGTGTTCTCTAACCCTAGATAAGAATATGCATGTCAAATTGTTAAATTCAATATGCAGAACATGTTTTGATTTTATTTCCATTATGGCAGATTGCTTGAATATGAATAGGGCTTACATGGTTCACATCGAAAAGGGGTGCACACTTTCCTGATGTTGGATCATGAAAGGGTTTTCAATATTGATTACACCCTAGGGGGTGGACGCACTCCTGGTGTCTCAATACTTGATAGTGAATGATATGAAATGTGATTCTAGTTTTACAACAATAACACTGATGAGTTGCTTATATTGCATGTGTTGTCAGGCTAAACAGATGAAGTCTGGTGTTGCACACTAAATGGACTATGGCTTGGGATCATCCTACCTCCTACTGAAGAGCACAGAGAAGGAGACATTCTCGAGGGACTAGAGAGCAGAGAAGGGGGTGGTTTCTTGTGTTGTATGGGGTAGTGGAATTAGAACTCACTACTGGAAATGAAACCTGGAAATGGTAATAATAAAGTTTCCTTCCCAGTTGGCATGAAGATGTACTGGAAGGAGATGTTGGGCTATTATATGCCTGAGGATCCATAGTAGATCCTGGACATGGAAATGGTCGTTTATTGTTGATATAAGTGCATGTGTTATTGTTGATGGCCTGATAAACCCAATTGCATTGGCTTGGCTGATTGGTTGTTGATATAAGTGCATGTGTTATTGTTGATGTCCTGATAAACCCAACTGTGTTGGCTTGGCTGATTGGTTGTTGATATAAGTGCATTGTTGATATAAGTGTATTGTTGATATAAGTGCAGGTGATTTGTTGACGGTTTGATAAACCCAACTGAAGGTTGGATTGACTGTGTAATTATTTGATGCTGTGGAAATTACAGTGTTGGCTTAACTACCTGTAGTCTGATAAACCCAACTGTTAGCTGGCTTGGATACGTAGCCTGATAAACCCAGCATTGTATTGGCTTGATTGGCAGCAACCTGATAAACCCAATTGTATATTGGCTTGGTTGGACAATCTGACAAACCCAACTAAAGGTTGTCTTGACTGTGCCTTATATATATATATATAAGGATGTTGTGAAGCATCCTGCGTGTTGGCCTAACATCCAAGTCCATAGGTGATCCCAAGGCTTGCAAAGCGAAGCAGGATCCCATGGACCAACGAGGAAATGCACAATACAGATAAGTATTGGATTATTTTGAAATTATTTCTTATGAATATGCATGCATATATGATTTGGTTATGATGTTTTAAGTTCTGGTTTAAGAGATAAAAACTAATGAGAATAAATTAAACATGTGAATTTATTCAATGTTTGAATATAGGTATCACTCAAAGCGAGGACTATAAGAGCATCCTAGGGGTGCATGTGGACATGTGACTATCCTGAAGAGCTCAGAATGAGCAGTAATGAAAAAGGTGCTAGTGAGACTGTGAAGTTCCTAGTAGCCGAGACAATCCATGTGGGGAGGTCCCATGGTTGAGAGGTCTGAAATAGACCGGAGACACTAAGTGTCATGACCAAGGGGGATTGGTCCAGCATTCATGGTGAAGTGAAAGAGGCTGAGAGCATGAAAATCCACAGCAGTGGTGTGGGTTCCAGGATGGAACAAGACAAAGAGGGGAAAAAACTCTTGCTGCTCTCTCTTTCCTTTTAATTATATATATACTTATGCATTGTGAAAATAGAAGATTGTTGAATGCATGTATGGCTGAAAATAGAATGTGTCTATTTGCTTAAAATAATTATGAATGCTAGAATAGTTAAATCCCTGCCCAAGAATGGACATGAATGAGCTCATGTGCCTGTTGGGAAGGCATGAAAAATATGAAAGTCTCCTTGATGAGACTTGGACTGTCATGCCGATTGGGCAATTAATTGACTGATTTTAATGCCTATATTATGCTTGGTCTAACAGAATTTCAATGATGCATTTCACAGGTGAGAAAAGTGAAGTCCAGTGTGCACATTGATCATGGTAGCAGACCAAAAGCTGCTGGACTTTGCTGGAAGTCTTCTTCTTCAAACAATTGCCAAGACCCAAGAAAATCTTGGAGAGATGCTCAAGGTACAGAAAAGTTCCTAGACTTGGGATGAGCAGAAAGCTGAGAACCAGCAAGAGAAGCTCGTGGAAGCCAAGGGGCTTGGTCCTGAAAGTTCAAGTAAATAATTGAACATGGGACAAATCTGCAAAATTTTGAAATTTTGATGTGCAAATTGTATATTTATTCCTATGTATTGGAACACCGAGGACGGTGTTATTCCAAGGGGGAGGGGATTGTAATACCCTGGTTTTGACCCCGCTTGCATTAAAATATACATGATGTACATTTGTAATTAGTTGTGGTGTGGAGCTAAGGGAAAAATCCCCACCATCGATTTGGTTGTGTATGTTTCGGCAATTGGGATCGTTGCCGATGGTATATCATGCTATCTAGCACATTATAGTTTTGGCATCATGTAAATATGCACATTAATTCAAATGAACCTATGGCCAACTACAACGGTGCAACGTTAAATGAAAAGGGCATGATTTCCTAAGGTTAAGGGGGGGGGGATTGTCTAACCCGTGGGAGCCATTGGGGAAAAGCCATGTGTCAGCCACTCATTCAAAGAACCCTGATGTTAGTTGAGGGAAGTTATTTGCTGGGTAGTGGTGGGTGGCAGGCCTGTCCACATGTACCTTCCTCCAGCTGGATCGTTCCATTCATGTGGAGGAAAGGAAAAACAACAGGGAATGCTTCTACTCTCCCACTCTTGGTAATTTTGGCTCACCCTCATGCACCGTTTGGGAAAAAAATTTCCGATCCTTTTGGTTGTCCAATCCTCATGCAGTGGATTTCTCTCCTCTTTCCATTCCTCACACAGGGGATTTCTCTCCTCTGTCCATTCTTTTCACGTAGGGGACACTAGCTGTTGTGCCTCACACACCGATTGGGGGTCTGGGTATGTTCTTCCTCCGGCGTATGCAGAGAATTGATTTTCCAGTGAAGAATCCATTCACGCCCAGGGGCTATGTGTATGTGTGTTACCCTCACGGATTTTGTGGTCTGTGTATGTTTTTCTCCTGTCTAGGCTGAGAATCTTTCTTCTCCTCCATTTCAGGCTTTGTTTTCTTCTCTTGTGTTGCAGTGTTGGGATTGTGGGCTATTGCTTTCCCAACGACTTGTTTGTTGTGGTTTCAACTACGTTTGAACAGCTGTGGATTCTTATTATGGAGTCATTTTTTCCATGATAGGGCTAAGAATGACTCAGGGATTGTTTTTCCCCTGTCTAAGCTGTGAACTGCTTGTTTGTTGCGTGTATGCAGTGGTTGGTCTTTGGACTGTGTGGAGTGGGATTGAAAGTTGGGTATGCTTGAGAAACCTGGGTTCGGGGAGCCACACAGATAGAGTTAGATGGCTGTCTTTCTTCTCCACAACCCCGGAAGAGTATTGTCAAGGGAAGTCAGGGCCTGAGGGACTGTGAAGCAGAGAAGGGACTGATTCCTGGTGTTGGGTGTGTGTGGGTGTCTTAGAGGTTAGGATAGCTCTAGTGTAGGAATCCTTAGCTCTTCCATGAGCTCACCAGCTTAGCATTTAGCTTCTCCCAACTCCTTGATAGCCTGATAAGCCCTACTGTGTGGGCTTGGCTGATTTGTGTACCTTGGCTATGTGTAAGCCTGCTTAGTCCCTTATTCCCTGGGGAATCATGCCCAGCTCAGGGGTGGCAGTGTTGCTAAGAGATTGATGAGCATGCTGGCCTATGGTTGGGTGGAACGTTGTAGCGACGTAGCTGGTTGTGGGACAAATTCTTTATGAGATAAGTACCCTTGTCTATTTCATCTCTGCAATTATATTTGATGGCTAATGAATTATGATGAACATGTTGAATGCCTGAATGTATGTTTTCTTCCGCTGTGTATGCGAATGATTATGCATCTTAGCATGTTTTATGTTTTAAAGAATTTTACTTCAGCATTTTATGTATGTTCATGTTCATGGGGCTAGTTGCCCGGATGTTTTGATGTATAGTAGCATCCTCTTCGTCGGTCGGAGGGTCGGGGACATTACATAATGTATCATGGTTGGTTATGGTGAAGAAAAAAAGGGTCATAATATCTTTGATACATCCACACACAGTAATTTCATTGATAGGAGTGTGCAATTCGAAGAGGATATCATACCATATTTTGAGCTTGCACCGGGGGAACACTCTTCTCCCCAACACTATGCTGATGTAAGTAATGATTCAAGCTCTATTTTTTCTGATAATTCAGATAATGAAATGGATTAATATGAAATTTTTTACATGACTCACCTTCAAGGCCCAAATGGGCTGAGAAAACCATACAAGTTGCTGGGGATCTAGCAGCCAATCCTCTAGATCCTAAGAAGACAAGATCCCAATTTCGCAATGCTTCTTATGCATGTGAAATTTCTCTTGCTGAGAACTATTATATGGTGATGGGATATGATCCACAGTCATATCAGAAAGCTTTTCATGATCCAAGGTGGAAATCAACCATGCAAGATTAATTCAATTCTCTCCAAGAGAATGAGACATGGGAATTGGTTCCCTTGCCTCGCAAGAGGAAGCTTGTGAAATGTAAGTGGGTCTTTAGAACCAAAATTTATGCAAATGGTTTTGATATTAAGTACATGGCCAAATTAGTTTCTAAGGTCTTTTCTCAAGTCCAAGGAGTGGACTACATCGAGACCTTTGCATCGGTTGCAAAGATGGATTCAATTGGACTAGTTCTAGCCATTGCTGCTAGTAAATGTTGGGAGGTTCACCACATGGATGTAAAGAGTTCATTCCTCCATGGTGATCTATAGGAAGATATCTACATGAAGAAACCAGAAGGTTTCCAAGAGGATCCTTCACTTGTTTTCAGTTTGAAGAAGTCACACTATAGACTCAAGCAAGCCCCAAGGGTTTGGTATGCTAAAATGGATAGTTTTTTTCTCTCAATTGGTTTCATTCGATGCAAATCTGATCCAAATGTGTATTTGCAGAAAAATGATGACGTATTGCAGGTTATTGTACTTTATATAGATGACCTCTTAATTCCAGGGATCTGCACCAAACAAATTGGATCAGTTAAGGCATATCTCCATAGTGATTTTGCAATGACAGATCTAGGATTGGAAATTGAGCAATCTGAAAGAGGCATCATGCTTAGCCAACATAAGAATGCTTCATACATTCTAATAAAGTTCGATATGGATGATTGTAAGGAAGCCAAGTGCTCATTTCTTTCTGGCATAAAACTAGGTGAATTTGGTGACTCTCCTTCAGTAGATTGTTCAATGTACATGCAGCTAGTTGGTAGTTTGATGTACCTTTGTCATGTCCCCTCAATTTGATCATTAAAAGTGTTGACCATGCTGAAACTCCTAGGGTTTCAAATTGACTTTAATTATTCTTCCTAGGTAAAGTTTGCTAATAATTATTATTGATGCATGTATTTAATTTTTATTCATAATTATTATTAATTATGCAATTTAATGATGTGGAAATGAGCTTTCCATGTCAGGGGGGTGCATTGGGAAAGTCAAATTTCCAAGGTAAAAAATAAGGAAAATATATGACAAAAGTAGTTAGAGAGGAAAAGGGAAAGTGCCTAAAATCAGCAGAAAAGCATACAGAGACAAAAGCAAGAAAGTTTTGCAAAGGAGGGCATAGTTTCCTTTTGGAGAACTCAGAAAAGTTGTAAGGACAAAAACATGAAAGTTTTGGAAAAAGAGGGCACAATTTCCTTATGGAAACTCAGTCTCAAAAGCAGGGAAAATCAAAAAGTTGTCATGAACAAAAGAAACAACTATTTGAAAAAGGAGGGCACAGTTACGAAATCATAGGGATGAGTTGGACATGGAAACGTCTCCACATGGTCCTACATTCCAAATTTCCAAATGAGGGTGCTTATGTGGCTAGGGTTAGGGCTTCTAGGTGGTTGACTTGCTCTCATAGGTCACCATTGGAATCCACTTTCTAAACAGGTCACCCAGGATTCTATTAAAGGAGAATTCCATCCCATTGAATCTGTTTGGTTGATGTGTTTATTGATCTATGCTTATGTGAGCATGCCTTACTAAGTGATGTGCCTTAGACACTTGGGATATGAGCCCCAAACCTTCCCTTCCGCACTCCTTCATTCCTATTATATTCTATTTGTAGGTATGGATCACCTGAGGTTAAACCATTGAAGTCCTATCATAAATATTTTGAAGCCTCCATCATGTTTAGGTCGAGCTCCAGTGAAGCCCATGCTTCACTTACGCTCTCAGCCCTTCTCTTGTCATATTTTGGGCCTCTTGCTCACCATTTTGAAGTCTCCTTATGTAATGGTCAGTATATCCAATTCTCTTTGATGTATAGCAAATGATAACTCTGTAATTTATATTTATCACATCGAAATAATTTTTTCCCTGAATTTTACCTTATGAGTTTCACATAAAAATCTTTATGTGTCATTGTAATTGAGGGACTTTGGCACACATTAGACAAGTTGAAACTCCAGAAGCATACATATCAGAGTTCCAAAAGGTGGCTGTAATGGTCACTGACATATCAGAATCAAGGCCGATCCTTTTGTTTATAGAAGGACTGGAAGAACCATTGAAAGGGTTGGTGAAGGCTTACCAACCCACCACTTTGCAAGAAGTGGTGAACAAGACTAGAGACCTGGAAGATGCAATTCCAAGAATCAAATATCCTCCCAGACCTCGTATTCCTCATAAATTTCAAAACCAAAGACCTCCCATGATAAAATTTCCTGCCCTTGGAAAGAGAGATTACTCCTACAAGGATCGGGATGAATTGAGGAGGAAGAAACTGTGTTTTTCTTGCCAAGAACCATGGGCTCCGAGTCACAAATGTGTGAAGGGAAAAAAACACTATATTGAAATATTTTCTGAAAGTTATGAAGAGGTGGTAGAAGAATCTAAGATAGCTGATGGAGAGTATGAACCAACTGAAGAAGAGGAGACATCCCATCAAACCAGCAGCAAAATTTCAGTACTTAGTGGAGTACCCTGGTTCCATGCTTTAAGGTTGAAAGGAGTAATACAAGGGAAGAAAATAACAATCCTTGTTGATGGGGGTGCCACCCATAATTTTATTTATTCATCCCTAGTGGAGAGGATAAAACTACCTACTGATTCCTTTGAAGGATTCACTGTGGTCATTCTTGGTAACCATACCATGGAATGCAAACAATGGATTCCAAATATGCAAGTAAACATTAGTGACTATACTATGAAAGACAAATTTTATGTTGTAAATGTGGTAGACATAAACATGGTGTTGGGAGTACAATGGTTGTACTCATTTGGAGAGAACTCTGTGAATTACCAGATACCACAAATAAATTTTAGGGATGCCGAAAGAAAATCAATGGTATTTAAAGGCATGAATACTTATCACAACCTAGTAATTTCTTCCAAAAATATGAGATATGTTATGAGGCATGGGGACATTGGATGGGTTGTTGAATTCCAAATCACCACTAAGGGAACTACTACCAAAGTTTCCTCTCATCCCAAAGATATAATTTGTTTTTGCACAAGCATAAGAGGGTTTTTGAAGACCTTCCACATGGCAAGCCACCTGACCATGGCACTGACCACATGATTGAGTTGGAAGTCGGTACAATTCCAATAAAAATACATCCCTATAAAAATACAAAGAGATTCAAGGATGAAATTGAGAAGGCCATCAAGGAGATCCTTGAGTTGGGCCTCATCAGACCAAGCTCTAGTCCTTTTGCTTCTTCGGTGGTTCTAGTGAAGAAGAAAGATGGGACACTCAGAACGTGCATAGATTATTGGGATTTGAACAAGAAAACCATAAATAATCGGTACCCAATTCCCCAAATTGGTGAGCTGCATGGAGCCAAATTTTTATCCAAAATAGATCTCTGGTTAAGGTACCATCAAATCAGAATGAGGGAGGAAGACATACAAAAGACAGCCTTCTGTTGTCATTTTGGCCACTTTAAGTTTCTGGTCATGCCATTTGGCTTGAATAATGCACCAACAACCTTCAAATCATGCATGAACAAGGTATTCAACAAAAAAATCCGTAGTTATGTCCTTGTTTTTTGATGATATTCGGATCTATAGTATGACATGGGAGGAGCACTTGCACCACTTGGAGGAGGTACTCACTATGCTTACAGATCTGTCCTTTTTTTCCAATATGTCTAACTGTGAGTTTGGCATGATAGAACTATTGTATCTTGGTCATGTGATCTGCCAAGAAGGGGTCAAGGTGGATCCAGAAAAAATAAAGGCCATATTGGAATGGGCCATCCCTAGGAACCTCACTGAATTGAGAGGCTTCATTGGCGTTTGTAACTACTACAACATATTTGTCAAAGGATACTCCCGGTACACTGCACCCATGACAGATCTGACTAAGAAGGGCGCATTTAGTTGGAGTGAGGAGGCTGAAAAATATTTCCAGTAAATGAAAGAGATAATGAGAAGCAGCCTTGCCTGATGTTTCCAAACCTTTTGTGCTGGAATGTGGTGCTTCTTGTGTAGGCATTGGAGCTATTCTAATGCAAGAAAGGCACCCTATTGCATTTGATAGAAGAAAATTGTAGCCACATGAAAAGATCTATTCCATATATGATAAGGAGATGCTGGCCATCATGCATGATGCCTTGGATAAATTCCGACAGTACTTGGCGGGAGGTAAATTCATTGTGAATACTGATCACAACAGTCTTAGACACTTCCTTACCCAAAAGGAACTCAATGATAGGAAGAAAAAATGGGTGAGTAAAGTTCAGTCCTACGATTTTGACATTGAGTATAAAAAGGGAAAAATGAATGTTGTGGCTAATGCACTCTCTCGTAAGCCCACATTCTCTTTGCTGCAAATGTTTAATGAATGGAAGATCCAGTTGGCTACTGAATATTCTAAAGAACAGTTTTCTTGTGAATTTTTGGATGGGGTAAACCAGAGTGAAGAGTACAAAGTTCATGATGACCTCATCTACTACAAAATCAAATTTTTCTTAGTGCCCATATCTACACTAAAGAGGAATATTTTAGAAGTTGCACATGATGCACCAGTGGCTGGTCACCCTGGTTTTTTGAGGACTTATCAGAAGGTAAGGGAGAGATTTACTTGGAAGGGACTTAAATATGATGTTCTCATGTATGTGAAGGAATGTTTTGCATGTCAAAAGAACAAACTAGAGCACACACACCTTGGTCGACTTCTCTAGCCACTTCCTATTCCAGATAAAAAATGGGAAAGTGTATCCATGTACTTTATCACCGGGCTTCCAAAGTCCCAAGGGAAAGACAATATTTATGTGGTGGTGGATAGGTCAACAAAATATGCACACTTTTTTGTAGTAACATCCACTATTTTTCTAGTGAGGTTGTTTCCCTATTCTTCAAGGACATTTTCAGGTTGCATGGACTGCCTAGAACCATAATCTGTGACAGAGATAGTAATTTCACTAGTGATTTTTGGCAGGAATAGTTTGATCTGGCTGGAACAAATATGAACATGAGCACAAGCTATCACCCCAGAACAAATGGAAAAACTGAAAGGGTGAATCAATGGATTGAAGGGTCCCTCCATAACTATGTTACGGGACAACAAGGAGCTTGGTAAACTTGGCTCCACCTGGGTGAGTTCTATTACAACACTACATTTCTTCTTTCTATCAGAATGGCAGCCTTTTTGACCTTGTATGGGTATGAAGCTATAAATTTTGCAGACTTATTGTTTGGAGATTGTAGGGAATAAAAAGCTAAAGATTGGTTGCAGGAAAACCAAGAAATTTTAAGGGCATTGAAAGACAGTATGCAGATGGCACATAATCGACAAAAGATGTATGTAGATAAGCACAAAATAGACAGAGTTTTCCAAGTGGAAGACTCAGTGTACCTAACGCTGCAACCTTATAGGCAATATTCCTTGAAGAAGAAAGGGGCTCAAAAACTTCAGCTAAGGTTTTATGGACCCTACAAGATTATTAGAAAGGTTGGTGAAGTGGCCTATGAGTTTGATTTTCCAGCAAACAACAAAATCCATAATTTTTTTCATGTGTCTTGTCTAAAGAAAGTAGTTGTACAACAGATAGTAGCTTCTAAAGAACTTCCACTTCTAGATGATGAAGGCCATTTGGTCTTAGTACCAGAGAAAGTGTTGATGGGGAGAGAAAGGAAATCAAGGAATAGAACAATCAAGGAACATTTGATATAGTGGAAAGGATTACCCATTGAAGATGCTACTTTGGAGGATGAGCAGATCTTGCAGCACCCTTCTTTGCTTCTACTTGAGGACAAGCAGATGTGGGAGGGGAGGACTGTCATGTCCCTTCATTTTGATCATTAAAAGTGTCGACCATGCTGAAAATCCTAGGGGTTCAAATTGACATTAATTATTCTTCCTAGGGAAATTTTAATAATAATTATTATTGAGGCATGTATTTAATTTTTATTCATCATTATTATTAATTATACAATTTAATGATGTGGAAATGAGCTTTCCATGTCAGGGGGGCGCATTGTGAAAGTCAACTTGCCAAGTTAAAAAAAGAGGAAACTCTATGACAAAAGTAGTTAGAGAGGAAAAGGGAAAGTGCCTAAAAGCAACAAAAAAGCAGACAGAGACAAAAGAATGAAATTTTTGCAAAGGAGGGTGCAATTTCCTCTTGGAGAAATTAGAAAATATGTAAGGACAAAAGAAGGAAAGTTTTGGAAAAGGAGGGCACAGCTTCCTTATGGAGACTCAGTCTCAAAAGCAGGGAAAATAAAAAAGTTTTCATGAACAAAAGAACCAACTACTTGACTAAGGAGGGTGCAGTTACTAAATCATAGGGATGAGTTGTACATGGAAACATCTCCACATGGTCCTACATTCCAAATTTCCCAAGGAGGGTGCTTATGTGTCTAGGGTTAGGGATTCTAGGCAGTTGAGTTGCTCTCACAGGTCACCATTGGACTCCACTTGCTAAATAGGTCACCTAGGATGCTATTATAGGAAACTTTGAGCCCATTGACTCAGTTTGGTTGATGTGTTTATTGATATATTCTTATGTGAGCATGCCTTGATGAGTGATGTGCCTTAGACACTTTGTAAATTTGAGCATATAGATCTGTAGAAAAAAACAAAACTCACAAAGAAGATCTCACAATTTACTCAGCAATTGAAGAATGAAACAGTGCAAAAGGCTTGCAGCTGTGAATGCTTTCATTAATCAAAAAAGTAATTCAGATAATAATTACAATAATGTAAAATGGCTTTAATAGCCACAAGCAATTCGAATCCACATGAGGAAGTTCAAATTGATTAGACTTACTTGACTGTAGGTAACCAAGACTTTGCTGCAGGTAACCAAGACTTTGTCTAAATCACTATCAGAGGACCCAGTAGTTAACTGTCCTTGTCTAAATCATAACCGGAGTTCTAAAACACAACCAAGTGTTACATTTAGTATTAAATAATGGTTAACTGACTGTGGTAGGTGAGAAAAGCGCCCCACATGTGTGCAATCAATTAAACCTAGCACTAACTGAATGTAGAGGGATAGAACTGAATGTAATTAACTCCTAACTTGGCTTGACTAGTCATTAATGGAAGTGAACTAACCTTGGTTGGTTTCGGCACTCCCAGTTGCTTCCTAAATTGTAGGGATTGATCTAGGAGACTCCTAAACTTATGCAATCAAGTGCAATAAGTGGCAGTGAGCCTCAATTAGTGTTCCCCACACTTTGGTAACTGAAACATGTGCCCCAATTAGGTCAAGTTTACCCAATGGTGCTAATGACTATAAATAGACTGGATGGACTCCCGATTTAGACATGACTCCTGATTTAGACATATGACCAAATTTGGACAAGGGAGGATTAATAATCCTAACACCCCCCCTGAATGCTAGCTTGGACAAACTGTGGGCCCTGGTAACTAAGAACATAGGTCACCCATTACATCAAGTAAAAATAAAGTAGCTGCTCAATACAAGAAACTAGGGAAAAAACCACATGGGAAAAAATTCCTTCTTCTAGCTAAGCAGGTAGAATCAGGTCTCAAGTTTGAAAAACTTGAAAATATGTTGCTGCAATATTCATCTCTGTGAGGCAGTGAAGCAACATGCATGGTGTGCTGTGCACATGTATTCTGGGGCCTGGCATGTAGACTTCTCCTTTTTCTCCAAAATTGATGATGGAAGGAAGGAGGAATGTAACCTTTGTCTCTTGCTAAATGAGGAGGTGTATGATCATATCCATTCTTCTAAATGTAGGAGGACTGAGCCCTTGCCATATTGCATCTTACAGGAAGTCTATTGCATCTCTCTGAAGGAGGAAAAACAGTATGGCATAGCGCAAGAGTCTTTCCTTTCTGAGTGTCAGTTGAGTTTCCAGTCATCTTCCTAGCTTCCAGTTTGGAAGTAGGGACTGAATCTAGATCTGAGTCACCCTGAATCTTAATGTCATAAACTGATATAGATGGATCTGTAATACTAGTAGAAGCTATAAAAGAAGTAGATGCAATGTTTTTACCTTCCCTTGCAGGTGGCTGCTGAGAGTGCACTGGTTCTGAAGGAGGCATGAAATGTGAAAACTCATATGCTTTTGAAGCATGATTCGCAATACCCTTTGCTATGATGCTCCCAGTAGAGATATCTGTGATCTCCACTGAGTTAGGACCAAAGATCACTCGCTTTGAAGATCCAGTATGGGTCATCTGATAGACAGATAACATGTTTGAAGTTAGGGAGGGAACAAACAACACATCTTTGAACCTTCCATGTTCAAGTTGGATAGAGCCCTTCCCTTTGGTTTGGATTTTATTGTTATTGCCCATCTGAATACTAGGACCATCAAAGGACTGAAAAGAAGAGAAAGATTCTATGGATGCAGCCATATGATTGGAAGCTCCAGAATCAATGAGAAAGGTAGGTGTTGATGTGCAGAAATCTTTCAGTGCATGTCCTTTCCTTGGGTATTCTTCTTCTTCTTCTTCAGAGTCTTCCTTCCTTGCGCTAGTAGGTACAGAAATGTTGTGCCTTTTCAAAAGAAGAGCCATTTCATCAAGTTGTCTTCTCATACAGGAGCTTTTTGAATGGAAGCCCCTTCCACAGTAAGGGCAGAGGACCTTTCCTTTTCCATTATTCTTGCTTCTCTTCAAACTTGAAGGTTCTTTTGACTGTTCAGACTCATCTCTTTGCTTCCCTCTATCATTCGCTACCTTATCTCCTCTTGCAACAAGATCTAGATCTTTGGGAGATCGAATGATCCCCATTTGGATCAATTTATCATTTTCAGAAATAAGAGATTGAATGAAAGCATTAAGAGTGGGCATCTTCCAATTTGGAGTAGTGAGCCTTACTGTTTGGAAGGTGGATACAAAGACTGAGTAGTCTGAATTGATCTTTGTGAGAATAGCAAGGATGAGCTGATCTTCATCCTTCTTCATGTTGCATTACTTCAACTGATATATCAGGTTCTTGAACTTTGAGAAGAATTCATTTAGAGATTCGAAATCTGATGGATTGAGAGTAATCAGATCATTTTCTAGCTGATGGATCCTCATCTCATCATGCTTATCAAACAAAGAAGAAAGCTTGTCCCAAACCTCCTTGGGAGTGTCCAAGTCTTGGATGTGAAATTGAAGATCCTTAGAGACTGAGAATTGCATGAGTCCAATGGCTTCATCAAGCCTGTTCATGTACTTAGCTTTGTCTTTATCTGATTCTGGCTCTTCCTCTATTTCTTATATGAGTCTAAAGAGATGCTTGGTGCGGAGCAATATTTTCATGTCTTCCTTCCACTGGTGATAGTTGAAGGGAGTGAGAGGCTCTATTTGATGAGCCATTTTGAAGTAATAGGAAGAACTGAGCTGCTGTAGCGAATGTAATGAGAAGTAGAGGCTGCTTGTAGCGAATGCTGTAAGAAAACCTGATAACCTATCACACAATCAAACAAACAAAGTGACAACAGAGTCCGCGCCCCACCGGATATCGACGTGCTTGGAAGAAAACATAGCCGTAAGCTGACCAGTGAGGAATCTGGAGGAGCCAGTTAATTCAGAACTATAATGCGCATCCTCTGCAAGTCTGCTTATGATACGAAGTGCTGAGAGTTGCACCCCATGATGAGGCGACAACAAATCCAATGCAAATTCAGTGGCAGTATGGTTTTGATCGGCAATAAGAATGTTCACCACGTCCTCGGGTGATAGCAATTCTAAAATTTTCAGAACAAGGCGGTGGATGCGAAGAGGCAACTCGTCATCGGCATGGCGGTGTTTTCTTTTTAATAAAAAAAGAAAGTGGGGGATCGCTCCTTCTTGGATTATGTCTATCTGAGCTGAATCACTCTTTCTGGCAAGCGATTTCAAGAGGTTCAAAGCGCACTCTTCCAAGATCTCGACATCTGCAGGAACGCCATCACGATCGTTGCTTGAAATCTGGGAAGTAATTTCAAGCTGTTGAATTAAAACGGAAACAGCTCCCTCTTCCACTATGGTTTCTGCGCGCTCCTCGTCATTTTTGAGAATTCCCTTAAGGGCACGAACAGCTTGGGCCTTGTTATCTAATTCACAAGAGCTTTCAACATTTAAAAAAAAAAAAAACAAATTGATCCGGTTGGAGATCTGAGGAGGAGAGGAGTCTTGTCCACCGAGGCTTTGATACCATGTAAATTTGAGCATATAGATCTGTAGACAAAAACAAAACTCACAAATAAGATCTCACAATTTACTTAGCAATTGAAGAATGAAACAGTGCAAAAGGCTTGCAGCTGTGAATGCTTTCATTAATCAAAAAAGTAATTCAGATAATAATTACAATAATGTAAAATGGATTTAATAGCCACAAGCAATTCAAATCCACATGAGGAAGTTCGAATTGATTAGACTTACTTGACTGTAGGTAACCAAGACTTTGCTGTAGGTAACCAAGACTTTGTCTAAATCACTATCGGAGGACCCAGTAGTTAACTGTCCTTGTCTAAATCATAACCGGAGTTCTAAAACACAACCAAGTGTTACATTTAGTATTAAATAATGGTTAACTGACTGTGGTAGGTGAGAAAAGCGCCCCACATGTGTGCAATCAACTAAACCTAGCACTAACTGAATGTAGAGGGCTAGAACTGAATGTAACTGACTCCCTACTTGGCTTGACTAGTCATTAATGGAAGTGAACTAACCTTGGTTGGTTTCATCACTTCCAGTTGCTTCCTAAATTGTAGGGATTGATCTAGGAGACTCCTAAGCTTATGCAATCAAGTGCAATAAGTGGCAGTGAGCCTCAATTAGTGTTCCCCACACTTAGGTAACTGAAACATGTGCCCCAATTAGGTCAAGTTTAACCAATGGTGCTAATGACTATAAATAGACTGGATGGACTCCTGATTTAGACATGACTCCCGATTTAGACATATGACCAAATTTGGACAAGAGAGGATTAATAATCCTAACAGGGAGATGAGCCCCAAACATTCCCTTCCCCACTCCTTCATTCCTATTCTCTTCTATTTGCAGTTATGGAGCACTTGAGTTTCAGCCATTGAATTCCTATCAGAAATATTTTTCAGACTCCATCACATTCAGGTTGAGCTCCAGTGAATCCCATGCTTCATCTATACTCTCAGCCCTTCTTTTGTCATATTTTGGGCCTTTTGCTCACCATTTTGGAGTCTCCTTATGCAATAATAACTATATCCAATGATATATAATTTATAACAGATGATAAAACTGTCATTTATATTGATCACATTGAAATAATTCTGTCCCTGAATTTTACCTTCTTAGTTTCACATAAAAAGCTTGATTTGTCATTGTAATGGGGGGAATTGATCAATCTAGTGCAATAAGGAATAAACAAAGGTTGTGGGAATGATTTGAAGGGTTTTATATTTTAATTGAAGTGGTATTATTCTCTTTCATATTTCATATACAGCACTTAATTCAATCTGTTATGAATTCTTTGCTTTATTTTGCACCCTAGCTAGAATGCTAGTTTTAAATGACTAGTTTTACCATTTCTGCTATAAAATGAGTTATGTACACTCAAATCTAGTTCTTTAAGTTCCTTTGTATCAATAAAAAACCAAAATTCCAATATATAACTCCATATCATATTTTATTTGGTTATGTACAGTCATTTTGGATCCTCCATTGCACAGGGTCTCACTAGGCCAAAATTGCCTAAAATTGCCAATTCTTCCCTAAACCCTCCAGACAACTACAGATCTGTTAGAAAATCTCCCAAATCATGTTTTCTGATGTATTAAGGTCTGATAACAACTCTTCACATTTTCCCAATCCCTTGGTCAGAAGAACAGAAGGAATTTCCCTAGTTTCACGGTTGGGTGACCCAGAAGCGTGGGAGTAGGTTTCTACATAGCGGACTATGAAACTTGAATGGTCCCTGATATAAATGTGTTAGAGGAAATGAATTAAATGTTATGAAATTAATCTTATTTTCTTCCCACTACCTACTCCTATGTCTTTAAATTTCCCCAACAAAACACCTTGATTTGCCTAGTCTGAAGATACACTGAGTGGTTGTAATTTAATATCAGAAATTTTATATAATTTGCAGCATTATTTAGTGTTCAGGTCTGCATATCAGACTTGTGAAAATTACAAACTTACATATACTAGACATGTTTAGCTTATGTTGTTATTGTTGTAGCAAGGTATATGCATCAGCCGCATGAGGTCCATTGGAAGGCAGCTAAAAAAATCCTTCAATATGTTCAGGGAACAAAGAGTTTCAAGGTACACCATGCAGCTAGTTCTTCACTAGAACTAGTTGTATTTTCTGATTCGTATTGGGATGGAGATCCCAATGACAGAAATTCCACTTCAAGTTTTGTTTTTATGCTTGTTGATGTTCCCATTTTCCAGTCTAGTAAGAAACAACACACAATTTCTCTTTCTTCAATTGAGGCCAAATACAGGGGAGCAGTGAATGTAACCACACAATATGTGTAGTTTCAAGGTATTCTTTGGGAACTTGATGTTGCATTTGATTCACCCACTACCATTTGGTGTGATAATCAAATTGCCATCAATATATCTACAGATCCAGTAAGGAGGCAGAGAACAAAGCACATAGAGATCCATCCACCGAGAAAACTACTGACATATTCACCAAGAGTTTTACTAAGAAGAAATTCACTTACTTGAGATCATTGCTTGGAGTGAGTGATGGATGGTGATTGCTTCCATTCACTTACAAGTTTTAAACTCCATGCCCATTTTATAGGGGAGGTTTTGTCCCATGAGGTTTTCCTCTTTTCCTCATTTTACATGGACAAATAATTTTATGTTTGTAATGAGGTGACTTGAGCCTTTGTTTCCAAGGACTCCAATAATATTTTTATGAGTTGTACTAAGTCATGGTTAAGGGGGGGTGTTAGAACAATAATCCAAGACTCAGTACCTTGGTTTATAACCTTATTCAATTTCATTTGCTTCTTAGTATTAAATTGATATGGTTTAGACTTAGGTAATTTTCCAAGGAGGTGAACTGGTTATTTACAAGGCTTTCACACCTACACCAGCGCTATAGTTGGTAAACCCAACACATTTTCTCCCTCATTTATTTCCTTGGAGTGCTACATCCTTGATTTGGGTGATCTAGGTTTGACTAGAAGGAATTAGGTGTATTGATTAGAGCAAATTTGGGGTCTAAAATGGGCCTTATAAAAAAACGAGGCAACAATAAATTCTTGTGTGTTGGAATTCAAGAACCAATAAAATTTCAATAAAATTATTCAACCATAATGGTTTACTTGACACATTTTTCATTAAAAAAAACTAATTTTTTTGTTCGTATTTTCAACATATCTCTATGTGTATTTACTCAAATTTCGAGGGGGGGGGATCATTAGATGCAGAATTTAATTCCGCATCCAATGAATACCCACACTGCATACTTTTGATGGACCCATCTACCCCAAAAACACAAAATAGCTACAAAAACATGACGACGATGTAAAAACACGAGGAAATATGTTGAAAATACGAAGAAAAAAAGTATGTTTTTCTTTCTTCCTCCAAAATTAATAAATATTATTTTATTATTTTCCTTAGGAGGCCCATTTTAGACCTCAAATTTCCTCTAATGTTTGTCCATTTTGGTTTTCCTAGGAACATTTATTGTCACCTAGAGCCTATTATAATTTGAATGCCATTTATATCTTCAAGCAAATAGTTCTAATAATGTTTGCAACAAATAGATGGAGAATGAAGATACAAACTGAACAAAACAAACAACACAGAAAACAGACAAGTATTTCTCAGGAATTTATAGTATCATTCACAATAATAATATCCAGTGTTACAATAGTTTAAATAGGAAGAATTCGAATGCATGGGATATGAATTCGAGTCTCCCATGTGGATATGACTGTATCTAATTGAATCTCTAACTCATGGTCTCCCAATCAATATCGGATTCCAAAATCAACTCCCAGATGTCCAACCAACTCAAACAAACAGTGACAACTAGTTAACTCAGTGCAACTGAGTGTGTTAGGTTGGAAAAGATGCCTACTCCACATGCATCCATGCAAGACATGTACTAGCTAATTGTTTGAGAACCAACTAAAAGTAACTGAGGGATAACTAATACTAACTAGTACTAACTCCAACAAACTAAAGTAGGTTGGTGTTGGGGCTCCCAGTGGCTCCTAAAATGTAGGGATTGGTCTATGAGGCACCCAAACTTATGCATGCACATGCAATAAGTGGTAGTTAACCTCTAGCAGTGTTCCCCACACTCCAGTGACTGGTACATGTGTCCCCATCAAGCCAAGTGGACCCAATGGTACTAGTGGACCCAATTAATTAATTAAGGTTTCTAAGTTAGGCTAATTAATATAATAGAAAGTATGAACAAGGGAGGATTAATAATCCTAAACCCCCCCTGAATCCTAACTTGGACAACTGTGGGCCCTGGTAACAAGACCATAGGTCACCTAATATACAATCTAAGAGACATAATACAAATGAGGTAGGAAAACCTTTTGGGAAACCCCCCCTCAAAAATAGGAGTTGAGAATCAGGCATTAATGCCCAAAAGAGACCTGAGAAAGGCAAATCTCATTTCGGTAAAAGACTTGGTAAAAATATCTTCATTTTGGTCCTCTGTCAGACAATAGTGCAGTGTGATGGTTCTGTCATGCACCAGTTCTCGAATGTAGTGCATGTGAACCTCTATGTGCTTTGTCCTTTGCTTCTGAACTGGATCACTGGAGATCTTTATTGTACTCTAGTTGTCCCAATAGAGATATTCTATATGTGAATTCTAAATATTGAATTCTGTCAAGATTCCATGTAGCCAAACTGCCTGAATAGCTGCATTCATAGCTCCCTGATACTCTTCTTCTGCTGAAAAGTGTGCAAGGGTTTCTTGCTTCTTGCTGGACCAACAAATTGGCCCAGATCCAATCATGAATACAAAACCTGAGGTGGATTTCCTATCATTTCCATATCTTGCCCAGTCTGAGTCAGTAAATCCTGTGAGATCCAGATGTGCTCCAACAACATAGTGGATCCCATAATCAATAGTACCCTGCACATAGTGTAAGATCCTCTTTTCTTCCTTTCAGTGCAGCTCATGTAGCTCCTTCATATACCTAGCAACAACACTCACAGCATAGGATATGTCTATTCTCGAATGAGTGAGATATAGAAGGCTTCCAATGAGCTGTCTGTAGAGAGTGTTGTCCACCAAAGGTGTGGAACCACCTTCTTCAAGCTTGATGCCTTATAGAAAAGGGCAGGGGCCTGCCTTGCAATCCTCCATGTGGAATATCTTAAGCATGTCTGATGAATACCTAGACTATGAGATCGTGATTCCCAAAGTCTTTTGACTTACTTCGATACCAATGAACTATCTTAATAGTCCTAAGTCAGTCATAGCGAATGATTTATTAAGAGCAGACTTGATGCTGCTCAATCTAGTAGCAGAGCTTCTAGTAATGAGCAAGTGATCCACATATAATACAACTAGAAGCAAGAAACCCTCCTTCTTCTTCATGTATATATTGCAATCATATTTGCACCTTTCAAACTTCCAAGAGATGAGGAATGCATCCATCTTGGAGTACCATGCCCTTGGGGCTTGTTTGAATCATTACATAGATTTCCTCTATCTGCAGACTAAGGAAGGATCATCAATAAACCCCTCAGGTTGTTTCATATATATCTCCTCCTCCAAATCACCATGGAGGAAGGAACTCTTCACATCCATGTGATGTAGTTTCCATCTCTTGGAAGTAGCAATGGCCAATACCATCCTGATGAAGTCCATTCTAGCTACAGGAGCCAATGTATCATTGTAGTCCAAGCCTTAGACCTGAGAATACCCTTTTTCCACCAACCGATCCTTGTACTTGGTTGCGGTCCCATCAATAGCTATTTTGGTTTTGTAGATCCATTTGCACTGAACCAGTTTCCTTCTTGGAGGTAAGGGGACAAAATCCCAGGTCTGGTTGTCATGTAGCGAATCAAACTCCTCATCCATGGCTGCCTGCAAGATCAATGATTTTTTCAAGAATGTGAAATTGATGTTTTGGGGTGATGCATCAGTATTGCATCATGTTTGAGAAATATAAGTACATTTTATGCTCTTGAATACAAGGCTCACATGATATGTGGTTTGGACACCTTCCTTTGGTTATGTATCTCAGGGTTTTTGGTTCCACCTTCTATGCCTTGATACCAAAGGAGGAAAGAAACAAAGTTTGTGCTAGAAGTCGAAGATACATTTTCTTGGGGTATTAAGACACTTCCAAGGTATACCATATTTATGATAATGTAAACAATAAATCTGTTGTTTCCATAGATGTCATTTTTCTTCAAACTAATATAAATGACAAGTTTATTGAAATACAACTTGATCATTTGAAGACGTTTTCTCATATAAATACATATTATGAATTTGATAATGAAATTCCAAACCTTGAAGGGGGAATCCCAATATTCGATCAAGATCAATATTTGGAATTTCGTTTTGAATAACCAACAACCCCTCATGAAGAAACTCATTGTTAGCACTATTTTTAGCTAAGTAGTTGGAGGGGGTTATGCCAACAAAAGAAAGAGGAAGCTCTGAAAATTTTCCATATTATATGACCTTAAAGGGTATTGATGGGGTTCCTACATGTATAAGGGGTTTGTTCGTTGCTTTGAAGTGCAAAATTATTGAAAATACCAAATTTTAACCCTGTAAATATGCCTGAATAAGAAAAATATGCTCAAGATTATATGGTGACAAGAATGAAGGGCATGGATGCACAATGGATAAAATCAAAGGCTGCAAATGATTTCCCCAAGGAAAGATGCTCAAAATATTTTTTTTTGATATTGGAAGAATAAGGTTAAGTTTCAGGCATAATCAGTTGTTGGATGAACACATGAAAGCAGATCGACAGTGCATAAAGATTTTGCTGAGAGAACATGAGAGGAGAAATAAATTATGGAGGATTGTGAAATCTGGCATTCCCCTCAGGTTTCAACGGTTGAGATCTGATGGTGTTGAAAATCAACGATGGGAGTGGATTTCATAATGGAAATATGTGCGAGGAATTGAAATTTTTATGATTGCAAAATCCTATGGGAGGTACATGTTTCAACAGTGAAGACAATCAAGGTTGGATATCTACGATGCAGATTTATTTCACATTGACAACTAGCACGGGGAAAGTATATTTTTCAATCTGTGAAATCCTATAGGACCCACATATTCCAATGGTCACAATCTTGAGCGAAGTAGATCTATGGTGGACATGCATTTAGCAGTCACAACATGTACGAAAGAATTAAGTTTTCGGATTTGTGAAATCAGGTAGGCCCAACAAGTTTGAACGACATAGATCTTGGAAGATTCTTCATCTGCACTCCAAATTGATTTCGGAATGGGAACAAGAAAGAAGTTAATCAGGTTGGAGGATTGCGAAATTGGGTAAGAGAAGCATCATTGGACGGTTAATATTTATGGTAGATCAATATCTACAGTTGGAAATTATTTCGCAACGAACAGATGTAAGGAAAGGTAGAAAGATGGAAGCTGAAAAATGGACATAAAGGGTCGATGAAATGAATGGTGTAGATTTGAACCTTGAAACATATATGGTTCAAAAACATTTCACAAGGAAAACATGCTCACTTTGAGCCTGCGACCAAAACTGTGAAATTGGTTAAGATAAATGAAGAATTAACGGTTGGAAGGCTAGTATCTAGATCAATGGTTATAATTCAATATCAGATTGTGAGTTGTAGGAAGGATAAGGGGGTAATGTTGTATTGGAGGGAAATAACAGGTTAAGCTGGAAACTGATCGACGATGTAAAATGAATCATGCAGAATGGAAGGCTAAGAATTGTTTCTATTGCAGAAGATGCAAGATTGATAGAAATATAAAGAATTAAAAAAATACCTTACATGTGAAATTGGGGTATTATTTTATTCTCCTACATAAAAAAACAAAAGCTAAAAATAGTGTAGAAGCAACCAACTCATATGACGTCCTTTGGCCACTTGTCAATACATCAGGTAGGCCTTTGGCTCTTCTAAAACTATATAAAATCTCTCAAGTTGAAAGTGTAGAGGCCCATAACCTAGAATACTAGAAAGTTGAAGAGTTGTTTGAAGATAGAGATGCAGAATTTTTTGATACTATTTGTTTAAATGGACCAATTGATACTGTTAAGAAAAAGCTAAAAATACTTAAGGACCAAGGAATTGATATTCACAATGTTTACGCCTCTTACTTCCACTTTTTCACTACTGACCAAACCCTAAACTGTTGGATTCATTTACCCAACATGCACACTAATTTGGTCATTTTGACCTTGTTAGACCACTATCCTAAGTTTAATTGACTTAATTGGCATCAGATGAGCACACTATGACATCAACATGAGAACACCCATGCCTACCTTCAATCAAGGAGGCTAACTAAGCCTTCACCTTCAATCAGGGAGGTTAACTGGGCTTCCTCCTTCAATTAGGGAGGCTAACTGGGCTTCCTCCTTCAATCAGGGAACCATTCTGGGGTGATCTGAGTGTCATAAATGCACCTAATTGCTAAATGATTGTTACAATCAGTTAAGCTGAGTTGTGAAGGAACCTCCATTCATTATTTGATTATTATTTATGGACCAAAGACAACTAGGGCACCTCCAACCACTCTTGATGACCAGTTTGACTTTGTTTAGCCTCATTGGGGTTCATTGGAGTTGATGAGGCGCTACCACTTGTTGATTGGCATGTAGTGACATGTGTCTGAGCTAATTTCAGTTAGACTCAGTCATCCATTGCACTCTGATACAGTTAGGACTCAGTTGATTCAATCATGGCTTGATCAATGGGTTAACTAAGTGTGTTTACTGTGGCTGACATTCAGTTAAGATACACCCATTCATTCAATTCGAATGACCTCCTTGGGAATTCAAATTGTCTTGGAATTCATGCACCTTTCATGATCATTGTATTGCATTACTCATTCTTTTATTGAATATACAGAGCCGCTACTCCTATTGTAGCACCATTATGCCATTTTCATTCTTTATTGTCTGAAATATCTTATGAGGTTGTGTTTTATTCCCTAGATTACTGTGATAGATTAATATGGTATTAGAGCTCATGGAGCGATGAAGATCATATCTCTCAAAAACATGGTTTTTGATAGATCTTGCATGAAAAATTGAGCAAAAGCTCAAAATTCCAGCACTGCACCAGAAGCAAAAGATTACCACTTAATACCCCAAGTTAAGGAATTGTTGATCAAGAATTGTTGATCAATTATGCTGGGTGTGATGAAAGCCTAAAATGTGCAAGTTGTTCGACCTTATGGCTCCCCTTTTGTTGTGATTTGCAGGTTTCAATAGGTGAAAAACATTCGTTGTAGCAGTTTGAGATGGCTTCTTCCGTCGAACTCTTGACTCTGTTCAATTTCCATTCATGGAAAGGAGATATGGAGATCTAGCTACATGCCAGAGGACTCTACTGGGTCACTATGGGCATTGAATAAGATCCTACTCATGTGATAGACAAAGCTATATTCTTGAACAAGAAATATGAAGCATTTGGTTTCTTGTGGCTCTCTATTTCCAAGGATCTTCTTTTCCACCTCTCGGGATTGAAGACTCCAAAGGAATTTTGGGACAAATTGGATACCCTGTATGGAAAATAGGATGATTTGAGAGTTTATTATCTTAAAAATGAGTTGATGTCTCTCCAACCTTCTAATTTCAAGACCTTAAATGATTTTTTCACAAAGTTCAAGCACATTGTCTTACTGTTGAAGCAGTGTAAGGTAGAGAAGGAGGATGATTAGCTCATCCTCTCCATTCTCTCCAAACATGGATCTGATTATTTAGTGTTTGTCTCTACATTCTGTGCGGGGAATCTCACAACCCCTGGATGGAATATACCTTCACTCAATGCCTTCATTGAGTCGCTAACAAGTGAACATGATAAGCTTATATAGATGGGGATCACCAGATCCTTCCATGATCAATCTGTCTATGCTTTGGGGCCCAAAGATCTTAAGGGTAAAGGAAATTAGTAGAAGAACCCAAAAACCAAATTTGAAGCTTCTAAGCCTAAAGTTGAAAACCAGCAGTAGGAAGAGCCTTCTGGCTCGAAGAAGAACAAAAACAAAAGAAATCATGGAAAGGAAAAAGTCAAGTGTTCGTACTACGGGAAGGGCTTCCACCATGAACATACCTCCATGAAAAATAAACTTGATGAATCTAATTCTATTCTTGAGAAAAATCACATCAATCCTCTGGAAATCTTTTGGAGGAGAGATCAGCAAGATCAGGAACCACAGCATGAAAGAGGTCATGCTCTCATGGAAAGCACTTTGAAGTCCAATGCTCTTTTGATATATTCTAGAGCTTCAAATCACATGATGGCTGATAGAGACTCCTTATAATCTTTGGAGACTGGAAAAACCATTCCCATCCACTTGGGAGATGACTCCACAATCATATTCGAAGCACAAGGTACTGTAAATATTGAGCATGGTTATTTTTCCAATGTTCTGTATGTACCATCTCTTCCATCAAAAATTCTAAGTGTTTATGAAATGACACATACAAGAGTGCCCAAGAGAGTCTCCTTTAGCCCAGATGATGTAGATATCATAGAAATTGCATCCAAAAAACTTGTAGCAAAAGGCCTTGCAAACCATCATGTAAAAGCCTAGGAGTTATCTCATTTTGTGGCGGATGCAAAGCCCACCGCATTGCTAAATCATGGAAATGAGGTTAGTAGACTGTGCCATGAGAGGTTTGGCTACCTAAAATTCAATTACTTGCATAAATTACAGAAAAATTCCATGGTTTAAGGCCTCCCGATCATCAAATCTACCACCAGAATTTGCAAGGGCTGTGTTGTTGGAAAGCACCCTGAGCATAAGTTTGACCGAGGGAATGCAAGCCGAGAATCATGCATCTTGGTGCTGATAACCTCTAATATCAGTGGACCCATTCCTACCACATCCATGAATGGATCAAGGTATGTTCTCACTTTCATTGATGACTTTTCCAGATCCATATGGGTCTTTTTTATCAAAAAGAAGTCGAAAGTCTTGGAAAAAATCACTGATTTGAAGGCACTAATTGAGAATGCATCTGGAAAAAAGATCAATATTTTGAGATCTGATAATGGTGGGAAATATATCAGTAATTAGTTTTTTCATATATTTTCCCAAAGTGGTATTCATATCCAACATTCATCCCCCCTACACTTCCCAGTAGAACAGTGTAGCGGAGAGAAAGAATCGGTCTCTCAAGGAGATGACCACTTGCATGCTGGAAGCAAAGAAGATGGCTGAAAATTTGTGGCCTAAATACATGAATGATGCAGCATACATTCATAACATATTTCCACACTCATCCATGAAAGGGAATACCCCTTTCGAAGCCTACTTCAGACATAAGCTGGATGTGTCAAATCTCAGGGTGTTTGGGTCCACTGCATGGGCCTGAATTCTGCATATTAAAAGGAGGGCTTTGTAACAGCAAACCATAGAATTTTTGTTTATTGGATATCCTAATGAATATAAATGTTTCAAGCTGCTGGATATCAAAACAAAAAAAATCATCATTTAAAGGAGTGTCCTGTTTGATGAGCCTCTTTAGGAGGTAGAACTAGTGAAGGAGAAAACTGCTGAATTTCTTTCCTATTCTATTGAATATTTGGATGATGGAATTGGGGGTGATGAACCTCATTCGGATCCTATGATTTCTGATATTAGTGAAAATAAAACATCAAATTCTGAGTCAGAACCTGAAGTACAAAATCATCTCCCAACTTGGGCCAGACAGACACTCTCCTCCGTAGGTAAAAACATTGGAAATCCGGATGATCCAAGAAGAACTCGGTCTGATTTCCAAAGAGCAGGTATTGCGATCTCTTGTCCTGATTATTTTCTGTAAAAATATTTTTATTTAATGATAATTTCAGATCCTAAGTCTTACTACCATTCTAGGAAGGATCCTAGATGGCAAGCTGCCATGGACGAAGAGATGAATTCTCTTCAGAAAAACACTACTTGGGAGCTAGTTTCTCTTCATTTGGGGAGGAAATTGGTACAATGCAAGTGGGTGTTTCAGACTAAGGTTGCTGCTGATGGAATAACCTGAAAATATAAGGAAATTCTGTTAGAATAAGTTTTCTCCCAGGTCCAAGGTGTGGACTACCATGAGACTTTTGCACTGGTTGCAAAAATGGACTCCATCTGCCTAGTTTTGGCAATTTTTGCATCTAAGCACTAGGAAGTGCATCATATGGATGTTAAGTATGCCTTTATACATGGATATATTCATGAGGAGATATTAATGAAGTATCCCAATGGCTACATATTTGATTCATCTTTGGTTTGCAAACTAAATAAGTCACTATACGGGTTAAAACAGGCCCTAAGAGAGTGGTATTACAAGACGGATACCTTCCTTCTCTCGCAAAAATTCCAAAGGTGTAAATCAGATACAAATGTGTATCTACAGAAGTATGATGGTAATTTTATTATTATTGTTTTATATGTTGATGAATTACTGATTAAAGGTAGCACGGTTGCTTCTATTTCAGTCATAAAAAATGCCCTCCACAATGCATTTGAAATGAGCGATTTGGGGCTCTTGAAGAAATTTTTGTGGCTCAAAACTGAGAAAAATATTGATGGGATAATGGTCACTCAGTAAAAATACATATCATACATGTTATTTAATTTTAACATGGATGAATGTAATACTTCTCCATTCTCTTTGCTTTCAAGGATCAACCTTGAAGAAGGAAAAAACACACCTCCCATGGATTGCACTATTTATCGACAGCTGATTGGTAGCTTGCTTTACTTGACTCATTCTCAGCCTGATATATGTTATGCTATGAATTATATGTCAAGATACATGCATAAGCCTCATGATATTCATTGGAAGGAATCCAAGAGGATCCTCCAGTATATTCAGGGAACCAAAATCTACGACATTCACTATGCTGCAGACTCCAAGCTAGAGCTGGTTGGTTACACATATTCTGATTGGGAAGGTGATTCTATTGATCGGAAATCTACTTTCGGATATGTATTTATGTTTTTTGGTGGCCTCTGCTGAAGACAATGCTATGTTGGCCTACTTTTTGCTAGACCAGAAAATACCGAGGAGTGGCGAATGCTTGCATCCAAGCTGTTTGGTTGCAAGGCAGTCTTTCAGAGTTTGATCTTGGTAGTACTTTGTCAACTGTCCTCTTTTGTGACAATCAAAGTTATATTAATATATCCAAAGATCCAGTTACCAAGAAGAGGACCAAGCATGTAGAGATACACATGCACTATATCAGGGAATTGGTGCATGACAGGACCATCATTCTGCAATACTGCCCTGCTGATGAGCAAATTGTCGACATCTTTACCAAGAGATTTTTAGAAAAGAAGTTCACTTAACTCCGTTCACTATTGGGGGTGAGTTCATAAGGGTGATAAGACTACTTTCAGTGTTGATCTTGAGGGGGGGTTTTCCCACTGGGCTTTCCCTCTTTCCTCACTTAGATTTATTTTTTAGCATTGCTTGAGTTACATTATTGTACAAGATGAACTATGGCCTTTGTTTCCGGGGTGCTAGAATTTCATGTATTTTATTTTTACTCCTCCTGAGTATATCTTAAGGTGGGGTGTTGGAGTCATTTACCCAACATGCACACTTAATTTGGTCAATTTGGCCTTGTTAAACCACTATCCTTATTTTAATTAACTTAATTGACATCAGATGAGCACACTATGACATCAGCATGAGAAAAACCACGCCTACCTTAAATCAAGGAGGCCAACTAAGCCTTCACCTTCAATTGGGGAGGTTAACTGGGCTTCCTCCTTCAATTAGGGAGGCTAACTGGGCTTCCTCCTTCAATCGAGGATCCATTCTGGTGTTGGAGACATTTACCACCTTACACACTCATTTTTGTCAAATTGGCCTAGTTACACCACTATCCTAAGTATTATTGGCTTAATTAACATCAGTGGAGGATTAAATTTCATCAGCTAGATCACATCCACGCCTACCTTCAGTCAAGGAGTCTAACTTATCCTTCTCCTACATTCAGGGAGGATAACTAAAGCACTCCAGGAGTGATCTGAGTGATATTAATGCACCTAATTTCTAACTGATGGTTACAATCAGTTAAACAGGGCAGTGAAGGCTCCTCCCTTCATTAAATTCATTATTTAATGATTATTTATTGAACTGGAGTCAACAGGGGCGCCTCCAACCACCTTTGATGTTCAGTTACACTTCAGTTAACCCCATCGAGGTTCATTGGAGTCATTGAAGCACTAGCACTTTATGGTTGGCTTGCTATGACATGTGTCTGATCTCTTTTAGTTGAGACTCAGTTATTTATTGCACTTTGACTTCAGTTAGGGCTCAGTGGAGTCAATTAGGGTTTTCATCAGTGGTTAACTTGAGTGTTGACTATGGATTACATTTAGTTAAGCTAGACTTACTCATTCAATTTGAATGACCTCCTTGGGAATTCGAATTTCTTTTTCATTCATGCTTGCAGCATGACATTGTAATGTAATTTCTCATTCTTTGTGTGAATATACAGAGCGACTACTCATTCTGTAGTCCGATTACACCATTTCATGAGTTATTTGTTGATTAATCTTTGATGAGACTGATGTTTAGTCCCTAGATCAATGTGCAATATTAATATGGTATCATATCTCACGATGGGATGAAGCTCCATCTCTCAAAAACAAGTTTTTTGACAGATTTTTACATGAAAATTGAGTAATAGCTCAAAAATCCAGCACTGCACCAGAAGCCAAGGCTTACCACTTAATACCCCAAGTAAAGAACTTGTTGATCAAGCTTGCTTGATTGACTATGTTGGGTGTGATGAAAGCCTAAAATGTGCAGGTTGTCTGACCTTACATTGCCCTTTTTGTTGTGATTTTCAGGTTTTCTACAGGTGAAGCATTCGCTCCAGCAGATCCAGATGGCCTCCTCAGTAGATCTTTTGACTCGATACAATTTCCACTCATGGAAAGGTGACATGGAGATTCAGTTGTGCTCCAAAGGACTCTATAGAGTCACCATGGACACTGAAGATGATCCTAGTTTAGCCATAGAAAAATCAAAATTCTTGAACAAGAAGGATGAAGCCTTCAGTTTCTTGTGCCTCTCTATTCCCCGTGACCTTCTTTTCCATCTTGCGGGATTGAATATTCCAAAATAAATATGGGACAAATTGGAAAAACTATATGGAAAGCATGATGACTTGAGAGTTTACCAGCTCAAAAATGAATTAATGTCTCAACAACCCTCCAATTTCGAGACTCTAAATGAATTTTTCACAAAGTTCAAGCATACTGTTTTATTGTTGAAGCAATGCAAAGTGGAGAAGGAGGATGATCAGCTCATCCTCGCCATACTCTCCAAACTTGGTGTTGATTATTTAGTTTTTTTTTCTACATTCCATGCGGGGAAGCTCACAACCCCTGGATGGAAGATGCCTAAATGCAATGCCTTCATTGAGTCGCTAACAAGTGAACATGACAAGCTTGTCCAGATGGGGATCATCAGATCTTCTTGTGATCAATCCCTCCATGTCTCGGGGCCCAAATATCTGAAGGGTAAAGGTAAGTAGCAGAAGAACCCAAAAACTAAATTTGATTCTCCTAAGCCTAGAGTTGAAAATCAGCAGCATGATGAGTCTTTAGGCTCAAGGAAGAACAAAGGAAAAGGGCACCATGGCAAGGAAAAAGTCAAGTGTTCTTACTGTGGGAAGGGCTTCCACCTTGCACATGCCTGCTTGAAGAAGAAGCTTAATGAATCTACCTCTCTCCTTGAGAGAAATCACATCAATCTTCCGGAAATATTTCGGAGGAGAGATTAGTAAGATCGGGACCACATCATGAAAAAGGTCATGCCCTCATGGCAAGCACTTCGAAGTCCAAAGCACTCTTGATTGATTCTAGATATTCAAACCACATGATGGATGAAAGAGACTCCTTTTCATCCTTGGATACCGGTAAATCCATCCCCATCCACATGGGAGATGACTCCACCATCATTTCATAAGGACAAGGTACTGTTGATCTTGAAAATGGATTTTTTCAAATGTTTTGTATGTATTGTCTCTGGCATCAAATCTCCTTAGTTTCTATCAGATGACACATACTAGAGTGCCTAAGAGAGTTTCTTTCATCCCAAATTATTTTAAGATAATGGAGCTTGCATCCGGGAAACTCATTGCTAAAGGCCTTGCAAACCATCATGCAAAAGCCTACGAGTTCTCTCACTTTGTTGCGGATGCAAAGCCCACCACTCTTCTAACTCATGGAAATGAAGTTACAAGGCTGTGGCATGAGAGGTTTGGCCATATTAATTTCAAATATTTGCAGCAATTATAGAAAAAATCCATGGTTGAAGGCCTCCTGGTCATCAAGGCAACCACGGGAATTTGCAAGGGCTGTGTGATTGGAAAACACCCTGAGAACAAGTTCGATCGGGGGAAGGAAAACTGAGCTACATGCATATTGGGGCTGATACATTCTGATATTAGCGTTCCGATGCCTATCACATCCATGAATGGATCAAGGTATCTTTTGACCTTTATTGATGATTTTTCAAGGTACACATGGGTCTTCTTTCTAAAAAAGAAGTCTGAAGTATGTGAAACATTTTCTGAATTGAAGGCCTTGATCGAAAATGCCTCTAGGCTTAAGATCAAGATATTGAGATATGATAATGGGGGGGAGTATGTCAGTAATGAGTTGCTGCACATATTCTCCCAAAGTGGTATTCAGGTCCAACATTCAATTCCCTACAGTCCCCAACAGAACGGAGTAGGGGAAAGGAAGAATCAGTCTCTCAAGGAGATGACCACTTGTATGTTGGAATCAAAGAAGCTTGCTACAAATTTGTGGGCTGAAGCCATGCATGCTGTAGCATACATTCAGAACAGGGTGCCACACTCATTCATGAAAGGGAAGACCCCTTTCGAAGCATACTTTGGACACAAGTTGGATGTGTCGAACCTGCGGGTGTTTGGGTCCACTGCATGGGCCTGGATTTCGCTTGATAAAAGAAGGGCTTTGCAACCACAAAGAATAGAATGTTTGTTCATTGGGTATCCTGATGAATCAAAAGGATTCAAGCTGCTGGAGCTAGTGCATGACAGGACCATCATTTTGCAATACTTCCTGATTGATGAGCAGATTCCAGACATCTTCACCAAGAGCTTTTCAGAAAATAAGTTCACTTATCTCCATTCACTGTTGGGGGTGAGTTCATCAGGGTGATTTAGACTACTTTCAGTGTTCAGCTTGAGGGGGGGTTTTTCCCACTGGGTTTTCCCTCTTTTCCTCACTTAGTTTCTTTTTGAGCATTGTTTCAGTTTCAGCATTGTACATGGTGACCTATGGCCTTAGTTGCCAGGGCCCTAGAATTTTTATGCATTTATGTTTTCTAACTACTCCTGAGTATAACTTAAGGGGGGGTGTTGGAGACATTTACCACCATACACACTCATTTTGGTCAATTTGGCCTAGTTACACCACTATCCTAAGTATTATTGGCTTAATTAACATCAGTTGAGCATTAAATGTCATTAGCTAGATCACATCCATGCCTACCTTCAGTTAAGGAGGCTAACTTAGCCTTCTCCTACATTCGGGGAGGCTAACTAGAGCACTCCGGGAGTGATCTGAGTGATATTAATGCACCTAATTGCTAACTGATGGTTACAATTAGTTAAACAGGGTAGTGAAGGCACCTCCCTTCATTAAATTGATTATTTAATGATTATTTAATGAACTGGAGTCAACCAGGGGCACGTCCAACCACCTCTGATATTCAGTTACACTTCAATTAACCTCATTGGGGTTCATTGGAGTTATTGAAGCGCTAGCACTTGATGGTTGGCTTGCTATGACATGTGTCTGATCTCTTTCAGTTGAGACTCAGTCATTTATTGCACTTCGACTTCAGTTAGGGTTCAGTGGAGTCAATTAGGGTTTTGATCAGTGGTTAACTCGAGTGTTGACTATGGCTTACATTTAGTTAATCTAGAATCACTCATTCAATTCGAATGACCTCCTTGGGAATTCAAATTGCTTTGTCATTCATGCTTGCAGCATGATATTATAATGTAATTTCTCATTCTTTGTGTGAATATACAGAGTGGCTACTCATTCTGTAGTCTGATTACACCATTTCATGAGTTATTTGTTGATTAATCTTTGATGATACTGATGTTTAGTCCCTAGATCAATGTGCAAGATTAATATCTGGGGTGATGTAAGTGTCATAAATGCACCTAATTGCTAACTGATTCTTACAATCAATTAAGTTGAGTTGTGAAGGAACCTCCATTCATTATTTGATTATTTATTATTATTATTTATGAACTGGAGACAACTAGGGTGCCTCCAACCACTTCTGATGACCAGTTTGACTTTAGTTAACCTCATCAGGGTTCATTGGAGTTAATGATGTGCTACCACTTGTTGATTGGAATGCAGTGACATGTGTCTAAGCTACTTTCAGTTAGAATCAATCATCCATTGTACTCCGATACAGTTAGGACTTAGTTGAGTCATTCATGGCTTGATCAGTGGGTTAACTAGGTGTGTTTACTATGACTAACATTCAGTTAAGATACACCCATTCATTCAATTCGAATGAACTCCTTGGGAATTTGAATTGTCTTGGAATTCATGCACCTTGCATGATCATTGTATTGCATTACTCATTCTTTTATTGAACATACAGAGCTGCTACTCCTATTGTAGCACCATTATTCCATTTTCATGCTTAATTGTCTGAAATCTCTTATGAGATTGTGTTTTAGTCCCTAGATTACTATGAAAAATTAATATGAATTTCCCAGAATTTGTTAATTGGTGTGCCGACAATTATTCCCTTTCTGAAAGAGTGATAATGGATATTACCAGCTCCAAAATATTATGTTCCATTAATTCTCTGGTCATTAGAAATACCCTATTATTCCCTAATGAATTCACTCTAAAATCTAAGGATTACAATGAGGAGTCCATAGTTCATATGTTTAGAGAGTGTGTAATAAAGAAAAAAGGAATTCTTTAAGAAATGTTTCAAACCAGATGTCGAGCTATTAGACCAACCATTTCCAATTTATGTCGGCCTTTTCAATGAAGAAACCTAGTGCATTGTAACCTTGTTGAGTCATTTTTTAGGTTTATACATGAACACGTATATCACTGAGCCCCTTATGAGTATATTGTTTGTCTTGATTACTTTTCTAGTTGAGTCTGAAGAGTTCGGTCAGTCAATACAGGTTTCATGCCTTAAATTTGATGAATTCTTAGCTAAGAGAATTCATTCTCAGTTAATGGATTTCCACAAGACCAAGACTTTCATATTTCAATCCTACTTGTTGAAAATGTTTCTTTCCTTCAATGAGGAAAATATTCAACTTCCATAGATGGTACTTACTAAGGAAATGAACAAAGATTACACTAAGTTTATGAAATTCCTCATGTCAGGAGTGTATACTGCTATTTTTCAAAAGAATATGCCTAGATTATTGCTAGAAATGAGAAATATATTTCAGATTTCTAAAGAGAAAATTACAGGTGATTGGTTCCTGTTTTAGCATGGGACATTAATTAGGTTGTACGGCTTTTCTCATCCACCTTATTTTTTTCCTTCCTTCTTTACTCCAAGAGTGTTCTCAATGGAATTCATTAGACAAAAGTTAATAGTGGATAATGAACACTTCTTAAATTTTAATAAGTCTACTGAAATCAACTTGTGGAAATTGAACCCAAGAGATAGAACAATTACACTCACAAAATTGCTAATCAAACATGCAAAATTCACACCAACGGAGACTGAAATTGGAGCATAACACTAATCTGTATTCAATAACTATACAATATTCAAAATTGTGAAGTAATAGGCTACTGCAATATATTATTACATGATAGAATATAATGCATAAATATTCCATTCGAAATAGCCAAAAAGTAGGCTTACTAAATCTAGTCAAATCCCCCATAGGTGCATAAAGCAGTTTCCAGATCTATGAAGATGCTCAAAAATTTGCTAAGTCAAGTGGGAAAGCTAAAGAGGGATGGAAAGAAAACTCATACATTCTTTTATTTGGAGAAAAGGAGGTAGTATGATGTGGGAAAAAAACAGGTCAACTACACCTAGTCTAGCTTTTCCTTTTTCCTTAAATCTGAATAAAACAAGGCAGCTTTTTAGAAAAAGCAGATATGCGCTTTGGAGGATATGGAATAAATAAGACATGCTAAATTGGGTTTCCAGTATGTTTCCCAAGTACTCCATGACTCATTTTTAGAATGTGTTGAATTCTAGGACTTGTAGAAGGCAACTAGCATAGAATGGAATCTAGGAAACTAGGTAATAAGACAAAAATAATTAAATTAATGTCTAAGGTAGGTAACTATGGGTTGATTATTATAACACCCCCCCTTAAGCCTAAATTTATGAGTAAATATCAGAAAACTATAGGGCCTTGAAACAAGGCATAGTCACCCTTTACATACTACTTGTCCATACAACCAAGGAAAGAGGAAAAAACCCAGTGGGAAAATCCTCCCTTAAACATGGACAGGAAAAACAAAATTTTGGAAATCTTGTCATCAATCATGCTTCATAGAATGATCAGTGATCCCCAACAATGATTTGAGATTGCTGAAGGTCTTCTCACAAAAAACTTTGGTGAAGATGTCTGCGACTTGTTCTGAAGATGCACAAAAGACTAGATCAATGGTGCCATCATGCAGAAGCTGTCTGATGTAGTGCATATGGATCTCAATGTGCTTGGTTCGCTGTCTCTGAATTTGATCATTGCATATTCGAATGGTGCTCTGATTATCATAGTAGATAATAGTTGAAAACTCTGATTCGAAACCACATTCTCCAAGTATCCCCTGTAACCGCAAACATTGATTTGTTGCATTTACAACTCCTCTATACTCTGCTTCTATAGATGAGAGTGCTATGGCACTCTACTTCTTGCTTGACCAACTGATTGGTCCTTATGCAAGCATGAACACATATCCTAATGTATACTTTCGATCTGTGTTGTCACCTTCTCAATCACTATCAGTAAACCCATTCAAATCAAGATCAGATTTTGCTTTGTAGAATATCCCATGAGTTATTGTTCCTTGAACAAAGTTTAGGATCCTTTTGGATGCTCTCCAGTGGATCTCATGAGGCTTATCCATGTATCTTGAAGCCACACTAACTTCCTAAGATAGATCAGGTTGAGTGCGTGTAAGATAAAGCAAACACCCAATCAACTTCCTATACATTGTATTATTTACCATAGGAGAAGAACCTGCTTCTTCAAGCTTAACTCCTGAAAGGAAGGGAGTCTTTCTTGGCTTGAAATATTTCATGTTGAACTTGTTCAGAAAATCCAAAGCATACTTGTACTGATGTACTTTGATTCCATGTTGGGATTGAGCAATTTTGAGACCCAAGAATTGGCTCTACAATCCCAAATCTGTCATAGAAAATGCATGGTTCATTGCATCCTTCAAGGAGGAATTCTCTTTCTTTGAACTTCCTGTAATGAGAAGGTCATCCACATACAAGACAATAATCATCAAAGAACCATGAATCAGCTTCAAATAGACATTAGGATCATAATTTCATTGAACAAAACTCAGTGATAGTAAAAAGCCATCAATCTTGGCATACCAAGCCCTGGGGGATTTCTTGAGCCCATACAATGATTTATTTAACCTGCACACTAAATATGAATTAGAAACAAACCATTTAGGTTGCTGCATGAAAATATCTTCAGTGAGATCTACATTTAGGAAAGCACACTTCACATCCATGTGATGTACCTCCCACTGCTTCGAAGCTGCAATGGCTAGAGGTAGCCTTATGGATTCCATCTTTGCCACTCGTGAAAAGGTTTCATTGTAGTAAATACCATGTACTTGTGAGTATCCCTTGGCTACCAATATTTCCTTATATTTAAAAGGTGAGCCATCAGCAGAAAACTTAGTCTTGAAAACCCACTTACATTAAACTAGCTTCCTCCCTGGGGGAACATCAACCAGTTCCTAAGTGTTGTTCTTCTGGAGCGAGCTGAATTATTATTTCATGGATGTTAACCATATTGGATCATGTGCTGCATATTAATATGTATGTGGATCTGATTCAACCATCAGATAGCACTTCTCAGCAAATAGAGGATCTTTCACACAAAGGGCACTCTCAAATTGAGATCTAGTCCTCCTAGTGTCACTAGGATTTCCAGCTAGTTCCCCAGCTGCATGAATGGTCTTTGCTGAACATTTTGGTCTTGTAGGAATGTTAGGATATGCAATAAAATAATAATTATCAAACATATCATAATCAGCAAACTCATTAGTCTCTTCACTTACAATCAATGGATCTGGTGGTGAAGAAGACTCTCCAACTTCAACTGCTACTAAAGGCTCTTCTTGGAACTGAACACTTATTTCAATGAAGGATTTGTTAGTGATCAATTTAATAAGCTTATACCCTTTTGAATATTTATAATACCCAAAAAATATACACTCTTGGCTTTGCAGCTGCAAAGCCTTCCTCTTTTCAGCTGGAATTCTAGCCCAAGTCTTTGAGCCAAAAATCCTGAAATGGGTCACATCTGGCTTGTGCGCACTCCAAGATTTGAAAGGAGTCATACCATCAAGATACTTATGAGGCACCCTATTCTGGATGTAGGATGTACATTTTATAGCCTCGGTCCAAAAATTTGGTGGCAAAGTCTTAGCCTCCATCATGTAGGTTGCCATCTCCTTTAGTGATCTATTCTTTCTCTCGGCAACACCATTTTGCTGTGGTGTGTAAGGGATTGAATGCTGCATATGAATACCTACATATTTACAATACTAAATGAACTTAGAATTGACATACTCACCCCCATTGCATATCTGAGGATCTTGAGTTTCCTCCCAGACCGGTTTTCAACCAAGGCTCTAAAGACTTTGAAGAGGTCAAAAACTTTAGACTTATGCTTTAGGAAGTGTACCCAACAATACCTAAAAAATTCATCTATGAAGGTCAGTGCATATTTGGCTTGAATCATGGACATATAAGGGAATGGACCAGAAATATCACTGTGGATCAGCTCAAGAGGTGCAGAGGCTCTCTCATGACTAGCTTTCTCATACTTGTGCTCTGGGTGTTTTCCTAGGATACAACCTCGACAGACTCCCTTAGAAAACTTGATCTTTGGTAACCCTATGACCATATATTTTTCACTCAAATCAGAAAGATACTTGTATTTAATATGGCCAAATATTTCATGCCAAATCTTGCTTGCTTCATTAGCATGAATTAGAAGAGCAGAGGGGTTTGAGTAGGGTAGAAAATGGGAAAACTTGTATACCTTTGAAGTGTGATCTACAACACCTTTTTCTATGACTTTACCATTTGAAATCTCAGTGATTTCAACATAATCAGGGGAAAATATGACCTTCTTTGGAGACCTAGTATGAGTCATTTGATACACTGACAAGAGATTATAGGCAAGACTTAAAACATACAACACATTACTGAACTTACCATGGTCAATATCAATCATTCTCTTCCTCAAACTGTCAGTGAGAGAGTCATCTCCCAAAACTATTGGTGGACCTTTCGACATGTCAAGAGAGGATAATGTCTCTTTTGTTGAAACCATATGTCTAGAAGCTCCATAGTCTATGATGAAGCTAGGTGAGCTTGATGTGCCAGCAAACAAGGCATGTACTCTCTCTCTGTCCTCAGAATTTGATCCTCCTTCCCTCTTCTTTGAGCAATCAGGAAGGGAGATGTTATTCTTCTCGAGGAGTTGGGTCAACATGTCAATTTTCTTCTTCATACAAGACCTCTCAGGATGACAGCCCTTACTGCAGTATGCACACTTGCTCATTTCTCCCGTGTTCTTCTTGGAACCTTGGGGCTTCTCTTCAGACTTGTTCATGTCTCTCTTTTGCTCAGGTGGATTTTTATCTTTTTTCTTGCTTTTTGAATCCACCCTTGAATCTTAAGCAACCAAATCTTGGTCTTTGGAATATTTGATGGTGCCCATCATCATCAACTTATCTTGCTCCTGTGTGAGGGATTCCATGAAATTTGCAAGCTTAGGCATCTTTCAGGATCGAGCTATCAACTTGGTGGCATGGAAGGTCAAAACAAACACTGAATAGTCAAGACCAAGCTTAGAGAGTATGGCCAAAACTAGTTTCTCTTCCTTCTTTTCGATCCCACACTGTTTCAACTACAAAATAAGGGCCTTAAACTTGGAAAAGTAGAGTTGCAATGATTCGAAGCTACCGAGACTCAAGGAGATTAGCTCATTCTCTATTTGATGTCCTCTCATCTCATCTATCTTTCCAAAAATATCTTCTATCTTCTCCCACACTTCATTAGGTGATGTCAATCCATCAAGATGGAAGAGAAGGTCTATTGAAATGCTCAGACACAAAAGACCATAGGCCTCATCCCTCCTATTGTGCCATTTAATTTTCTCTGCAGCTAAATTGGGATCTATCTCAGTTTCTATAGTAAACCTATAGAGACCTTTCACTCTCAACAATATCTCCATCTCATCTTTCCACTCAAATAAATTGAATGGAGTCAAGATGATCTTCTGAGATTGGTCCATAGCTTAGAAACTGTGCCCTCCAGTTAGCAGAATGTGCTCCTAGTCAAGATGTTGAACCTAAAATAGCAATAAGGAAGGAGATAAATCGATATACAAAGGCTCTAATACCATGTGTAAATTTAACCCAAGAGATAGAACAATTACACTCACAAAATTGCTAATCAAACATGCAAAATTCACACCAAAAGAGATTGAAATTGGAGCATAACACTAATCTGTATTAAATAAGTGTACAATAGACAAAATTGTGAATTAATAGGCTGATAAAATATATCATTACATTAGATAATTGAATGCATAAATATGCCATTCGAAATAGTCAAAAAGTAGGCTTACTAAATCTAGTCAAATCCCCCATAGGTGCATAAAGCAGTTTCCAAATCTATGAATATGCTAACGAATTCGCTAAGTCAAGTGGGAAATATAAAGAGGGATGGAAAGAAAAATCATACATGATTTTATTTGTAGAAAAGGAGGGAGGATGATGTGGGAAAAAAAAGTCAACTACACCTAGTCTAGCTTTTCCTTTTGCCTTAAATCTGAATAAAACAAGGCAGCTTTTTAGAAAAAGTAGATATGCACTTTGGAGGATCTGGAATAAAGCAGACATGCTAAATTGGGTTTTCAATATTTTTCCCAAGCACTCCATGACTCAGTTTTAGCATGTGTTGACTTCTAGGACTTGTAGAAGGCAACTAGCATAGAATGGAATCTAGGAAACTAGGTAATAAGACAAAAATAATTAAATTAATGTCTAAGGTAGGTAACTATGGGTTGATTATTCTAATACAAGTATCCATGGTTTGTAGGCCCATTTATCATCAAGAATAAAGCTGCCCTGTAAATGATTGATAGTTTTCTAAAAGAGACGGTATTTTTGACAAAACCTGATGTTAACTATAATCCCTATCATGTTATTTCAAAAAGAAGAAAATCTCTAAAAATAAAGCCTTTTGAGAATGAGGAGATTGTTGTATTAGCAGATGCTACAAATTGGTATGATTATCCAAAAGAGACTCCAAAGGATATTGATATACAATAGGATTCAATTTCTTCTATAAGAGAGATTACTTCATTAAAGCCTGACACTTCCAATTTGATCTTAGCAGCTGAGAACATCACACCTCTGTCCAGTCATTCAAAAAGGACCAATAAGCGATATTTTTCAGATGCAATGGATATTGAAGAAGAAGATACTGCTAGGACTCCAAATAAGAATAATATTGAAGTAGAAGGACAACTCATCCAAGCTACAAAATAAGATAAAGGAAAGAAAAAGATGAACGTGACATGACCTATTTTTAAGGTGAAGGAGTATGCATTTACTGATACACCAGCTGACTCCACATGTCAATTAAAAAAAAATATAATTATTGGAGAAATATAAGGAAACCAAAGATATGAATTCAAATGAAACTTTGAAGTTGTATTCAGAAGTAAGGAAAAATTCTAATCAATAGGTATCCCTTGTTTCCGTTAGAGATTATTCCCAGAATACTCTGAACTTGGCCTTGGCAACCAAGAATAAAGTTGCAGAAATGAAGATGGAATTGGAAAATATACCTATCCCTGACATGATACATTTGCACAAGCAAACATGGGATATTTTTTTTACTGATATGTTGAAATCTACCTTGAAATTATCAAAGTTGAAGACCATTAAAAGAAAAAATGATAATTAGTTGAGATAGGAAAAGGTGGAGGACAATGCCCACCAGGTACAAATAAAAAGTTACACACAAATCTACTGGCTGCTGAGAGCGAAGATGACAAGGGAGCAGGGATACAAAAGTTGTTAAATGAGAAGGATAATGCTATCCAATTGTTCAAAAAGAAGATAAAACTAACTTCTACATAGTTGATACATGGACCTGAATTAGCTGAAATGGAGAAGGAAAAAGAAGGATTGACTACTGAGCTAAATGATTGTAAGGCTAAATTATTAAAGTTATATGAAAAAGAGAATTAGTGGAAAAAGGACATGACTCTAGTTGTTGAGAGTGAGAAGGTTCTCAAAATAAAATATGATGAAATGGAGAGGAAATTATAGGAGAAGGAAAAGGAACTTGAAGGCAGGATTATTCCTCCTACAGCTGAATCTAGTGAGAAGACTATTGTCCAAGCTATGTCAAAAGCAAGAATAAAATATTTATAGCTAACTCGGTTAAAAAATCAAAATAAAAACTTGGAAAACCTGGCATTGCAAAGAGAACAAGAGAGAAAAACTTGGGAAGCCAAATCTCAAGCTTGGGATGCCAAAGGCCAGGAATTGGAAAAACAAAATGACAAATTAATGAAGCAACACGTCAATTACTAGTAAGAGAGGAAAAACATATCATCTGGGATTCCATCATAGAAGAAGAAGACAATTTCAGACCCTACCTTGACTGTATATTGGATAAAGAAGTGTCGATTCATTCATCCAGGAAAATTATGGCAGTAGCTAGGGAAAAATTGAATAAAAAACTAGTTGAGTACGCTAATAATGCCATCACATTTTTGAATGGTTTGTGAGAGGATGATTTGAAAAATCCAAATATCAAGGATAGAATATCAATTATGACCCAGGTCAGGAAATTAGTGAATAAGTATCACCATTTAGACACAGTCCAGGCCAAAGTTGACATTATGGCACATCAAGTAAATATTTTTATTGATATGTTTGATCCTTTATTTAAGAAAGGAATCCCATTCTTTTGTGAAGAAAAAGGTGCAATGCTGACTCAGAAGTAATACCATGAAAAGTTGATGGAATGCAGATTAGATCACAACAATTTCGTTGATATGAACCAATCACTGTTTGGCATAACGATTGTTGATAAATTGGCTGATGAATTTGAAATTTTTTCTCTTTTAAAGAGGCGTGTGCATGTAACAAAGTGAAATTTTAATATTAAATGGGTTAATTAATGTAAATAAACTAAGAGGTGACTTGAAAAGTCACCTCTCTTCCCCACTTATGGTATAAATTACCGGGGCCCCTATTATGTAATACATCTTCTACATTTTAATAAAATACATTCTACATTACCTTTTTCTTACTTATCTATCCATTCTCTCTTCTTTGCTCTTCCATTGGTATCAGAGCCTCTCAGATCTCGGCACTAGGCCACTACCACTCCCAACTCCTACCTCCGCTGCACCTTTCCTACCCTCCTACTCCATTCGCCCACCACACCACCCCTAGCTTCTCCCTACTCCATTCTCCCACCACACCACCCATCGCTGCTCTCCATCCTCTGCTTCTCCTATTCCTTCCACTCTCCCTTCCATCCACGCCATCCCTAGCTGCTACCTCCACCATCTCTCCATTCTGCTTGCCCTTCTCGCCCTACTACCATCGCCACCTTTCCATTCCGCCCTCCCCTCCACACGCGCCCATCCTCCACCCTCGCTTCCACTCCATCCTATACTCCACGTGCTCTATCCTCCACCCCCACCTGCACTCCATCATCCCCCCCTTCCTGCTGCTGCTCCATCCGCCTCTCCACGTCTGCTTCTCCACGTGACGTGCCATCCACCATCTACCTCCCCTTCCACCAATTGTTCCTCCTTCCTTTCCATCGTTCTCCATTCCATCCATGACCATTGCATGTTAATTTTTTTATTAATAATATAAATTAATATTAAAACAATTTATTAATATTAATAATATTTATTTATATTATTAATATTATTAATAAAAAAACTATATTACAATAATAATTATTATTATAATTATTTTTAAAAAAAGAAGAGAGTGAAGAGAATCGTGGTGAGCTGGAATCGTACATTGATTAAAAATAAATTGACGTTTAGCGTTGAGAAAATTCCAGCAATCACCAGATCAATGGATGCTCGGTTTGATCAAATCAATGAGAAAATTAACAAGAACTACGAGGAACTCCACGCAAAAATCAAACAAACGATTGACAATTTGACATCAAATTGGACACAAATTACGTCTCGAATAGAGAATAGTTTCCTCACTCTACAGGAAGACCAAAAGAAAAATTAGGTAGTTTTAACTGCCATCTTGGACATATTACAAATGTTGAATGACCTACAACCAAACTCTCCCAGAATTTCGGATCAGCCAGATCCTCTATTCAACGTGTCATCCTCAAACTCATATACACAAGGATGCCAAATACGAGTGAAATTCAAGTTACCCAAATATGATGGGGATGAACGACAATGCATAGCATGGATTAACAAAGCCAAGGAATACCTAGACATCCACACCATCCATTATGACGACGAAAAAAATAAACATGCCTCCATGCATCTAGAAGGCAACGCTTACAACTGGTACTTATGGTGGAAGAATACTGCAATAATATGTTCTCACAACTGGGTTAGCTTCAGGAATGACCTCATCAAAATATTCCAAGGCATTGAAGAGAAAGACTTATTTTCCAAAATTAGAAGGTTACAACAAAACAACAATGTTGATGAGTCACCTGTGAATGTGAAGCACCGTCAACTTGAGTTCCAGATTTAACCGATGACCACCGACTACAAACCTACATACATGGTCTAAAACAATGCATCCGTGACGAACTAGAGTTACACAATATCTCTACCATAGAGGAAGCATGATGTAAAGCCAGGATTATTGAAAGCAAATCTGTTCATACAAATGTCGACCAAGACGACTCCAAAAAGAACCCCCTCCAATTAGCATACCCAGGAAATCCAAGGTATACACCACCTCAACTTAGGGAAGGAAAAAATCCTAGTTTAGAGGCCTAGAGAATAAAAAAAGGGAAATGTAAGTTATGTGGAGACAAAAGGGATCCCAAGCACAGATGCTTACAAAATAAATTATATGCCTGTGAAGCAGAGGTAGAAGTCAGTGAAACAATTGAGAACGATGAGAATAACCAACAAGACTAACACCCAGGAATCGAGGATGACTCCCCGCAAATATCATTAGTCGCTATTACCGGAATCTCCCAACCACAAACATTGAAGATTAAAGGACATATAAAAACTAATAGCGTCACAGTTCTCATCGACTTTCTTGGAGACATTTACCACCTTACACACTCATTTTGGTCAATTTGTCCTATTTAAACCACTATCCTAAGTATTATTGACTTAATTGACATAAGAAGAGCACTAGATGACATCATCTAGATCACACCCACGCCTACCTTCAGTCAAGGAGGCTAACTTAGCCTTCTCCTACATTCGGGGAGGCTAACTGGAGCACTCCGGGGGTAATCTGAGTGTCATTATTACCCCATATTGCTAACTAATGGTTACAATCAGTTAAACAGAGCAATGAAGGTGCCCTCCTTCATTAAATTGATTGTTTGTTGATTATTTAATGAACTGGAGTCAACAGGGGCGCCTTTAACAACTTCTGATGTTCAGTTACACTTCAGTTAACCTCATCAGGGTTCATTGGAGTCATTGATGCGCTACCACTTGATGGTTGGCTTGCTATGACATGTGTCTAACCTGCTTTCAGTTAGACTCAGTCATTTATTGCACTCCGACTTCAGTTAGGGCTCAGTTGAGTCAATTAGGGTTTTGATCAGTGGTTAACTTGAGTGTTGACTATGGCCTACATTCAATTAAGCTAGACTCACTCATTCAATTCAAATGACCTCCTTGGGAATTCAAATTGCTTTGTCATTCATGCTTACAACATGATCTTGTATTGTATTAATGATTTTTTGTGTGAATATACAGAGCGACTACTCATTTTGTAGCACAATTACACCATTTTCATGCCTTATTGTTATTAATATTTGATGAGACTTGTGTTTAGTCCCTAGATTATTGTGATAGATTATTAGACTCTGGTAGCACCCATAAATTCGTTAATGTCAAACTTGCTAAAGTATTTAATGTATTTATTCGTCTAGTACCTAACATGAAGGTTATGGTAGCAGATGGCAAGAAGATTGATAATGTGGGAAAATATCATAAGGTTAAGTTACAAATGCAAGAATATAACTTAGAATCATATTTCTTTGCAGTACCACCAGGAGGAATCGACGTAGTATTAGGAATACAATGGTTACAAACCTTGGGTACATACTCTACAAATAACCAAGAACATTTTATTGAATTCCATGCATTCAGGAAAACACACAAATTATACGGGTTCCAACCACCTCCAACACAACTAGTTACGTCACATCAGATGGAAAAGATATGTTGGAAAGATGCACCAACGTACATACCTCAATCTCAAGAAATGGAGAGTCTAAAAAGTGAAGGAGATATGGACAAACAACCAGATACATATGAGCTAATTTGAGAAAGTCGCAATAAGTTTCAGAAGTTATCAAAGGCGCTCCCAACAAACAGAAAAACCGAGCAGATAATCGAAATAGAACCAGGGACAAAACTTGCCAGTAACAACCCATACAGATATCCTCATCAGATACGTTGTGACAATTCACGTAGTCATTGTCGTCCAATAAGCTCTGAGGACAAAGCTTCCTTAAGGGGAAGGAAATGTAACAAAGACAAATTTAAATATTAAGCTAGGTTAATAAACTAAGAGGTGACTTGAAAATTCACCTCTCTTCCCCACTTATGGTATAAATTACCGGGGCCCCTATTATGTAATACATCTTCTACATTTTAATAAAATACATTCTAGATTACTTTTTCTTACTTCTCTGTCTATTCTCTCTTCTTTTTTCTTCCAGTGCACATCTAAAAAATTATTCTTACAGGGATCGCATTGAATTGCACGTGTTGGTAAAGGAAATGTCTACTTTGGAGCTACCTTCTGTAGACTAATGGAATACAAAGGTGCAATCCTGACTGAGAAGGAATACCATGAAAAGTTGATCGAATGCAGATTAGATCACACTAATTTCATTGATATGAACCAATCACTGTCTACAATAACACTTGTTGATAAATTGGATGATGAATTTGAAATATTTTTCTCTTTTAAAGAGGCGTTGGCACATCTACAAAATTATTCTTACAAGGATCGTATTGAATTGCGCGTGTTGGTAAAGGAAATGTCTACTTTGGAGCTACCTTCTGCATACCAATGGAACACAATAGAAAAGTTCAAGAGAACCAAGTACATGTTGCACACTTTAAAACATGAAGATTGTGGAGATTTAAATGCTGAAGAATAGTTATTAGGTACTAGTTTGTTTTCTAGAATATGTTAGTAGTTAATAAGTGTTGATTGATAGATGTAAATGTAGTTATGCCTATTTTTAGCAGTTAGTTATATTTTCAGCTCATGGAGCAATTGTATAAGAACCTCTACATTGTATGGAAAAAGCGTATGGACCCATGAGATTTTGAGTTATGTATTTTGAGACTTATCTTTAATAAAATTGCAAAGCCGAATGTTGGCATTTCATAAAAAATTCATGTGTTATTTCTTATTACACTCTGTACTTTCTCTTCTTTGTGAATGTTTTCCTGTTTTTACCTTCCATTATGTTTTCCTTCATGTATGAAATGAGTGTTTAATGGTTCAGAATTCATATATGTATATGCTCTGGCTATTATTTCACATATCCACAAATCTTTTCAACTAAAGTTAATGCATAATTCATCTTATGCTGCTCTGTATTGATGGATTGTTCTTGTTTCTTTCTTATCACCAAACAATCAACATTTTGACTATAATTGAGTAACTATCTTTCATTTGATTGAATTTCTATGCAAAAAACCTTGTGATTCGTTCATTATATACTTCAAATCCATAGCCCAATGTTTCCTTTCCTTGTTTCAACCAACAACACAATCTGAATCTTTATTTTATTTTCATATATGGACTTGTTAAAAATTAGTGAGAGATTCCTCTCTAGAAAGAAAAAATCCATATTTATTTCTTAAAGTGGTTCTTCTGTTACTTTGAGATTTCCTTCCCACAACCTAAGGTAAATTTTGAGTGATAACGAATTGGTGTTGTTGCATGGGAACAAAGGTTTAAATCAACCCTGGGAGAGGCAACAAGACTACAAGATTTCAAGAAAGAAAGGATTTTTGTGGGGAAATAGAGATTTCTACATTTGAAAAAAGGTTGTGCATTTTCCCTGGCAATTCCACATTCATTTTGAGACTTATCTTTAATAAAATTGCAGAGACGAATGGTGGAATTTCATAAAATATTCATGTGTTATTTCTGATTACAGTCTGTACTTTCTCTTCTTTGTGAATTTTTTCCTGTTTTACCTTCCATTATGTTTTCCTTCAGTTCTAAAATGATTGTTTAATGGTTTAGAATTCATATATGTATATTCTCTGGCTATTATTTCAAATATCCACAGATCTTTTCAACTAAATTTAATGCAGAATTCATGTTATGGTGCTCTGTATTGATGGATTGTTCTTGTTTATTTCTTATCACCAGACAATGAGAATTTTGACTGTAACTGAGTAACTATATTTCCTTTGATTGAAGTTCTATGCAAAGAACCTTGTGATTCTTTCATTTTATATTTTGACACCATATCCCAATTTTTACTTGCCCTGTTTCAACCAACAACACAATTTGAATCTTTCTTTTATTTTCATATCTAGCCTTGTTAAAAATTAGTGAGATATCCCTCTCTAGAGAGAAAAAAAGCCAGTTTTCTTTCCTAAAGTGGTTCTGTTGCTACCTTGAGATTTCCTTCCCACATCCTAATGTAAATTTTGAGTGATAACAAATTAGCATCGTTGCCAGAGAACGAGAGTTTAAATCATCCCTAGGAGAGACGACAATACTGCAAGATTCCAAGAAAGAAAGGATTTATGTGGGAAAACATAGATTTCTACATTTGAAAAAGGTTGTGCATTTTCCCTAGTGACTCCACATTCATTTTGAGCAAAATTTCAAAAGGCATCCCGAATTCCAGCAGATTGCACACACGAGGTAACCCTACTACTGAAATTTTACAAAGTGTGGAAAACCCAGAAAGTTTGTTTAGACATAGGAATGGAAAAAATAAAGCTACTTCTTCTCAAACTAAAAGGTCTTTATTCCAAGAAGATTTTCATAGTTTCTTAGATGTGGATTTAGGATTGAATATTACAAAACCTTTGTTAATATCTAAATCATATTCAAATTTGAAATAGACAGAGATTAATCCAAAAAGGCTTGAGTCATATCTTTTAATAATAATAATAATAATCTATTCTTAAGGTAACCGCCAAGCGAGACACCAAATTGGTGTATGAGACCCCCCTGTTTGTTGGACAAGGGCCCCCCCTCTACACAGTGATTTAACTGTTAAAGTCTACAGAGGTGTACATACACTACTCCCATCCGGATTTGAACATGTGACCTCCTAAGAGGAAAAAATTTCTCTTAACCATTAGGCCCACTCATCGTGTACCATTTAGATTCCCTGAGGTAGAATTTAAAAAATCCTGTAAAATTTGAAGAAACTAGTCCTCTTTTTCAAACTCACTGTTGGTAATAACTCCCGATTCATTGTATTACATAGCCAAATGCAAATATTTATACAATTGACAAGACGGTTGAGTTTCACCTCTCGCCCAGCCTTTTCGGCTTCCTACATCAGTTTTATTTATTTATTTACAAAGTATATAATCCCTACGGATTATATTCTAACAATCCCCCTCTTAATCCGAAGGGGTGTTTGTAAGTCCGAGCATGTTTCTGAATCTTTCAAACTTTTCTCGTCCAAGAGATTTGGTGAAGATGTCTGCAAGTTGATCATTTGTGGAACAATGTCGAAGATGGACTGTCTTGGCCTCTACATGATGTCGAATCAAATGATACTTTGTGTTGATGTGTTTGGTTCGATCATGGAATCTAGGATTCTTAGCCAGCTTGATTGCAGAAGTATTGTCGACCAACAATGGAGTGGAGTTCTCTTGTTTTTCTTGCAAATCTTCAAGTATCTTCCTGAGCCATACTATTTCTTTCGTTGCTTCAGATGTAGCCACATATTCTGCTTCTGTTGTTGAATCTGGCAGAACTGATTGTTTGCGTGATCTCCATGAGACAGCTGCTGATCCAAGACTCATAGTGTATCTAGAAGTTGATGCTCCTGTCTCCTTATCGCCATCAAAATCTGAGTCTGAGTACCCAATAAGTTTGAAGTCATCCACTTTAGAGTACTTGAGTCCAACGTCTTGAGTCCCTTTCAAGTATCTTAGAACCCTCTTTGCAGCTGACCAGTGTCCTTCACAAGGTTTATGCATGAAACTTGAAAGTATGCCAACAACATAAGATATATCTGGTCTAGTTGTTGTAAGGTAGATACGACTTCCTAC
>LPNX010641904.1:63811-99997 GCA_001517045.1 Pseudotsuga menziesii | reverse complement strand
TTCTTCTCTTTAGGAATGGTGGGCAAGCCAAATACACCATTCTTTATCAACAAACGAAGACTGTTATAATTTAGATGACCAAATCTTGCATGCCACAATGAGATAGATGACATATTACCTTCTCCATGCAGAGAGAGGTAGGCATAGTTCTGAAATCTTGCGGATGAACCCTTGAGCTTCAGCAGCTTTCCATCTTCGTATCCAGTCATGATGACTTGGTTGTCAGAGGACTTTCTTATTTCAACGATTACATCAAACATGTGGATGGAATGGCCTTGCTGTCGAATTTCCACCAAGGACAGCAGGCTTCTCTGCAACTCTGGAAGATAGAGAACGTTCTTCAACAAGAAATCAGGAAATCCAGGCATCTTAAGTCGAATGGTGCCCATTCCCTTTGGTTTAATACTTGACTTATCTGCAAAGTAAACTATGGCATCTATTGTTTCATTCAGTTCTTCAAAACAGTCTTTTCTAAATGTCATATGTGATGTTGCACCAGTATCAAGCAGGCAACAATCTTTGTAAGATGAAAGAGAAGTCATTTCATTAAATCCAAGATTACAATGTGCAACAATACAAGAATTAGAAGATTTACTAGCATCTTGGTCATCTGTCTTCTGGTTATGCTTGTCTTTGATTGAGTCCCATGAAGCCCAACACTGATCTGATGTGTGCCCAATCTTTCCGCAACGCTTGCACTGCAAAGCTAATCTTTTGCTTCTGCCCCCTCTACCTCTGAAATTTCTTCTTCCTCGTCCTCTCTTGCTGCAATCTCCCTTGGAAGGATCTTTGGATTGGTCTTTTCCAGCTAGGGCAGCACCAATACTAGATGACAAAGAGTGCATCTTTAATCTGGAAACTAGAACTTACAGAATGCTTAGAAAAAGATATGGGATGCAGGTTTAGATTCCTGCTCCTTTACAGATTACAATATGATTCTGCAGCCTATACAAATAATTTTGCAGCTTAAAATTAATTCAATAGCTCTACCTCAACTGCTCTATATCATTTGTTCTAGAGTGTTATTATATAAATATTACATTTAAAATCTTCACAACAAAGTCTATTGTAACAGACTTGTAGTAGCACTCAAATGAGTTCTCAACACTTTTACAATGAATTGAGAAAATTTTTGAAACTCTCGCTGAGGGAAGAACAGAGAAAATGTTCTCCTGTATGAGATCAGCACGCTCGCCTGGAAAAAAGACAGGGAAAAAATCCTGCCACGCTCGCTTGAAGGAAGCTCGCTCGCTTGAAGGAAGCCCTGGTATAAAACCCTAGGGCATATACTCAGCTCCAATACACAGTCTTCAACATAGTCTTCAGCATACAACACATAAATTATTTCCTCTTCAAACTTTACATAAATACCAGTGTAAAATATATCAGCACGCAGCAGTATATCAGCACGCATGCTCAAAGCACAGCTTCAAATAAAAAGGAGAAAACCCATGGAATTCAAACGTCCTCAAATGTTTTCTATTTACAATGGGAAAATGCAATAGTGATAATCATTATATCTCCATCGCAGTCTTCAACACATAATATCTCCAACAAGAATTATATATCCAGGTGCAGCGAACAATATTTCACAAAATATGGGTCGCAGTTCACAAAATGTATGATCAGACTTCAACGTAAATGGGTTGCAGCAATATATATGTATTTATATATCAATCACCAGTATTTATATAGCAACAATGGTGCGCAGTCTTCACAAAAAACAGTCAGAACGCACTTTTACAACATATAACATATACCATCGCAGCTCTTACAACATGACCATCGCAGCTCTTAAATGATCAAATCGCAGTGTTAGATGATCAACGCACAGTCTTAAATGATCAAATCGCAGTGTTCTCCTCCAGAATGGCGATTTCTCCACGTGCTTGCAGAGAACAGTCTCCACGCAGCATACCACGCAGGTAGCCTCCACGACTCCTCCAACGCCTTCACTGCACAATCTCTCCAGCACATTCATTACCAGCTTACACCGTTACAAGGCTCAAAATCACCAGCTTACATCGTTACACGCAGGTGCACAGCTTTCACTCAAGAGTCTCTTCACGCAGGCAGTCTCCCACTGTGGTCGCCAATGTCTACGGTTTGGACAAGGAGGGAAGCGTGAGCTAGAAGAACATATTGATATTCGACTTCAGCGAAGGGACTTTCCAGATAGGCAATGGACTGGTAATGCACATGAACATGAAGGAGGAGAGGTATCGCCACAATATCGCAGCACAATATCGTAGCACAAAACTGGAGGAAGAGAGAGCCTGATTACAAATTAGGGTTAGGTAACTCACAGTGATATGAGAGGTCGCGACTCAGGTAACTCTACGCAAGATAATCACCAGAATAATACACATACAAAATGCTCAACTCATTAGGTTTTCCTCTACAGAATAATACATATAGAAAACGCGTCCGGATTAGGGTTTCCTCAGCACACAAACTCAATCATGAAGCAGACAATGCATGCGACTCGAGTGACAGACTGATGGAGCAGTCTGGAAATGGACTGGCAAGCAGAATGGTAGCCAGGAGTTATGGCAGACAACCCTGCTCTGATACCACTTGTTGGTAATAACTCCCGATTCATTGTATTACATAGCCAAATGCAAATATTTATACAATTTACAAGACGATTGAGTTTCACCTCCCGCCCAGCCTTTTCGGCTTCCTACATCAGTTTTATTTATTTATTTACAAAGTATATAATCCCTACGGATTATATTCTAACACTCACCAACATCATATTTCAAGGCATGTTCACAGTCCTCCTCGAAACCCTTCTATATTGCAATCCACCTATTTTACCAAACCCACCCAGGAAAATGGAGGGCAGGTTTGCACCCTTGGCTTTGCCAGCTATTTTGAATGAAATTCCTTTAAAATACTCACAATTAATTTCTTTATATGATGGGGAAGGAAATTTTACAGCAAGGAAACATATCGATAGGTTTGAGGATTTCATTGACCCGAAAGAGGTTGACCTCAATGATGCAAAGATGAGGCTGTTTGCTCAGATTTTGTCTAAAGAGGCAAAACGACGGTTCAAGGACTTACCAGCAAGATCTATCCCCACCTTTGAGGCCTTTCAAACATTATTTCTGGATAGGTGGGAAGCAAAAAAGAGTCCTTTACAAATATTATCTCAATACAACAATTTAAAGATAAGGAATTTTGAATCTGTGCATGAGTTTTGTAGCAGGTTTATGAGGGTATATAATTCTATTCCGACTGATATTAAACCCTTGGTAGGTGCTATAAAACTACATTATGCAGATTATTTTGAAAGTGATTTTGCATTGTTGTTAAGAGAAAGAAAGTCTGCTAGTTAACCTATTATGTTTAAAGATGCACTAGAAGTGGAGGAAAACTTAATGGATTCAAGGAAACTAAAGAATATAGTAGAGGCAGATAGAAGAAGACAAGAAAATCAACCATCTACTTCTGCCCCTTCCTATACAAATCATGCCAAGTTTGACATAATGATGAAGAATATGGAGATATTAATGGATAGGCTGGCTCTAGATAATAGACCACCAAACAGAGAGCAGCCTGAAAATCAGATCAAAAATCCCAATTTTAGGAGACCACCTCCTCCTCCAAGAAACCAAAGGAATCCCGATGATTAGTAAATTAGACCACAATTTCTAGAGAATTTGGTTGATGAATAGGGAGAGTAAGAAGAAGATCCAATGGACCATCGCATTCATCATTTGGATGATATTAATGCTGATATATATCTCACTGAGGAGGAGCATAACATGTTTTCTCATGATGATGAAAGTACTATTTCAGTGACAAATTCATAACATTATCTTAGAGGATATCATAATGCCATTGATGATGTTCAAATAAAATTAAAGTTTAGAAGTAGATATGTAGTGATAAAAAAGGAAGGAAAAACCAAAATCAGCCTTCTTCTAGTAAACAAAATCAAGAAAAAGAAAAAGAAAGAGAAAAGGAAACAAAAAAAGATACCACTATACATAAAAATTATGAGAACAAAGAACAAAAGTAAAAAGAAAACAAGAAGCTCGTACCGATTGATGTAGAAAAACCAATTTCATCCTTCAATTTACAGTCCGAATTGTTAAAAATCAAACTCTCTATTCCCTTTAATGAAATCTTGAGGAATAATGAATACATGGAAACAATTACAAAAATGGTTAAAAATCAAGGTGAAAATCAACCATACATCTTAGAAGTGACAGAAGATTACCCCACTATTGTCCTTGGGCCCAAAATTGAAGAAACAGAGGATGAGGATGTTCCTCCTTTTTATATGAGTCTCAATGTACATGATATGATATTGCACAATGCTTTGTTATATTCTGGTGCATCTAATAATCTTATGCCTAAGGTGGTAGTGGATATTTTGGGGTTGGAGATTACAAGGCCTTATAAAGACCCGTATTCTTTTGATTCCATAAAAGTGAGATGTTTGGGATTAATAAAGGATATGGTGGTGACCCTTACATAGCTTCCAGTAAAAGTTGTTGTTATGGATGTTTTGGTAGCTGATATTCTTCCCAAGTTTGGCATGTTGTTGTCAAGATATTAGACATCAAAATTGAAGGGAACTTTGAAAATGGACATGACAGATGCCACCATTCCTTTATTTGGAGAGAACAAGAGGTTGTATAGAGAGAAAAGACTGGCTTATGTAGTTAGCAGCAAAGATAAACCTAAAAACCATCCTATTTATGATGTTGATACTGACCTAGGATATTCAATATTTTTCAATGATGACCCTCAAATAGATCCCAATATTCCTATACAAATAGAGTTTACAGAAGATGAATATTTTGCAAAAAGACAAGAGGATTTAGACAAAAAGAAGAATGGAGAAGGTTTATGGACTATGTACTTTGATGGGTCGATAAATAAAATTGGTGCTGGTTCTGGTGTGTTCATAATTTCTCCAATTAGATATTTCAAAGCTCTGTCATATAAATTGAATTTTGAATGTACAAATAATGTAGCTGAGTATGAGGCTTTGTAACTTGGTTTGAATGCTTTAAAGGAGATAGGAGAAAAAATAATAGAGATGTTTGGGGATTCCAAGCTTGTGGTAAACCAAGTGAATGATAGTTATCGAACAAAGAATCCTAGGATGAGGGATTACAGAAATGAGGTATGGGATATGTTTGGAAATTACTTCACATAACAAAAAATCAGAGTAATTCCCAGAAGAGAAAATGGAGTGGCCGATTCTTTGGCTGTGGATGTTGGTAAATTCGAGACTCCCATCCATTCTCAGAAAACGTACAGAATTAAAATTGTAAATAGAACTTCCCTACCAAAAAATTCCAAATATTGGCAATTTTTCGATGATGATCTACAAATATTGACACAGAAAATGAATTTAGAATTAATGAATTTGTAAATACCCATATTGACACAGAAAATGTAAATTTAGAGAGATTCCTAGATAATGAACAAAATGAAGATGAACAAGCTGAAGATAAAAAGTTGAAAAGTATGTTAGGGGGACAAGACATAATCCAGTTGAAGAGAAATTTTATCCCGAGAGGCCTAATTCCCTTAGAGAAAATTTTTGACCAGAATGATGTTGTGGAGGACCTAAAAGTCAAACCTGTTGATAATGTTGTCGAAGACAAAAATATAGGTACTGAAGAAACTCGACGAGTTATAAAAATGTCCAAGAATTTAGCTGTTAAAGAAAAAGAAGAATATATTAATTTAATGAAGAAATACACTGATGTGTTTTCCTGGAGTTATGAGGATCTCAAGGAGTGTGATACTTCTATCATATAACACACCATTCCAATAAAATCTGGTGAAAAATCTTTCAGACAAAAAATGAGAAGAATAAATCCAATGTTGTTGCATGTCATAGGGAAAGAGATTAAAAAGTTATTCAATGCAAATATTATTGTAACTTTGAGGTTTTCAAAATGGGTGGTTAATTTAGTAAATGTTAGGAAGAAAATTGGTGAAATTAGACTCTGTGTAGATTTCAGAAGTCTTAACAAAGTCTCATTGAGGGATAACTACCCATTACTAAAAATGGATCATATTCTACAAAAGGTGGTAGGATTTGAAAGGATTTCTACTATGGATGGGTTCTTAGGCTACAACTAGATCAAAGTACTTCTTGAGGACCAAGAAAATACTACGTTTAACACACCATGGGGTAGATTCATGTATGCCAAAATTCTCTTTTGTCTGATGAATGCAGGAACTACTTTATAGCGTGCTATGGACATTGGTTTTGTAGAGGAAAAAGATAAATTTGTGGTAGTTTATATGGATGATATCACTGTGTATTCTAGATATGATAGGGAACATATCAAGCATTTGGAGAAAGTTTTTCTGAAGTGCTGGAAATATGGCATATCATTAAATCCCATAAAATCTAATTTTGCATTGGAGGAAGGCAAATTGCTAGGGCATATTATTTCAAAGGATGGTATAAAAATAGATCCAGAAAGAGTCAGTACAATTCTAAAAGTTGAGGAGCCAGGGAGTAAAAAGGAAGTACAGTCATTCATTGGTCAGGTAAATTTATTGAGGAGGTTTGCTAAGATATTAAGGAATATTACGAACATGATGAAAAAAGAGAATGAAATAAAGTGGACAGTAGATGTGTTGCCTCCTTTCACACACCTGGGCGGGAACGTGGAAAAAATCTTCACGCAACTCGATGTGTCCTTGGGGGAAAGTCTCGAGTCAAGGTTGTCACCTTGTTCTTGACTCCTTCGTTTAGGTAAAATCCTAATGAAGACAAGGGGGGTACACCCTACAAGTTACTAAGGCTGGTTACTTAGATGATGATGGTATTAAATACGTTTTTTAGGATTTTTGACAAATGAATTCGACAAAATATATTTGCAATATTTATTATACCACAAAATCATAGAAATCAAAACTTGATAAGCAGTAATGCAGAAACATATGATAATGTCAAATAGATCAGTGCCAATAATGGAGTCCACAAATGAGATTGTTGTTGAAATACAAATGGGTGTTGCAAGTTCTCTTGGTCAAATTTTAAGTTAATGTATGATGATTTGATTAAATTAGGTGGGGGGACTCCAGATATACCCAGGGGGTACTTGGAGTATGTCCAAAAGTAACAACCTCTACAGCTACCCGCAAGGAATGTGTGGGGTGACTGGAGTCTCTGAGACTGTATTCATAATACACCCTCTAGCATGTAACAAATATCGGTGTCTCAAGGTCACTGTCCAGTAGTTCCCACTTCCTTTGGGTATTTTGCCACCGTTTATGGTTTAGTCGAGGCGCTGGATTTTCTCCTGAGGTGGTTAATTGGGAAAGTGAATCCTAATTATTCTAGTCACTCACACTGCTTTTGATGTAGCTTTATGGATAGGATGAACCGCATCCAGTGCAGAGCATACACAACGGAGCCTTGATAAGTCTTTTGAGGATGTTAAGCTGTGTTCTTTGTTAAAAAAAAAAGAGAACCTCCACAAATCTCTTTTGGTCCAAGTGGACCTCAATCAGGAAAGCGAGGAGGGGTTAATTTTAGGTGATAAGAAATAAAAAAAATAAAGCAAACATAAAAACACAACTCACATGTTATCTAATTAGTCCTACCACACATCTCTTTCCCCTTTCGGGTCAATTGGGAAGTTGTGGGGTAAGTAGTATGATTAATTTGAATTCATAAAAAGATATTGAAATTCTTATGATTCAAAGTATACAATGCTGCAATACAAGACAAAACTAGAAAAAAGTGAAAAAGTGCAAAAATCACGAAACACAGGATCCCCCTTAGGGGGATGGGGAGTTGGCTCGAAAGAGCCTACTCAAACTTATTTTTTATTATTAAGGGTTACAATAATCAAAAAATTAATTGAAATTTTTTTTCTTGGTTCTTATACCGAATGAACCCAAGGGCTTACAAAGTACAACAATAATGATTACGGAAGATGGGGAGACACTTGGGGGGTTCGAATGGCCCAAAAAATGCTTTTCGGACAGAACCTCCTCTTTTCAGAAGGACCTGCTAATAAAAATAAAGATTTAATTAGTGTAAAGTTCCCAAACACACTTTAAAAGTGTCTTTGCACAACCCCCAAAAAACTACCGAAAATACTAAGTTAAAGTACTTTTAAGAAAAGAAAAAAATAACTCAAGAGGACAAGTCCTCTTGAGGATATTGGCTAGATTTGGGGAAGCCAATGCAATGTGCACTTTAGATGCTATATTTAAATTTTAATAAATAAATACTATTCACTTTAAACAAGATTTTTATTTGGCTTAAAACTACTTATAAGAATGAAAGAATTTTACTGCTAGATCTAGTTTTTAAAGAGAAAGGACTTGAATCTTTTTCTTAAATGAAACTAAATCTATGCATGCAGATCCTATATGTTTAGATATAGAAATATATAAGATTTGAAACAACAGATCTAAAATATAAAATCCAAGTAACCAAGAAGATTTAAATTTTTAAAAGGAGAGTAAGAGGAGAGAAGGTTGGTTTGTTGCTTGAATGAAACAAGCTGAGAGGAGGACCTTTTGTGGAGAGCCGAGGGACAGAGTCTTGAGATTATTGGATGAGGAATGGCATCAATCTTTATCCACACCTCATCTAATTGGGAACTTGCAACTAGATCACACAATCCTGCACAACACCTCGTGAGATCTGGATATATATGTATGAAACAAAAAAAATGAAAGATCATGCAAAAATAATATTATTTAAGCATATAACTTAGATTCTTGAGCATACATAATATGAATAAACAAGAACAATTAATATTACTTTCCTATTTTACACCCTTACTTGATTCAACCGAATCCTTGAAGCCAGAATACAAAGTAGCACAAAAATTGGAAAACATTTGTAGTTACCACATTAGTAGCATGACGCTAGGAATCCACACAAACACATGAACTACTTGGTATAGCCTCCATAGCTTCTTTATTCACAATAAAAATATAGCAGTATTACAATGGAAACAACTCTTCATCCAACTCTAACTAGCTTGGAAGAGGAAAAGGCTACTTTATTTATAGCCAGACTGGCCAAGAGGGGCGCATGCCTGACTGAAAGAGAGACTGAAGCTGAAAAAGAGTCAAGCCGAGCCTGATCTGATGATGAAATGAGTCTAACTAGATTGGAACTTCTAATCGTAGTTACACCTGACTTAGTTAACTGAACCACCCATCAAACAACTCCCAGTGTGATCCACATGTGTGGAGGAGAGAGAAAAGAGGGCGCAACATCTAGATTTGCATGAGCCTGTTAAGCTCCAGTTCAGCCTTGATCCATGCCTTCAGTCAAGGAATGGGAACTCCTGGTTAATATGAAGCCGATGAGATTGATTTCAGTCAAATCGGAGCGAAATCCACTGATTTAGGAATTTGGATTTGCTCCATTATTTAATTAATTTTTAATTAAATTAATTAATATTTGATTTTTTTGGATTTTCTCACCTAAGTGATGGAAAAATAACTCAAAACTTAGGAAAAGTGGGTTTATGGGTTTACCGGGTGCTCTGAGTTAGAAAATGATCACCCCCATGACTGAATCTGAATTTTAGCCCCACTTTTATTACAAGACCAATTTTTCCAATTAGACTATTAAAAAATAGCCTAAGCTTTGTGGAAAAATTAAAGTTAAAAGATAAAAATAAAAGAAAACCTAGGGGGACTTAGCACATGTTCATATGACTCAAACATAATGCCTAACATGTTTATACATTGACACACAGACTCTAATAGCCTCAATATGCCTAAATGTCAAGTCGACCACCCCAACTTTGGAGGTATTGAGTGAAAAACTCAGAAATTATTAGTCGTTTATTCAACAACCAATAATAACTAGCGGAAAAAACACTCTGGGATGATGAGATTGATAAACAAAGTCCAAGAGACCGAGTCTTTTACAAACACTACCATGCCAGAACATTTTATTACAACTCACCCATGGGGGTATGTGTTGATGTAATTGTAACTTCGGAATGTATTCACTTGCATATCTTATGTATTGCACTCCAATGTTTATTCTAGGAAGTGTCTGTAATGTATTTGAGTCATGTCATACCTCGATGTTCCTATCGGGAGATTAAATAATGTAAACAAGTCATGTGAATTCATTGTGGGTAACTCTCCTATTTATCAAGGGTTAAAGTCCCCACAGTTGTGGGGCCCTAGGGTTATTAGACTCTCCTAGAGAAGTCGGCCCTAGTGAGTTATTGTCAAGTCAAGAATTAGTATAAATAGAGAGTGATCCTCTCTATTTATTACACATTCACTCACACTCAGTTGTAGTGCATAACTAAGAGAGAAGAAGTTGATAGGACAAGAGAGAGAGAGAGAGAGTAATATTGTCAGGAGATCATCTTACTATTTTTGGGGTTTTTCTTTTGGTGTTGATTCTATCTTAGAGGAAGTTGTGGGGTTTTCTCCTTTATGTTTTCCCCAAAGAAAAACTTTGTGTTCATTGTCTCTTATGTTTGATTGTTGTACTTGTTATTCTCTCAGTTAAAGATCATAAGATAATGCTAGCTTGAATGATAAAAATCTAACATGGTATCAGAGCTAATTTGAGAAGAAGATACTGTGCAGTTGCGAAGACTAGGGATTCCTTATTTTTGGATCTCTCTCCACAGATTTTCAGCAAAATAGGTTTGGACTGAATCTCCTCTCTAGGGTGCATCTTTCTGTCGAAGCAGAATCTGATTCTGAGTATTTTCATTTTTTTACTTGACACTACTGCCAGAAATTAGGGATTTCCACAGAAGTGGAATTTTTGAGTGAGCCCAGGCCTAGATTGATCTCTTCCTAAAAATCAAAGTTTAGAGATAAAGATCAAATTTTTTGGTTGGGAAGAACTCTGGGAAAGTGAAACCCTAATCCGCTCCTGAACCAGCTCTGTAGAAATTCAGCTCTAGATCCAGTTATGACATCTTAACATGGTAATATCTAAATATTTTGTATTTCCATTTGAGGTTATTATTTAAGATGTCTCATCATACCAAGCTTGATGAAAAGCTTGAGAGAGATGATAACTTCTGAGCCTGGAAGTATAGGATCTCCCTGGTCCTGGAAGAAAATGAGTTGGACTCTTACATTGATGAAGAGGTTCCAGTTCCAAAGGGAGATGAGGCTAAGGCCTTACACAAAAATAAATTGGTCATGTCTAAGAGGATGATTTCCGATTCAATCAAGGATCACCTCATACCATAGGTGTCCTCCCTAAAGACACTTAAAACTGTGTTTGATGCCCTAACCAAACTATTTGAAGGAAAGGACATAAATCAGAAGATGACCTTGAGAAACCAATTGAAGAATGTAAATATCTAGAATGTGGAAACCATCCAGTCTTACTTTACAAGGGTATCTTAGATCAAGGAATAGCTGGAAGTGGTAGATGAAGAAGTGGAGAATGAAAAAATTGTGATGACTACCTTGAATGGTCTCCCTAGATCATGGGACTCCTTTATTCAAGTGATTTGTGCCAGAAAGAAGCTAGTCAATTTTAGTAGACTATGGGAAGAATGCTCACAAGAAGAAGCTCGGATAGTAGCTCAAGAAGAAAAGATGGGAAGTGAAGATCAAGCTCTCATAGTACACTCCAAGAAAAGAAAAATAAGTTCTCATCACCCCAAAGGAAAGCACTTCCACCAGAAAGATAACACTAGAAGAGATTTGTCTAGAATAAGATGTTATACATGTGACGAGAAAGGACACTATGCTAGAGAATGTCCTAGAAACAAAAATGTCTCCCACAAGAAGAAGGGAAACAAGAGAAGACATTATGCTCATGCTACATAGGATGATGAACCCTCCACAAAGAGAATCAGACAAGAAAGTGACGATTCCTCAAGTGATGAAGAATATGTTTTGATTTCCGCTCTCACGGGAAACATCACACATGGAAGCAATGATTGGCTTATAGACAATGGGGCTTCCAAACATATGACATGATTTGTGAAACTATCAGAACATGAATCACCCCATAAGGTGAAACTTGGGGATGGCTACCAGTATCCAATAAAAGGTAGTGGGGAATCCTCCTATAAGCTAGATTCTGGAAAGTCTATAAAGATGAAGGATGTATTGTTTGTACCAGGACTAAAGAAGAACCTCCTCTCCATATATGCATTAGATGCAAAAGGCATGAGGGTTTCATTTTTAGATGGCCAAGTTCTCATGTGGTGAAAGGGAAATAATATTGATGATGCAGTAGTGATTGGGGAACAAGAAGGAGGTCTATACAAATTGAAGGGACAACCAGAACAAGATTTGGTCCATGAATTAATAGAGCCAAATGAACTTTGGCATAGAAGGCTTGCACATGTGCACTATAGAGCACTACCACTTGCAAGCAAATTTGTTGAAGGACATCTAGAAATTCAAACAAAACATGATGGTGTCTGCAGAGGATGTGCAAAAGGAAAGAACACAAAGAAGACATTTCCAAGTAGCGAGAGCAAAGCAAAAGGAATCTTGGAAATCATTCACTCCGATGTATGCGGTCTGATGTCATCCACTTTATTAAGAGGGTATGTATACTATGTTTCTTTTATTGATGATTTTTCTAGGAAGACATGGATATACTTCTTAAAGAACAAAGATAAAATATTCAGCAAGTTCAAGGAATTCAAAGCCTTGATCGAGAACCACACAGAAAAGAAGATCAAGACCTTTCGATCAGATAATGGTTGAGAATTCACATCAAATTAATTCAAATAATTATGCAAGTATTCAAGGATTAAGAGGGATTAAACCACTGCATATAATCCACAACAGAATGGGGTTGCAGAAAGGAAGAATAGAATGATCATGGAAGCTCAAGGGACATGCTTCATGATTAATATATTCCCATGCATATATGGGAATAAGCTGCTATAATAGCGATGTATGTACAGAACCGTACTCCACACAGAGTACTCGAGAACAAGACACCTAAAGAAGTATTCTCCGGCAAGAAACTAGAAGTCATCCATCTCAGAATATTCGGTTGTCCAGTGTACATACATATTCCGAAAGAAAAAAGGACAAAGTTAGATCCTTCAGGAAGGAAGGGCATATTTGTGGGATACTCTGAAAGCTCGAAGGATTACAGAATATACTTCCTAGGATTCAAGAAGATCAACATCAGTAGGGACGTAACATTTGATGAAGACTCAGATTACAACAAATCCAGAAAGAGACATGCTGAAGAACCGAAAGAAACAAAATCACCCAGAATTCATGACACAACCATGAACAAAGAAATTCAAGAAGAAGATCGAGAATTAAAAGAACCTCAAGAAATTGTAGATCCACCTTGGGAGAAGAATCCTCACAAGAGGAAACCTGCTTGGGTATGAGAAGCTATCCAAGGTGCAGAAATATATGGGGCTCCAGAAGAAAATCATAGAGAAAGGAAAAGAACCAGGTCCTACTTCGGTTATGTAGCCTTATTATGTGACTTCATCGATAAAGAACCTTCCAACTATGAAGAAGTGGTAGAAAGGAAAGAATGGAAGGATGCTATGATTAAAGAGTATCAACCGATCATGAAGAATGATGTCTGGGATATTGTCCCAAGACCAAAAGGGAAGTATGTTGTAACTTCCAAATGGATCTACAAGATCAAGCATTCTGCAAATGGCAGCATAGAAAAATATAAAGCAAGATTTGTGGCACGTGGCTTCTCCCAGAAAGAAGGAATAGATTATGAAGAAAATTTTTCACCTATAGCCAGATACACTTCCATCAGATCAGTACTTTCTCTGGATGCAGTGATGAAATGGAAGATACACTAGATGGATGTCAAGACTGCTTTCTTGAATGGTGTAGTGGAAGAGGAACTGTATGTGGAGGAGCCACTCGGTTTTGAGACACATGACAGGGAGACTCATGTGTGTAAATTGAAGAAAGCCCTGTACGGTTTGAATCAGGAACCCAGGACATGGTATAGAAAAATTGATAGTTTCCTATCCAGTTTGGGCTTTATTGAAGAGTAAAGAAGATTCCAACCTCTACTACAAGGTTGAAGATGGTAACCCAATGATACTCCTACTGTATGTAGATGATCTGTTTGTAACAGAGATGGATGGGTTGATTGCTGATATGAAGAGGAATCTTGCTGCCGAGTCCGAGATGAAGGACTTGGGTATGGTGCACTATTTTCTAGGCATGGAGGTGTGGTATAATGTAGATGGAATTTCCATAGGATAAGGGAAGTATGCAGTAGAGATTTTGAAGAGATTCGGGATGATGAATTGCAAGGCCATGACCACACCTATGGCATCGAACCTGAATATATTGAGTGATGATTCATCAAAAGTGGTTGATGCTACAATGTATCGTCAGATGATTAGGTCCTTGATGTACCTGAAAAATATGAGACCAGATATTTGCATTGCTGTGAACACCTTGAGCCAGTTCCTGACAGATCCGAGACATGTTCACTTGATTGCTGCAAAGCATATTCTGAGGTACCTGAGGGGTATAGTTGATTATGGGCTCAAGTATGAGGCGAATCAAAAGATTAACCTAGAAGGTCATGTTGATTCATATTGGGTAGGCAGTTCCATCAATAGGAAGAGCACTTCAGGGTGCTGCTTCAGTATGGGATCAGGTGTTATCTCTTGGTTTAGCATGAAACAGTCTTGCGTGGCACTGAGTATAGCTGAAGTAGAGGGTGTTGCTTCAGTATGGGATCAGGTGTGATCTCTTGGTTTAGCATGAAACAGTCTTGCGTGGCACTGAGTATAGCCGAAGTAGAGTATGTCACAACTTGTTTAGCTATCTATGAGGAAGTATGGATGAGGAAGCTACTATCTAATTTATTTGATCTCCAGTTGGATGCTACTTGTATATATTGTGACAACCAAAGTTCTGTGAATTTGTCTGAGAACCTGGTGTTCCATGAAAAGTAGAAGCATATCGAGATCAAATATCACTATATCAGGGATATGGTGCAGAGGGGAGCAATGAAAATCCAATATGTTGTGACGGACAAACAAATAGATGATGTGTTGACTAAGCCATTAGCTAGAGTGAAGTTTGAGTACTTCAGGGAGAAGCTTCGTGTTCTCCATATCGAGGTTCCCTCCAAGGGGAAGTGATGAGTCCGTGAGACATTTTGACATGGTGAGAGGATTGGTTCCTTCCATGGTCAGATGTAAGGGCTGAGCCATTCTGTCATGGTGAGAGGATTGGTTCCTTCCATGGTCAGATGTAAGTGCTGAGCCATTTTGAGGTGACTGTGAGATGTGTTCTCACATGATCATATATAAGCGCTAAATGCCATTCTTTGAATGGAGGCACCTGGTTAGTTACCGGGAATACTCAGCCTAGATATGAGGGCCATTCTAATGTGATTGAGGGATGTGTTCCCACATGATCAGATATAAGCGCCAAATTCCATTCTTTGGGAGAATGGAGGCACTTGGTCAGTTACCAGGAATCCTCAGCCTAGGGATGAGAGCCATTCTAATGTGACTATGGGATTGGTTCCCACAGGATCAGATGTAAGTGCAGAGCATTTTCACAGATGATAATAGGTGTGTCCTATCATGCTCGTAATTGTAAGTGCTTAGTATTTTCATAGATGGTAGTAGGTGTGTCCTACCATGATGGTGATTGTAAGTGATGTGCCTTTCCACAGATGATAGTAGGTGTGTCCTATCATGCTGGTGGTTGTAAGTGCTGTGCCTTTCCACATATGATAGTAGGCATGTCCTATCATGTTGGTGGTTGTAAGTGATGAGCCTTTCCACAGATGATAGTAAGTGTGCCCTATCATGCTGGTGGTTGTGAGTGCTATGCCTTTTCACAGATGGTAGTAGGTGTCTCCTACCATGCTGGTGATTGTAAGTGCTGTGCCTTTTCACAGATGGTAGTAGGTATGTCCTACCATGCTGATGATTGTAAGTGCAGTGCCTTTTCACAGATGATAGTAGGTGTGCCCTATCATGCTGGTGAATGTAAGTGCTGGGCCTTTCTGACATGGTTCTTGGATGTGTTCCTCCCATGGTCAGATGTGAGTGTTGGGCATGCCTTTTTGACATGGTGTTGGATGTGTTCCTCTCATGTTCAGATGTAAGTGCAGAGCGATCCATTCTGACTTAGAGTTAGATATAAGCACTGAAGAATACCTACATGGAGGCTAGGCCTACAACTAGCATGAAAAAGGGATGGCTCTATAGAACTTCCTATGATGAGAAGAATTAAGAGATAGCACCAGTGATGATCTAGATTGAGTGATGATCCAAATCCAGTGATGATGATCCAGCAGTGATGATCCAACAGTGATGTCTGGATAGAGTGACAATCCATATATAGTGATGATGATGTAGATCGAGCAATGATCCAGATCCAGTGGTGATGATCCAAATCTAGATGAAGATGATGAGAAATCGATGATGATCTAGATGATACAGAGAAGAAGACTTGTGATGATAAATTGTGTTGAGAGAATACCTTCCTAGTTAAGAGGGAGTGTTGATGTAATTGTAACTTCGAAATGTATTCACTTGGATATCTTATGTAATATACTCCGATGTTTATTCCAAGACGTGTCTGTAATGTATTTGAGTCATTTCATGCCCCAATGTTCTTATCGAGAGATTCAATAATGCAAACAAGTCATGTAAAGTCATTGTGGGTACCCCTCCTATTGATCAAGGGTTAATGTCCCCGCAGTTGTGGGGCCCTAGGGTTATTAGACTCTCCTAGAGAAGTTGGCCCTAGTGAGTTATTGTCAAGTTAGAAATTAGTATAAATAGAGAGTGATCCTCTGTGATGATTCTGGCTGGCACATTGAATCTTGTGATAACCCTATCTTCAAGGAAATCCATGACTATGGCATCGGTTTCCTTCTTGGTGGGTATCGCATCTAACCACTTGGTGAAATAATCAGTGGTGGTGAGTATCCAAGAATAACCATTGCTTGAGTTATCCTTGAACTTACCAATGAAATAAATCCCCCACTGGTGGAAAGGGGCTTGGACTACTATTGGTTTTAAAGGCAAGGCTTTCATTTCCTACTTTTTGGTGAACAACTGACACTAGGGAAAAACTCTGATAGACTTGTGCACATCTAAAAAAAGGTTCGGCCAATAGTAGCTTGCTCTAAGGATTTTATGGGCGGTTGTTCTTGCTGCAAAATGTCCACCACAAAATGCTGCATGGAATTCAACCACGAGTTTTTTGGACTCATGTTCATCGACACATCTAAGTATTAAACCATCAGGGTTTCTCCAACCCAAACCATCTTTGCTTAAACAATACTTAGTTGCCTTTAACCTTAATGCTCTTCTTTTATGGCCAAGTAAGTGATCAGAGCATGTAAGGTTACGGAGGAAAAAGATGATGTCGATATACCAAGGGTGATGCTCTAATCTCTGAAGCTCATCTGATACACTTTGTTCTGGATCACTGTTTTGGAAAATTATTCCTAAGGCTTTTTCATTTCCTTGGGTCAACATCTTTGCAAGACCCTGTCCCTTAATTAACTTAGTATTTTTTATCTCTAAATCATACTCTTTAATATTTGAAACACATTTACCCCTGATGCCTAGGAAATCTTGTTGAGACCTGATATCCTTGATAGCTGCATGGGGTACTGTTAAGGAGAAAACTTCCTATGGCTTGAGGTGTACCACAACAGACAGAGAAACAGCAGAAATCAATCCCTTTCCAATATCCAAGAGAAATAAAACATATAACACTAAATGATCTCAAAACATACCTTATTCCGGATAGTTGAAGTAGATCCCCATTGAGCTTTTTCCAATCCCGCTTGCATTAGCAATTTACTCTCAACAACAGTAAAAAAGGAAAGCATGCTATATAATATATTGTTAGGCCTACTCTTGCATATATAATAAATAATGCATAAGCAATTAAATGCATCCATGGATTCAATATTCATTTAAATTCACATCATTGGACAGGAAAAGATATTTCTATTAATAAAATCAAATATTACATAAGTGACAACCTCTATCGGCACGTTTGCAAACCGGAGAAACTGAGTCCTCCACCTGGGCCTCCACCACCTCAATCCTCCATATATTGATAGCAAGATCACAAACAAAGGAAATCTTGGGAAGAACATAAAGTTCTCCAAGGGACAAAGGGATACAGACTCAAGTACAAGCAAGCTACAACAACAATGGACTATAGTTTTATTGCTCTTCAATTCCTCCCCTGCAATGTATCAAAGGGGTTCCTTATATAGTGCTTCAATGGGGTAATGGAAGGTAAAATCCAAGTGATATCGAGGAATATGGAAGGCTAAGAGACAAGTGACTCAGATCCACATCAAGGAAAACTCCAAAAATATTAGGACTGATGTAGACATCCCGATGTACGCAGGTTTAAGGGTAATATCCACGTATATACGCGAGAAAGGGATTAAAAGCCACGTACAACAAATAATAGGTGTTTTTAGGGATGATATTGGAAACATCAAAGGTAAAAAAATGCTCCATGGGGTGTGAAGAGTTTGTAGAGGGACAAGGAAGGCCATTAAAGTGTGATCAACCATGTGTGGTAAAATCATCTTTCACAGATGCCCCCTAATGTGTGAGGTCAAAGGGGTAACATGATGGCTGAAATACATTATAAATCCATCCCAGAAGTGGAGTGATGAAGAAACAGGTGGAAGAACCATCAATCTATCAATATAGTATAATAATCAATCTTTGCATATGACTACAAATACATATAGCATTCCCAGATACATAAGAGTACAATGGCCATGAATAGGCATGCTATACAAAATGTGACATGTGTGGTCATTGCCACATACAATATATAATAGATCATAATCTCCATGATGAAGATATACGAAGGATCAAGATCTCCATGAAAGCTGAAGATATACAATGGATCAAAATATCCATAATGGTTGAAGATATCTGACATACACTAGAATCAAGTCACAAGAGCTGAAATCTCGTGAACACTGGCACGATCAAGGAGGTAGCATATGTGGAATGCCACAAATCTGGAAATTCTTCTACACAAACCGCTACGAGTACATGTCCTACTATGTGAATAGAGGTGTCGAGGTCGAACATAGCAGTCCATCGTCTGATTATCGGTCATTGATGTATACCGTTAACAGATGCGAGATCACCCACTGATAATGAAAATGGTAATCAAGGTACTAGAGTGCAATCTAACAAGTGCGGATAAATGTGTTGAGGTCAAACACTTGGAAGAATCCATTGATCAGGGGACATTGGTGTATTCCCGAAACTGTCAATGGCGAGAGAAACTACCACTGATGACTGTAAGTCTCAAGGCACTCAAATGAATCTAGACTCCTATCCTAGAATAAATTATTTGAATTCAATGGGATGGAATCCACTGGAAGGAGGGCATTAAGGCATCCCCCATCAACCAACACAAGGTACTCAACAACACTGTATAATGTGGAAGGACTCAAACAAGATGTGCACGAACCATTAATAGTACCGGGAATGGCTGACATGCAAAGTCAAGACAACTGAGGAATGGCAGATTCAGGTTTCAACTGCCTTTGAACAAGAGCATAAATACGAATGGTGACTGAATGTAGGAAGCATAGACTCAATATACAAAACTAGGACATCTCTGTGACACAGGAGGCATCGATAGAGGCTCCATGGGGACTGGAAGCTTAACCAGTCAGTGGAGATAAACTCAGAAAAATAAGTACAACTCCTAAATTCAAACTACTAACCCAACCAACGGATGTGATATACAGTGCTCTGTTCAAAGGAGACAAGACTCGACTGCTGCCAAAGATAACATCTTTTCCTATCCATCTTTTTGGTTTTTTTTAATTTTTTTGGACATTTTCAAATATTTTGAAAAGCTCGAAAAAAAATAAAAGTGCTTTATATTTACACGTCTAGGAGGAGATGAGTGTTAAGGGGAAAACAAACTAGTTCCAAGTGTTAGCACTATTTATTTTTGCTGAAACTTAGTGCTATCATTAAATTTATTTTAAGATATATTGGTGATCGAGTGGTTTTCAAATTCTTCTCGCTAAGTGATTTATAGAAAATTCCTAGAGCTTCAAGAAGAAAAAGGTTAAAAGTTTTGAGCAAAAAGAAAATAATTTTATGAATTGAAGGATTTTCTTCATTTCTAAATAAAATAAAACCTGGGTTTTAATGTAAATTTGGTGGGGATTTTTACAAAATCTTTGGCACAAGACCACTCAACATACACACCAAGCAAATATTTCCACCAAAGTCCAAGCACCGAGCTCTCCAAGACTAATACACACATTGTTCCTTGGTATAGTTTCAAATGATTGGTGTTTATAAACAGTTTATAGGTAAGTGTTCCCTTGCATGTGGAAATTTCTCATGAGGAAAATCAATGGATAAAACAAATTTCACATTGTCAAGCAGCAAGGAGAAATTAGGTTTTGAGATTAGCGAAATTTTTATGCCGCATGCAAGTTCACACACGTGGTAAGCATCCATTATCCAGTCAAAATGATCAACCACTTAAATTACTTTCGCAGGGTGACTGTGAAGGCAGGTCTAAAAAATAATGCTCATGAACATTGTACTAATTGTGGATGAAATGAGCTCAATTCAGAATTAAAGCCGTAGAGCATGGTTGTTTTTTAGGAAAATGACTGTTTTGGTCATTATTTTAAATCAATTTTTCCCACTGAACCAAGATTATTTTTCATAAACTGAGAGAGGATTTTATTCAAAACACCCCTATATACAATAACCTCTCTCAATTTTTACTCAGGTGCTATGGATTGAGAGAATCGAAGTAATATTTAGAGAGCATATTTTTAGATTTTTAAATAACTGTTTTAGTCAGTTATTTCAATCAATTGTTTCTAGAAAATAAGAAAGAATTTTCCAAAATTGAACGAATTTTCTATTAAGAAAAATATCATGTTCAATAAAATCCTTCCATTTTTACACAGTTCATATGGGTTAGGAGAAACAAAGTGATTTTTACGTGCTATGTTTTAAGTTTTCCAAAGAACTGTTTCAGACATCACATTCAAAGAATTGTTTCAGCCAAATGGAGTTGAATTTTAGGAAAATGAGAGAGGTTTGTCCTCATAGTAGGCATACCTTCAAAAACCGCCTTCATTTTTTACACAGGTATCATAGGTTGGGATAATTTAAAATATATTTACAGGGTATTTTTCTAGAAATTTACAGGTTTAATGTCTGAGTCATGAGTTTCAAAATCAGATCCTGAGGAGATGGAGATGAATCAAAAGAAATGAAGACATGGGTTTTGTTGGAAACATGGCCAGTTACAAAAACCTCTTTCAGTTTTTTCACAACTATCACCATCTGGGATATGCAGGAGGGGATTTTAAGCCTATTTTTCTAGTAGTCCGCATTTTATTTTTGCCTTATGTCAATCGTAGTGTGTAGGCCACGTCCAAAGTTTGTTAGAAGATATTATCCAGTTTGTAACAAATTTTGATTCCTGAATGTCGGTTTAGGAAGTCCAAAATACTATAAATTTACCTCCTAAAGAAGGAGAAAGGGTTGAAACCGATGTAATTTTGTTGTGTATGCTTTCAAGAGTATTTTAATAAAGTTGCAGAGCCGAGGTCGGCGCTTTACACAAGGATTCATGTGTTGTTTATATTATAGTCCATTGCTTCCTTTCTCATGTGAATGTTTTTCCAATTTATCTCTTCCATTATGTTTTCTTTCATGTCTAGAATAAGTGTATAACAGTTTGGAATTCATACATGATATGCTCTGTCTATTGTTTTAGATATTCACCAAAGCTTTCTTTTAAAGTTAATACATAATTCATTTTCCTATGCTCTGTGTTGATGGTCTGTTCATGTTCTTCTTTTCCACCAGACAATTATAATTTGACTGTGATTGAATGGCTATCTTGCCTCTGTGTTGAAATAATCTACATAGGTTCTGTTCATTTCTGTTACACTTCTTGACTCCATCGCCCAATGGTTCTATGTCTTGTTTCAACCAATTTTACAAACAATTTATAGTTTCACTTGTACATATTTGGCATTGTTAATATTTGGTGAGAGATCCCTCTTGGAAGAGCAGAAGTCCAATTCTCTCTTCAAAAGTGGTTCTGCTATTACCTGGGAGTGGGCCTTTTGTAACCTTGGGCTCAATTCCAGTGCTAACAAACTGGTGTTGTTGTCGGGGACGAGATTGAATATCATCCCTAGGAAGAACGACAAATATTCAAAGGATAAATACTTTCTGTGGGCAAACAAAGATTCTTAGATGTGAAAAAGGTTGTATCATTTTCCCTGGTGACTCCACTGAAAGATTCTGGAAGGTGACTCCACTGAGGAGACCGGTGGTCAGAAAGATAGAGATGGGGAGAGGTCTCAAATATTCCCTGGATTTGAACAAAAGGTTTAGATCTGACTATTGATGGTGAACAATGGTCAGAAAACAAGAAGGTCATGTCTCTTTTCACCCGGAGACTCCATCTGCGAAGGATCCATTCTTCATAATGTTCTATGGCAGCTCCACTATCAAACGGGGTTGCAAAGTTGGAGGAGTTGATTCAGTTTCTCCACCATCAAGATGACTTCTCGGGCTGCAAGGTATGCTCCTATGAATCTTGTTGCCATTCCTGGTTATCCCAATAAAATACCTCTGGTAGATTGGCAAACATATCTTCCAAGATTCAATGATGAAAATGGTGATGATGCTGCCATTCATATATTTAGATTTCATAAGCATATACATAAGCTAGGAGTGGGATGGCGTGAATATTCTTTAATGAAATTATTCATGTTTAGTTTAGAAGGATATGCAAGGTCATGGCATGAGGGATTGCCAGCGGGGAGTTTATCCTCCCTTAAAGACTTTCATACAATATTTCATGAACATTTCGAAAGGCATTATCCTTGTTTGTTGTTACTTCAATATTGTTGCACACATGATAGAGAGTTTATTGAAAATGTGAGAGATGAGTGTGGTGATGATTAGTATTTGGATGAAGAGGTTTTAGAGGTCTTACATGAATATTTAGCTCAAAAAGAAAGACAATCCAATTTCCATGATATTCAAGAAAACTCCCAGTAGTTAGTATTGTCTTCCTTGACTGAAGTTGACATAGACCAAAGCTCTGTTTCAACCAGTTATATCTCTGTTCCTGAAACTGATGATGATTTGCAGTATTCTTGTCATTCTCTATGTGACCAAGAGAAAGGTTGGGACTGTCAATCAAATCCTTCCTCATATTATTCAACCTCCAAATTTTTGTAACAAGAAGAGGCCTCCCCTTCCCAATCAGAAAATTCCTTTTCACAATAGCAATCTCTTGAAAGTTACAATGCTTGTGTGATTCATTACATAGAACATGATAATTCTGGAAAATCTCAGTCTTGTAGTCCCTCCACATGTTCATTTTCTGAAAATGCAAGTAAAGAGAAATCATATTTTGAAATAGTGGTTGAATAAAGACCTCTTCATGTTGATCAAATTCAAATTTCACCTAAAGATTTACATGAATATATAAAGATCTCTTTGCTTGAAGAAGATGATCAGCCTAGTGATTTGAAAGGAGACGGGGGTTCTCAAATGGATGTTTCTTTTTTTCTTCAAACTCAAAATTTTTTTGTCAAGAAGAAATCTATTTGCTCGATCCTATTGAAGAAATGAATGATGTTTTTGCTGAAGTATATAAAGAATATGAAGTTTTAAAAATTAGAAATTTTAGATGAAGTTGTGGATGTCTCGCCTGGAAATTGTCACGAGTTTTCCTTGCATGGTTCTTTTGAAGATCAGTTTGATAGTGTGCAAGGGAATTTACAGTTGGGACAACTCTCTCATGGTAAGATAATGACATAATTTTTTGAAAGTTGTCATTCCTTTTATGATCCAGTGGCTGATTACAAAGATGAATTTTGCAGTGGTAATGGCTGGTTGTATCTCTACTGTAAAGATCAATTTATTTATTATAACTTTCTGCCATTAAGTCTGTCATCTATGTTTTTTATCAAGCATGAAGAGAAAGTTGGGTTATGGGATCATTTGCTTGAGTGGATTCATTGGAAGTCGGAAGTTACTTGACTGAGCCTTGATGCTTAGTAAGTAGGGTAGGGAAGTAAATATGAATAAGCTCGACATGGCGAGCATTCCATTCAGAGGTTTTCAGTTCATTTTCTGTTTCAGTTTTGATTTCAGTTTTGGTTTTAAAGTTTAGGTCTGCAGTTACAACTGTCTTCAGTTTTCAGGGTATGGACATGTGACAGGTGACAGGTTATAGGTTGAAAGAGTGGGATTTATTTGCAGAATGGTTTCAGTTGATGGTTCAGTTCAGAACAGGTAGAGGATTTCAGAAAAAATTGGGAGCCGCCCAATGGATTCGGCACTTGGTCTATGGGGTTCTTTGCTACCTCACAGGGAGGATAGCATCCCTAATCGAGCCAGCTATTAGCACTATTTATTTTTTCTAAAAGTTAGTGCTATCATTAAATTGATTTTAAGATATATTGGTGATCGGGTGGTTTTCAAATTCTTCCCGCTAAGAGATTTATAGAAAATTCCCAGAGCTACAAGAAGAAAAAGGTTAAAAGTTTTGAGAAAAAAGAAAATAATTTTATGAATTAAAGGATTTTCTTCATTTCTAAATAAAATAAAACCTGGGTTTTAATGTAAATTTGGTGGGGATTTTTACAAAAGATTTGGCACAAGACCGCTCAACATACACACCAAGCAAATATTTCCACCAAAGTCCAACCATCGAGCTCTCCAAGACTAATACACACATTGTTCCTTGGTATAGTTTGAAATGATTGGTATTTATAAACAATTTACAGGTAAGTGTTCCCTTGCATGTGGGATAATTCCCTCATAGAAAGGAAGCAAAATATAAAAGTGTGAGAATTATTTGCATCAATGCATATTGGTGGAGAGAATATAATTGGTTATATGTGGAGATTAATTAAAGTAAAATTTCTGCAATAAATAAATTGAAGAAATTAACACTAAATAATATTTTCATTTCCAGATGTGGAGCAATTGGTAATGTCATTAGTTGAAGATGAAAAATATGGTATTCCTTTGAGCGCACCAAATAGTTCATGCACTTCCAGTTTGAGTGGTTTGTACAAATCTAACACTTGGCATACCGAGAAACAAGATCTTGAGCGTTTCCAGGATGAACCTGACAGTGAATTTGAAGATTACGATACCCTCAAATAAATTTTCATTGTTTCAAATCATCAATCAGAATTCAATCATGTTTTCATTGTGCTAATGCTGAAAGCTAATAATCCAGATATAGCAAAGAAGGTAACATATGCAGCGCTAGATACAAAGAAATGGATTCCAGTTGAAAGGGAAATAAGTGATAGCGATAATGCCAGTGTGTTGTGCTCTCTACCAGAGGAATTTTGTATAATTAAAGCTCCCGCAAACTGAATATTGATCAACGATCCAGATTAGAGCACATTTCATCCGACGGCTCAAATAAATTTCGCATTATGAAGATGCACGAGGTAATTAAAAATTTCAGATTTGCAAAATGATGTTAAATGGTAGATAAGTTTTGACAGTCAGATTGGCAGGTGAGGAAAATCCATGGATAAAACAAATTTCGCATTGTCAACTAGTAAGGAGAAATTAGGTTTTGAGATTAGCGAAATTTTTATGCCACATGCAAGTCCACACACATGGTAAGAATCCATTATCCGGTCAAACTGATCAACTGCTTAAATTAACTTTGCTGGGTGAGTGTGAAGGCAGGTTGGAAAAACAATGCTCATGAACATTGTACTAATTGTGGATCAAATGAGCTCAATTCAGAATTAAAGCCATAGAGCATGGTTGTTTTTTAGGAAAATGACTGTTTTCGTCATTATTTTAAATCAATTGTTCCCGCCAAACCAAGATTATTTTTCAGAAACTGAGAGAGTTTTTTATTCAAAACACACCTATCTACAATAACCTCTCTTATGTTTTACCCAGGTGCTGTGGATTGAGAGAATCGAAGTCATATTCAGAGAGCAAATTTCCATATTTTTAAATGACTATTTTAGTCAGTTATTTAAATCAATTGTTTCCAAAAAACCAGAAAGAATTTTCCAAATTTGAATGATGTTTCTATTAAGAACAGAATCATGTTCAATAACCTCCTTCAGTTTTTACACAAGTCATATGGGTTAGGAGAAACAAAGTGATTTTTATGTGCTATGTTTTAGGTTTTCCAAAGGACTGTTTCAGGCATCACATTCACAGAATTGTTTCAGCCAAATGGAGTTGAATTTCAGGAAACTGAGAGAGGTTTGTATTCATAATAGGAATACCTTAAAAAAATTCCTTCCTTTTTTACACAGGTATCACAGGGCATTTTTCCAGAAATTTATAGGTTTAATGTCTGAGTCATGAGTTTCAAAATAAGATATTGAGGAGATGGAGCCGAATCAGAGGAAACGAAGACATGGGTTTTGTTGGGAACATGGCCAGTTACGAAAACCTCTTTCAAGTTTTGCACAGCTATCACCATCTGAGATATGCAGGAGGGGATTTTAAGCTTGTTTTTCTAGTAGTCCACATTTTATTTTTGTCTTATGTGAATCGTGGTGTGTAGGCCATGTCCGAAGTTTGTTATAAGATATTCTCCAGTTTGTAACAAATTTTGATTCCTGAATGTCAGTTTAGGAAGTCCAAAATACTATAAATTTACCTCCTGAAGAAGGAGAAAGGGTTGAAACCGATGTAATTTTGTTGTGTATGCTTTCAAGAGTATTTTATTAAAGTTGTAGAGCCGAGGTTGATGTTTTACACAGGGATTCATGTGGTGTTTATATTATAGTCTGTTGCTTCCTTTCTCATGTGAATGTTTTTCCATTTTATCTATTCCATATGTTTTTTTTCATGTATGGAATAAGTGTATAACAGTTTGGAATTCATACATGCTATGCTCCGTCTGTTGTTTCATATATTCATCAAAGCTTTCTTCTAAAGTTAATACATAATTCATTTTCCAATGCTCTGTGTTGATGGTCTGTTCATGTTCTTATTTTCCACGAGACAATTATAATTTGACTGTGATTGAATGCCTATCTTGCCTCTATGTTGAAATCGTCTACATAGGTTCTGTTCATTTTTGTTACACTTCTTGACTCCATCGTCCAATGGTTCTATGTCTTGTTTCAACCAATTTTACAAACAATTTATAGCTTCACTTGTACATATCTGGCATTGTTAATAGTTGGTGAGAGATCCCTCTCGGAAGAGCAGAACACTAGTTCTCTTTTTGAAAGTGGTTCTGCTGTTACCTAGGAGCGGGCCTTCCGCAACCTTGGGCTCAATTCCAGTGCTAACACCAAGAAGTAGAACATACCTATGCTGAATGCAAGGAAACATGTGCAGGATAACGACACTCAGGGGAAAGTACCTTCTTGGTAAAAAATGGGGAATCAAGCTGCAAAGGATATATAAAAAGGATCTGTTTGGCTAGACATGAGACAACCTCGGGATATATGACTGATAATCAAAGTCAGGGAAGCCGACATAAGGCTCAATAAGGCAAGCAAAACTCATGATAATGTAATTACAACTTGACATATACAAGGGAGTCCCGAGGAAATGGCCAGCATAAGGTTCAAGAGGAGTATGAAGCTCTTGCTCAAATTCATGGTGGTACTATACAAAGGACTCCCACACCCTAAAGGAGAAATGTCGGCATGGGCACCAAATGCAAAACAAGATCTAACTAGGGTACCCATGTATGGTAAAGCTCTACCATTCACAACATGTCACTTATAAAAGCAACAAGAAGATTCCGTGACAAGATGGAATGGGTTCATACCCAAGGTTAAAATGAAACGGTCATAAGGTTATGCAAAATGCAAATGGAGGTGAAACCAAACCTATGTGCCAGTTTAGACATAATACCTGCAATAAGCACGAACGGGTCAAAGCCACGGTAAAAAACACACTCAAAATGGATTCCTACAACATCAAATTAGTTCAAATGGCCAAAAAAGGTCAGAAATGGTAAAAAACTATAGAAAGTGGGTAAAATTTTCAATTTTTTTCTATAAATAGTGAAAAATTTAAAAAATTTCATACCATTTGAATTTTTTACCCAACATAGTGCATTTGAGCTTAGAACTTTAGAAGCAAATTCTGGGAGCATCATCTAGCAGAATCCCTCCCCGTTTGATCCAGGTAGATTCTCATGCTCCTCCCTTTAATTTTGATGCAAATTTTTTCAAATTTCATGAGCTATTTAATTTTTTGAGCAATCCAAACTTACATGTTTCATCCCACGCAGAAATCGAACATTTTTCTATGTATAGGAATCACCATATGCGGAAAATGCATTGAAAGCCACATACATACGCGGTTGTTTTGAAAATAGTCGTATACAGGGCCATGAACAAGGTTTCAAAGGGTAAAGCTTGATATAAAAGCTTGGTTTTTGTGCAGGATGGTGCTAGAGTGGAGAGAAAGAGACCATGGTGATGTTCAGGAAGTTATGCAAGGTGATCTCATGGCTCAACAAGCATTACGGGCATGTGGCTTGTACAAGTTTTGGTGTCTTGGCTACCTTAGAGCCAAACCAATACTACTCCAGCTACTGGTAGACTATTGGGATCCAGAATATGATACATTTTAGATAGATGGGATGTCACTCAACATTGAGGTTGAGGACATATATTTCATCATAGGTTTGTCCCGTCGAGGGGAGAGGTGAACCTCCGCTCTCGTGGGCCAAGAGGCGGGCTGACCATAGATGAGTACATTACTATGTACTTTTTTTCGGAGACGAAAAAGGTTGGGAGTCAAATCCCGACAAACTCTATCCAGATTCTGGGGCTGAAGGCCATACTTTTGGCACTAGGCAGGATTGCAGGTTTAGCTTCACTCCACCAGGCCTCATGGTCAATGACGTTCTATGAGGTAGAGTGCATGCGACCTAGAGTGTATGACTGGAGTACTATGCTGTTGAGCAACATGAAAGCACAACTCAGTGACTGCAATAGGGGTAGGGTGCGAAACTTTGGGTTCGGAAGTATACTAAGCATGTTTTTCTTTAAATGGGTGCCACGGCTAAGCCCTAGGGTAGAAATTGCTCCACATGGAGTCCGAGATCCATCCCAACAATGTTGGGCAAATTTCATGTGCGGACTAGGCAGAGGTAGGGTGGCTAACCCCTACCCAGTAGATTTATTTCCATGGTGGTGGAGACAGATCGTCTCCATAAATGACTACCCCTATGTAGGGATAGACTTCCCCAGAGACCCAGATATTCCCCTACCACCAGGAGCATCTTATGGTGACATAGGTAAAGAATCCCAAACCCACTTTTTAAGTTTTGAATTATTTAATTTTTTTGTGTTTTTTGATATATTAACTCAAAAGACATGTTTTTGGTGTGACGACACATAGTGACAATCTGTCATGTATATGAAGATGTAGGACCACGATGGCTAGATGGCTTCCCTCATCATTGATGGAGGGGAAGAGTAGATGATATCATGGGTGCGGATGCAGAGTGGACGCTCCAAAGAATCCACATGAACTTTGTTCGTTTGACACATAGGGTACCCATGGCGCAAGTATAGGACTTGCCTGAGGCCATGCAGTGCCAGGTGGTTGGTGTACCATGAGTATGGGTTCAATTATTTTGACGTCTAGCTAGAGCCATAGTTCTCTATCATGATCAGAACCCCCATCCACCCCAGGCTTAGAGACCTGAGTGTATTCATTTTTGTATGATCGTGTAGTATATTTTGGTGGCTCGGAAGCCCCAATTTTGTATATGACACTTATGTATTATGACGTCACTTTTTGGATGTTAATGAAAAATATTTTATGATGATCAATTTTATTTATATTTACATGTGTGTAAAATGTGTGTTTGTGGTATGCTTATGGTCTATGAAACAAATTCCAATCTAACACATAGTTAGCATATGAGTCAGCAACTTGATTAAAAATTCGTGGAACATGAATGTATGTTATACTCTCAAATTGTCGTTCTAGCAATCTAACACGTAAGAATCTTCATAATAATGTTGGATCCCTAATACGACATAAGCCATTAAGCTATGAAACCACTAACTACAAATCAAGACATACCTCAAGAGAATGAACACCATGTGAAATGGAATCATGCAATAACTCAATGATGGCACTATATTTAGCAACATTGTTTGAAGAGGGACGTAAACATACGCCTCCTGAAGACAATACTTGACCCGTAGGAGTATAGATCACCCAAGCAACTGAAACTGATTTTTGAGTGTGGCGGCTAGCACCATCATCGAATCCTATGTAAACGAAAGACTCCATCGACATCTTCCATAAGAAATGAAATCTAATCAACAAACCCAATCACCATAAGAAACCCTAACTATGCAATGCAAAATTGTATAATAATATACAAAAATCAGCCCTGGCTGAAGATCATGCATAGTATTTTTTGAGATAGAGCCCATTTCTAGGCTCCACCAAGGATGTCCCTTCATAATCAACCAACTCGTAGGTGCCTTTCTCTAAGACTTGTTTAACCACGTAAGGACCATGCCACACGGGATTAAAGTTTCCTTCCCCCAAGGGTTCTTTCGCTTGATCCCACAAAAGGACCAAGTCACCTTCACTAAAATTCCTCGAACGGACATAATTATCATATTGGACCTTGATGCGACACTTGTTAACCTCTAGAGCCACTAAGGCATCTCAACACTGCTCATCAAGCTGCTCTAAGTGTACCAAATTCTCTTCCAATGTGGAAGTGACAGGTAAAATCTCAACAGCTAGCTTGAGATAAGGGATTTCGTATTCAACTAGTAAAATTGACTCCACCCCATGCACAAGTTGATATGGAGAGAAACTAGTGGCAGTCTTAACCATGATTCTATAGGCCCACAAAGTAGGATATAACATTATATGCCAATTAGTCTTGCTTTGTGAGATGGTTCGTTGGAGAATAGACTTAAGTGATTTGTTCATTGCTTCAACTTATCCATTCACCTAAGGATAATAAGAAGATGAATGCTCTTGATTATACCCTAACTTGGAAGCCAACTCTTCCATAATTTTAATCTAAAAGTTCCTACCATGGTCAGTGACAAGTTCTTTCGTAATGCCAAACCGGCTGATAATCTGGTTGAAGACGAAATGTGTGGCTGTCTCACCGTCGGATTTAACTATGGGCATAGCCTCTGCTCATTTTGTGAAGTAATTGACAGCCACAATAATGTGATGATTCCCCCTAGCCGAAGGTGGGTTGCAATCCATAAAATCAAGCCCCCACTTGGTGAAGGCACCGGCGGTGACAATAGGATGTAATGAGGATGGATGCGAGTGCATATTACATGCAAACCCTTGGCAAGGGTGGCACTTCTTGAATGCATTAACGCAATCTTTGAAGATGGATGACCAAAAATATCCCTCTCTCAAGATTTTTTGGGTTGTGGAAATCCCAGATAAATGACTGTTAGAATAATCAACCCATAGTTAGCTACCTTAGACATTAATTAATCCATTTTTTGTCTTATTTGCCTAGTTTCCATATTCCACCTTATGCAAGTTGTCCTCCACACATCCATAGTGGTCAAACTTGCTAAATTTGAGTCATGGAGTGCTTGGGAAACCACTTGGAATCAAATCTGCTTTATTCCTTGCCTCCCTAGTACATGTCTGCTTTTTCTGCTTTATTGCCTGCTTTTTCTGAGTTTTAAGGCAATTGAGAAAGTTTGACTAGGTGAAGTTAACTTGTTTTTTGTCCTCATCATCCTCCACCCTTTCCTCCTAAGAAAATCATGTATGAGTTGTCCTTCCATCACCTATTAGCCTGCCTAATTGATTTTTCCAATTCGTGAGCTCCTAGACAGTTTTGGAAATTGCTTTATGCACCTATGGGGGATTTGCTTAGATTTAGTAAGCCTGATTTTGACCAAATTCGAATGGCATCCTTATGCATTCGAATCTCTCATGTAATTATTTATTGTGGCAGCCTATGAATTCATAGGGTTTGCTATTGTACACTTATTTCAATACAGATTAGTGTTCTGCTCCATTATTCAGTCTCCTTTGTGAGTAATTTGCATGTGTAATTGGCAATTGTTGTGAGTGTAATTGTTCTAACACCTGGGTTCAATTTCCACATGGTATTAGAGCCTTTTTAGATCGATTTCTCTCCTTCCAATTTTTTATTGCAGGTTCGACATCATTGACTGGGAGCATTCTACTGACTGAAGGGACAATTTCTGAGCTATGGATCAATCTCAGAAGATCATCTTGACTCCATTTAACTTATTTGAATGGAAAGCAGAGATGGAGATAATGTTGAGAGTGAAAGGCATTTATAGAGTGACTATGGAAACAGAAGCAGAGCCCAATGTAGCTACAGAGAAGATTAAATGGCACAACAGGAAGGATGAGGCCTATGGCCTCCTGTGTCTGAGCATATCCAGAGACCTCCTTTTCCATATTGATGGATTGACATCACCAAATGAAGTATGGGACAATATTGTTGAGATTTTTGGTAAGACAGATGAGATGAGGGGACATCAAGTTGAAAATGAATTGATCTCCCTAAGTCCCAATAGCTTTGAATCCCTGCAACTCTATTTTTCCAAGTTCAAAGCACTTGTTTTGCAGCTAAAACAATGTGGGATCGAAAATAAGGATGATCAATTGGTTTTGGCCATACTCTCAAAGCTTGGCCCTGACTATTCAGTTTTTGTTTCTACATTCTATGCCACAAAGTTGATAGCTCGAGCCTAGAAAATGCCTAGCCTTGCAGATTTCATGGAATCTCTCACACAAGAACAAGATAAATTGGTGATGATGGGTACCATCAAACCTTCCAAAGACCAAGCTCTGGTTGCTGGAGATTTGAGGGTGGATTAAAAATCAAGAATAAATCTAAGAAGCCACTTGAGCAAAAGAGAGACAAGAACAAGTCTCCAGAGGAGCCTCAAGGTTCCAAGAAGAACCCCCAGAAGAAGAAGAACAAAGGAGAAATGAGCAAGTGCGCATACTGCAGTAAGGGAAATCATTCTGAAAGCTCCTGCATGAAGAAGAAAATAGACATGCTGACCCAACTCCTGGAGAAGAATGGCATCTCCCTTCCAGACAGCTCAAAGAAGAGGGAAGGAGGATCAAATTCAGAATACATAGAGAGAGTTCATGCATTGGTTTCTGGAACATCAAGCTCACCTAGTTTCATCATTGATTCTGGAGCTTCAAGACATATGGTTTCGACCAAGGAGGAATTCACCTCACTTGACATGTCGAAAGGTCCACCAATTGTACTAGGAGATGACTCTCTCACTGAAAGTTTGGGAAAAGGGAGGATTGATCTTAATCATGGTAAGTTCAGCAATGTATTGTATGTTCCAGGTCTTGCCTCTAACCTCTTATCAGTGTATCAAATGACCCACACAGGGTCTCCAAAGAAGATCATATTCTCCCTTGATGAAGTTGAGATCACAGAGATCTCAAGTGGTAAAGTCATTGCAAAAGGAGTTGCAAATCACACTTCGAAGGTATACATGTTCTCACACTTCCTACCCTACTCAAACCTCTCTGCTCTTCTGATTCATGCTAATGAGGCAAGCAAGATTTGGCATGAAATATTTGGCCACCTAAATTACAAGTATCTTTCTGATCTTAGTGAAAAATAAATGGTCATAGGGTTACCAAAGATTAAGTTTTCCAAAGGAGTCTGTCAAGGTTGCATCCTAGGAAAACACCTAGAGCATAAATTTGAGAAAGCTAGTCATGAGAGAACCTCTGCACCTCTTGAGTTGATCCACAGTGATGTTGCTGGCCCATTTCCTCATATGTCAATGAGTCAGGCCAAATATGCATTGACATTCATAGATGACTTTTTTAGGTATTGCTGGGTTTACTTCCTGAAACACAAGTCTGAAGTTTTTGGCCTCTTCAAAGTCTTTAAAGGTTTGGTTGAAAACCAGTCTGGGAGGAAACTCAAGGTCCTCAGATATGACAATGGTGGTGAGTATGTCAAGTCTAATTTCATTCAATATTGTGCAGATGCAGGTATTCAGATGCAGCATTCTATCCCTTACACACCACAACAGAATGGTGTTGCTGAGAGGAAGAATAGATCACTGAAAGAGCTGGCAACTTGCATGATGGAGGCTAAGACTTTGCCACCAAAGTTTTGGGATGAAGCTATAAAATGTGCAGCCTATATCCAGAATAGGGTGCCTCATAAACAACTTGATGGTATGACTCCTTTCGAAGCATGGAGTGGGCACAAGCCAGATGTGACCCATTTCAGGACTTTTGGCTCAAGGGCTTGGGCTAGAATTCCAACAGAAAAGAGGAAGGCTTTGCATCCCCAAAGCTAAGAGTGTCTATTTGTTGGGTACTCTGAAGATTCAAAAGGGTACAAGCTGATCAATTTGAGCACAAACAAATCCTTCATTGAAAGGTGTGTTCAGTTTCAAGAAGAGCCCCTAGCAGCAATGGAAGTTGGAGAATCCTCTTCACCACTAGAAACTTTGAATGTAAGGGAAGAGATAGTTGAACATGCTGATTCTGATATGTCTGATAATGATGATTTAATTTCAGATCCTAAAAGTCCTACAAGACCAAAATTGGTAGCAAATACCATTCATGCAGCTGGAGAACTAGCTGGAAATCCTAATGATATTGGGAGGACTAGATCTCAATTTGAGAGTGCTCTGTGCATGAAAGATCCTATGTTTGCAGAGAAATGATATATGATGGTTGAATCAAACCCAAAGACATATGAAGATGCAGAAAATGATCCAATATGGAAAAAATCCATGAAAGAAGAGTTCAGCTCACTCCAGAAGAACAACACTTGGGAGCTGGTTGATCTTCCCCCAGGGAGGAAGCTAGTTCAGTGTAAGTGGGTGTACAAAACCAAATTTTCTGCTGATGGTTCACCTCTGAAATACAAGGCCAGATTAGTAGCAAATGGATACTCACAATTACATGGCATAGACTACAATGAGACCTTTGCACCAGTGGCAAAGATGGACTCCATCAGGCTAGCCTTAGCCATTGCAGCTTCAAAGCAGTGGGAGGTACATCACATGGATGTGAAGTGTGATTTCCTAAATGGAGATCTCACTGAAGAGATTTACATGCAGCAGCCTCAAGGATTTGCTACTAACCCATCTCTTGTGTGCAGGCTAAAGAAGTCATTGTATGGGCTTAAGCAAGCCCCCAGGGCTTGGTATGCCAAGATTGATAGCTTTCTGCTATCACTAAATTTTGTTCGATGCAGGTCAGATCCAAATGTCTATTTGAATCTGATTCATGGTTCATTAATGATCATTGTTTTATATGTTGATGACCTTCTCATTACAGGAATCTCAAAGGATGAAATTGCCTCCTTGAAGGATGTAATGAACCATGCCTTCTCAATGACTGATTTGGGCTTATTGAGCCAATTCTTGGGGTTCGAGATTGCTGAAACCAAAGATGGAATCAAAGTACATCAGTCCAAGTATGCCTTGGATTTTCTGAACAAATTCAAAATGAAGGATTGCAAGCCAAGCAAGACTCCTTTCCTTTCAGGAGTTAAGCTTGAAGCAGTTGATTCTTCACCTATGGTAAACAACACATTGTATAGGCAATTGATTGGATGTTTGCTATATCTTACACATAATAGACTTGATATTTCTTATGCAGTAAGTGTGGCTTCAAGATACATGTATCAGCCTCATGAGATCCATTGGAGAGTAGCCAAAAGGATCCTTAACTTTGTTCAGGGAACAAGGACTCATGGGATCTTCTACAAAGCTAAATCTGATCTTGAATTGATTGGGTTTACTGACAGTGACTGGGAAGGTGACAACACAGATTGAAAGTCAACATCAGGATATGTGTTCATGCTTGCTGAAGGGCTAATTATCTGGTCAAGCAAGAAACAGAGTGCCATTGCACTCTCATCTACAGAAGCAGAGTACAGAGGAGTTGTAAATGCATCAACTCAATGTTTATGGTTGCAGGGGTTACTTGGTGAGTGTAGCTTCGAATTAGAATAATCAAATACTATCTACTGTGATAATCATAGTACCATTTGAATCTACAATGATCCAGTTCATAAGCAGAGAACCAAACACATTGAGATCCATATGCACTACATCAGACAGCTTGTGCATGATGGCACCATTCACCTACTCTTCTGTTCATATTCAAAACAAGTAGCAGATATCTTCACCAAATTTTTTTGTGAGAAGACATTCAGCAATTTCAAATCACTACTAGGGATTTCTAA
>LPNX010641904.1:20759-63669 GCA_001517045.1 Pseudotsuga menziesii | reverse complement strand
TCATCATCCTCCACCCTTTTCTCCTAAGAAAAGCATGTATGAGTTGTCCTTCCATCACCTATTAGCTTTCCTAATTTATTTTTCCAATTCGTGAGCTCCTAGATAGTTTTGGAAACTGCTTTATGCACCTATAGGGGATTTGCTTAGATTTAGTAAGCCTTATTTTGACCAAATTCGAATGGCATCCTTATGGATTCGAATATCTCATGTAACTATTTATTGTGGTAGCCTATGACTTCATAGGGTTGGCTATTGTACACTTATTTCAATACAGATTAGTGTTTTGCTCCATTATTCAGTCTCCTTTGTGAGTAATTTGCATGTGTCATTGGAAATTGTTGTGAGTGTAAATGTTCTAACACCTGGGTTCAATTTCCACAATGACCACCATAAGCCCCTCCATGGAAATCATTCAGCACAACCTCAGCCTCATCATGGGTTAAACAACGATGCAAAATGGAATCTACCCCATGGAAGTACAAAGTGTTATCCACTATAAGGTAGTTCTTAGCTACATGACGTGATCATCGTTGCTAATCCCGTGAAAGGTGAGTAGGGAACTTCAATGTTTGCAAACATACAATAATATCCCCATACCAAGGGTCCACCATTGAGATAAGGAAAATATGTTCATCGAAAAAAGTATCCTCATAAAACTCCTCCTCCTCCAAACTTGGAAAATCAGATATAAGCTTTGCAAAGATCAACGATTTCTTTGATTTAGTCGAAACGAATTTGAGATCAAACTCTTGCAATATGATAATCCATTTATTGTATTTTCCCCCAATCATCCTTCTAGTGAGGACGAACTGAAATGGATTGATATGAGCTATAACCAAGGTTTGGTGAAAGAGAATGTAATGTCTCAAACGTTGAACCGAATGAACGGTGGCTAAAGATAGCTTATACACATGGGAATAACGAAGTTCCACATCTATAAAGTTTCGGCTCAAATAATATATCACATGCTCATGGAGCTCCTCATCCTCCTGAACCAAAACCATACTAACAGTCTCCATAGACGCGGCCACATAAATCAAGAAATCACAGCTATAGTCTGGTGGACTAAGCACGGGGGCTGTTGCTAAGGCTTGCTTAAGAGCATCGAAATACTCTTGGGCTCACTCATCCCAGTAAAATGGGATGTTCTTCTTAAAAAGACGTATAAATCCTTTAGTCAAGTTGAAAAAATTAACCACGAATCTTCTCAAGAAGTTCTCCATGCCTTGTAAACATTGAAGGTGTCTAATATTACGCGGGGAGTCAATTGGAGTATTGAATCAACCCTTAAGGGATCGAATCTTATACCCTCCTTGGATACAATGAATCCTAGTAAAAAACCAATAGGCATGCAAAAGATGCACTTATGAGGATTTAAACAAACTTGGTAATGACGTCATCTTTCGAACACTTGTTCGGGTACACAGGGTACTCCCAAAAGACCAAACACCTTCAGAAACTACTTCACACAAATAGATCACAGATCAACACATCAATGTTTTTCATGTGGTTAAAACCCTTGAAAGGGAAATAGTCCACGGCCCTAGCCAAATAGCTACTTGGAGCAATTTATTATGCAAAATAAAGAAAGTTACATGAGCTTCTCATAATCGATCAACTAGCCAAGGACCCTCTATGCTCTTTAAATAGAGATCATAGACCAATCGGGTGTTAAGCCATGGATCAATGGTAGATATGATATAAGAGAAGTTGAACCGTTAGATTACTCTATGTCTAGAACATATAGTAACCGTCGGATTAGAATATTTACAAATGCATACAAATGCATAATAAAGAAACACACTTTTACCTAACAGATATATTACACAAGTTGATCTTAGCCAACTCCTAAGTGTCTAAATATCCTAACATCCCCCATTAAGAACAACTTGGGATATGATTGAAGGATTTACAAAAGTGACACTATTAAGAGAAGGAAGGAGGCATTAGAGCCTATCCCCCCTTAAGGACACTATCCTGAACTCCTAACATAAACCAAATTTTAGAAAACTTCGCTTCTGTAAGAGACTTGGTGAAGATGTATGCAACTTGATCATATGTAGGGAAATAGAGCACTTCAATAACACGATCATGAACAAGATTTCTGATGAAGTGCTTGTGTAGCTCAATGTGTTTGCTATGCTGATGTAGAACTGGATCTTTGGCAAGCTTGATGGCACTTTGATTGTCATACCAAAGTGGAGTAGGCTGCTGCTGCTTGAATCCAAACTATGAAAGGATCTGTCGAACCCATAAAGCTTCCTAACTGGCATTAACTGTGGCTTGATATTCTGCTTCTGCTGAAGAAAGAGCAAGAGCTTGTTTTTTCTTACAATCCTAAGTGACAGGTCTAGATCCCAGACTGAAAACATAACCTGCAGTAGACTTTTGATCATCAGGATCGTCGGCCCAATCTGAATCAGTGAAACCAACCAACAAATGTTTCCCCCCTGTACTATTTCTATTTCTTGGGAGGATTGGACTTTTCTTTCTGTTGCGACAATAAGGCTTTCCCAGATGTATCTGCATTGTTAATTATTCCAAGATGAATGAGCTTATCTTGCTCTCTAATTAAGGAATCACAAAATGATTCAAGACTAGGCTCTTGATAGCTAGCTGCAGTCAAGGATTCTTTCATGGAGTAGAATGTAGATACAAAAATAGAATATGCAGGTCCAAGTTTGGAAAGAATATGATAAATACATTGTTTGTCTTCTTTCTTAATCTTGCATTCTGCACATAAGAGTCCAAGAGTTTTATACTTAGATAAATAGTCTTGAATGCATGAAAAATCATTTGGATTCAAGGAAATCAACTCATTCTCGAGTTGATGACCCCAAATTTCATTGTGTTTACCAAACACAGATTCCAACTTTTCCCAAGCTTTATCAGGTTCATCATTTTCAGATTTGTGGAATCGCAAATCAATAGAGATTGACATCCCAATCAATCCACGAGCTTCATCACATATATTTTTCCATTTAATTTTCTTATCATCATCAGTGGGTTCTATTTATTTCCCTGAGGTTATCCTGAAAAGTCTCGTACTTCACAGAACATCCTCCATACGAGATTTCCATGAGAAATAGTTAGAACTTGTAAGTATAATATCACAAGGGGCGGCCATACTATAAAATAATGTCTAAAAGAATAGAAACTAGCTATCTGAATGCAAAGAGCTCAAAAAAAATATGCGGTTTTAAAAAAAACGACACTTAAAACTGATTCTGGATGATGAAGTTATGCTTGAGCAAAGAAAGTGTTGAAGAGGTCCCCAATAGTGACATGGCAGATATTAACTTGACCAACTAAAAAAAAGAAGCCCCCTCTTCCCAAGATCAACCTTTGACAATCACTTTTACAATAAAGTTGCTTTGAAGTGAATCACTTTTTTAGAATAAGTGATGTTCACTTTTACAATAATATGACTTTTAAATAGTGCGGCAATAAATTAAAAGACTTAAGTGACTCACTTTTATTTTATTTTATTTATGTGAGATGTACTTTTACAATAAAATAACTTGAAAATAGAAATTACATGCACTAAAAAGTAGCTTAATAAGACTTGAACTTAAGACCTATTAAGTAATAAAGCAACTTTGGACCAAGTGAGCTAAGTTTAAAAGGTACGTAAAATAATGGAAAGAGGAAGGGTTTTTTTTTTTACTCTTCTCTCATTCTCTGTACTTATTTTCTTTTCCTGCAAATCACAAAAAAAAAGGAAAAACAAAAACAAAAAAAACTTTTCCACACAATGGGGTTAGATCTTGGTTAGCTTACCCGGAAAGTCTACGTTTTCAAGTTTTCTCGCTATTTCTGATTTGCCGTGATCGCACAAGGTGCATGGCAAAGAGCATACGTAGCCAAGAAGACAAGAAAATAAAAAATTTCCTTTGCTATTTCTGATTCACCGCGATCGCGCAAGGTGCATGGAAAAGAGCATACACAGTCAGGGAAGACAACAGTTCAAGACTAAAAAAAAAAATATCTAATAATAAACTGATAAAATATGAGAGATTTACAAAAAACAAATCCATCACTGTAACATTATACCTTTAGATTTGCCGAAATGGGTGTTTCTGGAGCAAACAGAAATGGTTTTCAGTGAAATGAAAACTATTTCCTAGTGGAAACAACACTCCAGACGCAATGGAACAACTCTAATAGGCCAAAAATGGACAAAAAATCTAGAATCAGAAACCCTTTCAAAGTTTCAGCAACACCAGTTCCAGATCTTGATCAAAACCGAAAGCGGCTCTTCATAAAAGCTCTGATACCATGTTCAGGTACACAAGATACTCCCAAAAGACCGAACACCTTCAGAAACCACTTCACACAAATAGATCACAGATCAACACACCGATGTTTGTCATGTGGTTAAAACCCTTGAGAGGGAAACAGTCCACGACCCCAGCTAAATAGCTACTTGGAGCAATTTATTATGCAAAAGAAAGAAAGTTACATGAGCTTCTCATAATCAATCAACTAGTCAAGGAACCTCTATGCTCTTTAAATAGAGATCATATACCAATCAGGTGTTAAGCCACGGATCAATGGTAGGTATGATCTAAGAGAAGTTGAACCGTCAGATTACTCTATGTCTAGAACATATCGTAACCGTCGGATTAGAATATTTACAAATGCACACAAATGCATACTAAAGAAACACACTTTTACCTAATGGATATATTACACAAGTTGATCTTAAGGAACTCCTAAGTGTCTAATCATCCTAACAACACTAATCTCAAATGATATGGATGACTCACTCTGAAACGAGAGTGAGCAGCAAGATCATCCAAATACACTTCGATATCTTTTTAAGATCATGAAATATTAAGGTCATGGCCCGCTGAAATGTGGCTCCTGCATTTTTAAGGCCGAAGGGCATATTTCGATATGCAAAAGTACCCCAAGGAAAAATAAATGTGACCTTATGTTGATCCTCGGGCTTAATTTGAATCTGATTATATCCAAAAAACCGTCCAGAAAGGAAAATACCTCACTTCCCGCACACTCATCCAAAATCTGATCAATAAATGGTGTGGGAAAATTATCCTTAGGACAAGCGTGATTTAAGTCATGAAAATTAGTGCATATACGGATCACTCCATGTTTCTTATCCATCGGAACGGGATTTGAAACCCACTCCGTCAAGGGAATGAGATAGATAAAACTAGCTTTCAATAGTTTCTCTATATCAACTTTAATGGTGGGTGCTTTTCTAGGATTCACTGCACGCAAACGTTATCGAACCGGTTTTGCATCCAGCTATGTTTTGATCTCATGTTTGACAATACAAGGGTCTATACCTGGAATTTTGTCATATGACCAAGCGAAAATGTCGCGAAATGCTTTAAACAACTCAGTATACTCCTTGATCTCATCGGGGGAACAACCCGCCCCAATGTAGACATTCTCAACCTTGCCAGGATCATGAGAAATATTGATAGGAATGGTTGGGGATAAATTAGCCATGTTTCCATCGACCATTTGACCAGGGGAGCTTAATGGAACCACGGGGCTACCAATCTTCTCGCTAAGAATATCCCTAAATTCATCACACTCCATATGATCGAACTTAGGAAGAAAATATAATCAATGATGAAACTCTTCCCAAGGTTGCTCAACCTCAGACATGGAATCAAGAATAGCTTCATTCGATGGAAAAACATCATCGAGGAAATCATGTGAGTGAGATGACTCTACTTCCCATACAAGCAGAACATATGGGTCCTCCTCATCCATCCGCAAAGAGGAAGGACTAAGCTTTGCAACTTGATCAAGATTCGCTTGATATGCCACCATTGTTGTAGGAAACGACATGTCTGTCTCAACGGGCACACTCGAAGTACTAGGTGAAGGAAGAATCCAAGGATCTTCCATATGGGTAGTGCAAAAAGACACTGAATTCGATGACGATGAAGCCCCAACAAAAATAGACCCAATCATGAGAATGGGTGCAGGACAACTAAAGGTTCCCATAAGAGAAGGATACATACCTACACCCACACTCCTAGTTGTCGACTGAGAATGATTGATAATCGGGATAGAAACTCCCGATGATGCATTGACACTCGGATTATTGAATGAATTTTGATCAATCATAACAATCTTCCCATTAAATAGAAAACATATCACTCGAAAGAGGGAAGAAGCTACGACTTGCATACTATACATCCAATTCCTACCTAGTAAAAGATTGTAGTCAAGGGGTGCATAAACCACCTTGACCTCGATCGCGACAATATTCCCTCCCAATTGGACCTCTAGATAAGGAAGAATCTTGTGTGGCCAAAATGATCTACCATCGAAATCTGTCAACATAGTGGCGGATTGAGACAACGTGGAAGAACCCAAACCCTTCCAATGCGACAACGACATCACAGAAGCAGTAGCGCCTTCATCAATAATGGTATGCTTGATGGTGTTGTTAAGACACTCTACATGAATCAAAAGAGACACGTAGTAAGGCAAGCAAGGTTGTATTCCCATGAGTTCAAACTTGAACATGGTAGAATAGTTATCGTGGCTAACCCCAAGAGAAGACAACAAGGATTTCCTCTGCGGAGGACAAGTCTGAAGCACTTAGAACGTGGACATCCCACAAGGAGTCTAGCCCACATCCTTGACAACTGAATAGTTTTGGGTGGCTTAGTCATTAGGATTGTGCCCTGAATGCTTTAAGACTCCCTTAGGAATGTGATGTGGAGCTTCAGGTTTATCCATAGGATTTTCGATTCGGAAAGGGATCTTGAGTGGGGAAGGTTCTTTCCCAAGGTCTGGTTGTGACAAACCATAATATTTCACACGAGTCACAACCTTACCAGCACGCACCATGTTGATGAAACCGTGACCACTATTGGCTTCCGACGGATTTTGATTTCCCCCCAATGCACAACTAGGATCAATGGTCCTCAAGTTCATATTTTGATTATTGGGTAAAGGATTAGTTAACATAGTTGGGCCCTATGCTATGAACCTCGAGGCATCTTCCATATGAGGGCATAAGTGAGTGATATGGTCGTCCTTACGTAACTTGCAAGGAAACTTCACCTTACATTTAGACTGCTTGTCCCCCCTAGCATTAGTGTTCTTGTCATTATTATTAACATTTTAGTTCTTGTTCCCACCCTTACGATTATTTTTTCTTTTTTTCTTATTCCTTCTAGGTTGATGATTGCCTTTCAGGTTCGACGATTGCATGAAAAGTACATTCGCTGATTGGGTAGGTTAAGATGAAGCCACAGCTTGTACCGACGCAGACTGGTTAATTGGTAATTGGCTCACTTTTTTCACAATCGAGTCTACAAGTTTGGTACTTGTAGAGCCCATAATACCATTAGCATGTGGCCCAAGCTTTACCTTGGGGTCAAAATTGGACCTAGGAACATTAGGTATAATCTCATACAAAAGTTCAGATCGAGCATAGATCAAATCCAACTCTTGTGCCCTAAAAATAGCTTGTTACTCATTTTGAACTTCGGATGTAGAAACATCCTTCAAAATGTAAGGTAACAATGACTTGAGGAACCACTCAAGAAGAAACTCTGGTGGTATAAAAGCTTTGATTAACCATTTTCGTCTATGCCACTCTTGAATATGATCTGAAATCTGTGTGGCTTTATCTTGTCAGAAGGTCGACAAGAGTTCGGTACCGACATTGTAACGTATAGGTAGCTGGAAATGATTAAGGAAAGTCAGATCAATGTCATCAAACATAGCATAAGCCCCCCCCGGTAACTCTATGTACCATTTCTCCGCAGGACCCGTTAGGGTGCGTTGAAATAGCCTCAAACGAATGGAATCGTCATGTAAGGAATTGGAAGAGCACCAAAGGTGGAAAGTGGTGACATGCTCACCAGGATCTTCACCAGCCTTACCTTCAAACTTGGGAATGTCCAAAGGAATCTTGGTAGGGACTGTCAGCCATGTCGGGTCATGAGACACAGGATCATTCATCAATCACGACAAGTCAGGTAAGTTCAATGTTACAAGGAAAGGGAGCCTAGGTTGAGTCAGTCGATTCTATGCTCCCTGGTAGTTTTGATTCATGTAAGGTTGATTGTTATAAATACCATGGACTTGGCCATAATAACCTCCTCCCATTTGACCCATGTAGGGCTGCATGGAAGCATTATGATGTGGGGTACCTTGATTATGAGGTGCTACAAATCCATAATTAGAAGAGTAAGCGGGTTGTTGGTACCTGTGCCCACAGGGTTGGTTGTTTTTTCCATACTGTGGTCCATAGGAATGTCCATGAGAAGCTCCATAAGGTGTTCCATTGGATGTACCATGAGAAGGTCCATAGTTTGGTATACGGGGATCTCCACGAGGTGGAACATGAGACAATCTAGAAATAGGTGCATGACGTATTGACAAAATAGGAGGTACTAGGCTCTAAGATACAATCGCGTTAGCAATCGCAGAATGAACATGGCTAGTAGAAACATTCTAGTTTGAAGGCCCACATGAATTAGGGGGAGGATGAGTTGTTAAAAACACATTCAAAGGAATGGGATTTGAGGACAAAGGGAGATGTGAAGGAATGTAAGTGGTGTTCCTAATGTGCACCCGTCTCAGTCCTGGTATCTAAATAGGATTACTAACACTAGGCCTAAGAGGAGCATGTGAAGATGCCTCCACCATTGGGATGGAAGGTACAATGTGACTATTGCACCCAAACGTCTCCGCATGGAGAAGAGTGGGAGTTTCCCTAGGTGTAGTGCCAGGGTCAATTTCTAACTCAGCATGATATGCCGGATTGGGCTCAGGGATATCATGTATGTCATATCTAACATAACTAGTGCTTGTGGGTTCATAGTGAGTCTCGTCGCCCGAAAACCAATACCAACGACCTGTGAATGAGGGATCATAACCAGATCATGAAGACTGTTCATGTAAAGGATCATATGTTCTAGTAGTATCTTCCTCCCCAACCTCGTGAGGTGGAGAAGACATCTCGGGAATCTAACCCTCGATCTCCCATGGTGTCTGAATCAAAGTGAGAAGTAGTCCACCCGAACTGTCTGGTTCTCTCTCCCAAAGGAGGAGGAGATGTGGAAGGTGGAAGTCCTGCTAAGCAACAAGAATGGCAGGGTTCCGCGCTCAAATCCACAATGACTCAAAAAATAAAAAGAATCGATCTAATTATGTAAACCCTAGGAAAACTAGCGTGCATAAAGCATACACCTAAAAATGTAAAGCCAAATCACAAGCAAACCAATGGTAGGATATGTGAGCTCTCGAATGAAGGAGGTATGTCTTACCTAGGAGAGGCTTGAGACTCCCATACACAATAAGAATAGGTTCGTAACCAATTATAGTGGCCCTCAGCTTCAACGCATATAGCGACTGTGCTGTCTGACCCCTACCTGGACAGGACACCTGCAGAATAGCCTCTACAAATACCCCCTCGATAACCTAGGTAAGGCAACTAAGGTCACCTTGATATAATCAATGCTCAGGAAGACATTCGCAGGCAGGATTGACCATATGGGTAGGGTAACAAAGCCTGAAGCCTGAAATCACAACTAGTACCCCTGGGGTGCACTAGCAAATACCTCAAAGGACCCCAGATACGAATACAATCCTGGAAATATCTCTGGTGCTAATCAATCACAATCAGGGGTCATCCCAATCATAATTTCTCACACTACCTCATTCTTAACTCCCTTTTAGAGGAGGATCCTGAGAAACACTAATTATATAAAGGATTTCACACTCTCACCTGGAGAGACACCTAATTGTTTTGTTTTGGGGTCTTGGAGCATTAACTCACAATGATCTATTCCAAGACCCTAAAACCTAGTCTTGTTGGTGCACCCTAGAAAAGAAAAGAGTGTAATTCATTTTATTATGCGTTGATTTTAATTGGAGTTATTACTCAAAGGGTAAATGGTCGTGCAACTAATAATGTTATGACACAACCAGAATTAAAATGCACACCTAACAATCAATGCAAATGCACTGTGTCGAATGAAAAATAGGGTATGCCACTACGTGAAGTGAAAAATTTTCCCTTCAAATGTATATGCAATCATTCCTATATCTAAATCTGACTAATTTTCACCAAGAAAACCTAATGCAAGTACCGGACTAATGCAACACCCAAAGAATGCATAACTATGCAAAAAGAAAAATATTTTCGTATTTTTGAATTAAATGAGATAAAAAGCAAAAATATGACTCTACCAACCTCAAACTCTATAACCACTCACAGATAGCAGCCAAGCAAAGTAATAAGTAAAAAGATACCTAATGCACTAATCTCAAAACAAAAAATAGATAATGAAATGACAAGAATGTTTTCAAAAATCAAATCAAAAAGAGTCTCTGGTCAGAAACAGAGGGGAGATACAGACTCTAGAAGCATCGAAGAAGACTCAACAATCATCCAAAACCACCCAACAACACTAAATATTCCTAAAAAAGAAAAAAATCAGGGTATACGCGACTGTTCTCAATAAACCTGTGTACATACACGACTATTCTAGGAAAATCCGCATGTACATGCGACTGTGAAAGAAAAACCCATGTACAAGAAGAAAAAGATAGAAAAATAAGGTAAATGGACAAACTGAGACAAATTTTACTTCTACAGGACACTACTGGGAAATCATGCCGCCATACCCGACACAGAAATTGAGAAATCAAAGCAATACAAGCACATTGAATGCCGAAAACCCCCAAAGAAAAACAGCTAGGAACCTCCCCAGTGGAGTCACCAATTCTGTTATGGAGAAAAGTTCCTATGGCTTGGGGTGTACCACGATAGATAGAGAAACTGCAGAAATAAATCCCTTCCCAATATGAAAGAGAAATAAAAAAATATAACACTAAAGGATTTCGAAACATACCTTATTCCGAACGGTTGAAGTAGATCCCCGTTGATCTTTTTCCAATCCCGCTTGTGTTAGCAATTTACTCTCAACAACAGTAAACAAGGAAAGAATGCTATATAATATAGTGTTAGGACTACTCTATCATATATAATCAATAATTCATAAGAAATTAAACACATCCATGGATTCAATATTCATTTAGATGCACATCATTGGACAGGAAAAGATATTTCGATTAACAAAATCAAAGATTACATAAGTGACAACCTCTGTCGGCATGTTTGCGAACCGAAGAAACTGAGTCCTACACCTGGGCCTCCACTACCTCAATCCTCCATCTCTCGATAGCAAGCTCACAAACAAAGGAAATATTTGGAAGAACACAAAGTGCTCCAAGGGCAAAGGGACTATAGTTTTCTTACTCTTCAATTCCTCCCCTTCAATGTATCCAAGGGGTTCCTTATATAGTGCTTCAATGGGGTAATGGAAGGTAAAATCTGAGCAATATCGAGGCATATGGAAGGCCAAGAGACAAGTGAATCGGATCCACATCAAGGAAAACTACAAAAATATTTGGACTTATGCACACATCCCGATGTACGCAGGTTTGAGGGTAATATCCACGTATATACACGAGAAAGGGATTAAAATTCGCGTACAAAAAATAATAGGTGTTTTTAGGGATGATATTAGAAACATCAAAGTTACAAAAATGGTCCATGGGGTCCAAAGAGTCTGCAGAGGGACAGGGAAGGACATAAAAGTGTAATCAACCATGTGTGGTAAAATCAGATGTAACAGGTACATACCTAATGATTTTATAGTATCCCACATATGTCCTAAAATGTTTAAGGGACTTGAAAGGAGCATAATCCTGTTTCTCCATGGTGGTATACTTCAACTCTGAATTTTGCAAGGCTCTACTCATAAAGGCTATAGGTTTCTCTTATCCCTCCTTATTCTTTTGAAGCAAAACACCAGTAATGGTGTCCTCTGAGGAAAAGGAAAATATCTGAAATTCCTTGGAATAACATGGACTGATCAGGACTGGGGACTTGGATATAACATCTTTGATATAGTTGAAAGCATCTTTCCCTTCATCCGTCCATTCAAATTTAGCATCTTTTTTTTAACAAATTTTGTAAGGGATTCATTAGTTCTGCTAAATTTGGGATGAATCTCCTTATGAAATTTATCTAACCATTGAAAGAATGGAGAGCTTTAAGATTATGAGGAAAGGGGACTTTATTATTGGCTTCAACTCGCTCAGGATCAACCTTGACACCATCTTTAGAAATGATGTGTCCCAGCAACTTGCCTTCGTCAACCCCAAAGATTGACTTGGAAGGGTTTAAGGAAATACCATATTTTCGACATCTTATAAAAACCTTCCTGAGATGACTTATGTGGTTAGATATTTCCTTTGAAAAAGCAGTTAAGTCATCTTAATATATTTTAATTATTTTTCCTATAATTTCTTTAAAGGAAAAATCCATGGCTCTTTGGAAGGTGGCATCGGAATTTAATAAGCCAAAAGGCATTCTTAAAAATTTGTAGGTGCCCCAAGATGTGGTGAATGTATTTTTATGTTGATCTTCTTTACTTACCAACACCTGGTTATACCCAGAAAATCCATCCAACATGGACATCATTCATGATCATGTTACTCTTTGAAGTAATGTTTCCATGTCGGGCAATGGGTAATTATCCTTAAGGCTTGATGTATTTAGATTTCTGAAATATATACATATTCTAATTGACCCATTCTTCTTTCTAACAACAACCAAGTTGGAGCACCATGATGAATGTCTCATAGGTGCTATGATCCCTACTGCTAACATCTTCTGAAGCTCCTTCTGCACAATGGGGCCAACTTAGGATTTATTTGTCTAAGATTTTGTCAGAAATACTTGAACTTAGCCTATTCTGTGAGGGGAATAGTGTGTTGAAACACATATTCCCGATAGGCTTTAAGCTCATCATAACTAAAGGCCATCACATCTCTATACTACTTGATTAAGTTGATCAAACTACTCCTTTCCTTTTTCGAAGTACCTTTTCCAATTTTTATTAACTTGGGGTATTTATCCGTTCCTATGTTTATTTCCATATAATACCCAATTTTTATTGATTATTTTTGTTTTTTATGACGATCATGTCGATAAAACAGATTTTCAAAATCTATAAGGCTACTCGGGATGTGATTCCTTACATTATCCTCGCACTCCTAATACTCTTTACCGTACTGCTGATAAATGATCTTTCCACCCTCAAACTATTGGAGATTATGGATGAATCTCAAGATTTTTTCATCATATTTAAACACATGCCAATGATCTACATTATCCAGAATTGAAGGTCTGAAATTAATTTCCATTTTTCCATTTCCATTAATCATATCATCTAAAGGTTGGAGGGTGGATTCTGCCACCTCCAACTTATCTGCTAACCCGTTCATTTCCCTAGGTATCTTTTGAATGTTGAGTGCATCAAACCATTCCATGGTGTCCCATATGGAATTCCTATACGTCCTTAGTCTATCACTTTTACACTGATATTGATTCTTAAGCTTGAGGACGACTAAGTCTAAATCACCTCTTATGTTGAACATCGTTATTCCCATGTCTTTAGTGGTTTCTAACCATAGAAGAAATGCCTCATACACAACTACATTGTTTGATGCTTCAAATTCTAACCTGAAAGAAAAGTTGTAGATTTTATTTGGAGAAACGATCACGATTCCCGGACCCTTTTTGGATTTGGAATAAGCCCCATCAAAGTAGATTTTCCAAACCTCATCTATATTTTCATCTTTAATGTTTTCCTTAATAGGGGCCATGAAATTTGACAAAATAGCATAGTTTCCAAAGTTGTCAATGCAATGTACAAATTCATTTCCAGGATTTTTAGGGTTTTCTACATGTTGTTTCCTTTGCTTCTCGTTGTGGAGTATCACCCTTTTGTTTTCTGATGCAGGTATAGTAGAATATGTAAAAACCATTTGAATGTACCCACCAAGAGTTTCAGCCCACTTTCTGGATAACAACATACCCCAATTATATGGCACATCAATCACTACCACATCCATCGCCATGTTGATGTCCGGATACTTGGCCAATTTAACATGTAGATTTAAGATTATCCCTACCAATTCAACTTCTCTTGCATCCATTGCAAAAAAATTGTGGTAGGGTCATGTGATACTTAGATTTAGTTGTTCCGTTACTTTTGTTGTGATGACATTTAATGAAGCACCTGAATCTAATATGTAGTTATGAAGGAGGAGATTATCAACTAAAAGGGAGACATAAAAAGGTGAGTAGTCTTCCCTTCTCGGATCAACACTATTGAGGACTATATACATATCCTTAGGTTTAATAGATTCATCTTCAAATATAACATTATTATTAGGGAGAGGATCCTCTTCGAAAACATTATGAGTCACTATTCTGACTATCCTCTATGGCTTTTAACAACTTTTCCTTTTTACCAGGAATTTGAATGATATCAGCTGCATAAGCAGAGACCTTAACATCATTCCACCATTTTGCAATGTCAATCTTTGATTCTGGGACAAAAAGGGGATTTAGAAACTTGGAGGAGTTGTTACCTTAGGTTTGTACTGTTTAGCTGGTGAAGACTTCTCCTTTCTTCAATAAACTGCACCCTTGAATCTAAGCTCCTTCATTTCCTTAACCTTTTCTGGAGTAGGAATTTCACCATAGAAGTGGGAAAGGAGGTCCTTCTCATGATTGTAATCTATGGCCTACTGCCAATGCTGGTTTGACAAAGGGTAGGTTTGGCCTACCATGTAGACAGGATCTGTCTTGCTTGAAGTTGTTTCCTGACCACTGACCTCGGGAATTCCATGTTCCATGACTTGATTTGCAACATAAAAATTACTCTCCTCGTGGAATTTTTCACAAGGTCTACACCATTGAATCACTTCCTCTACCATGTTAGTTGAGTCTAACTGGTTTGGGATCCTAGGTTCTTAATGAGGATATTTCTTCTGATACATCTGATTTTGCTTGGGCTGAAAGTTCCTCGGTCCATTGTTCCTTTCTATCATCACCAATCTATTATGCATGTGATTCAACTGTGCAGCATGATTGGCCATTTGTTGATTTTGATCAGTGATCAAGGTTTTCATCATTTTCTCCATCTCTTTCATGGGATATTTAGAAGTGCCCTTCTCTTATTACTCAAACACCTTACCCTTGGTCTCTTTGTTGTGAGAAGAGTTTCCTCTGGTGTATCCAGGTATGTTAGATTTACCGGATGACTGGATGTTTGTTTCAATTTTCTTGGCAAAGATTTGGGCAGCTTTAAGATCGACAGGTTCTTTATCTCTCAACTTGTACCTTAAGACACTGGAGAAGGCTTCAATGTACTATATGAGGATAGAAGCATTATTTGGCTTGATGTCATCATGAAGTTCCACAACCACTCGCTTGAATTTAGTGTTGAATTCCTCTATGGTTTCATTCTCCATCTTCTTGATGGTGTGGAGGGAAGCAAGTTGATGTCTAGGTTCTTTATTTTCTCCCCACTTCTCCCTAAAACCATCCATGAAGTCCTTAAGGGTTGCATATAAGTTGTTTCCCAAGTCAAGGTACCATTCTCTAGCCTCTTCTTCTAGGGATAAAGCAAACAAATTCATCTTGACATCATCATGGTCATTGGCCGCATCAATGCAATAAGAGACTAGGTGCTTTTCAAAATTCCATAGGTGGTATTCGATAGTGATGGCAATGTTTCCTTGGAAGGTAGGAAGTTTCTTGATAGCATCACCCAGGATAGTATGTGGAGCACTTGCTATCTGAGAAAAGTCAAGGGGTTTGGAAAAACCAGACATTACGGTAGAATGTTCAGTGTGACTCTCTTCAAATATGTGATGGATATCTCAGAGGGATTGGTCTCCTAAATCTTCAAGTATTCTATGAGAAGTATTCATATTAAACCTTTCTCTAATAAAATTTTCAGGATCGGGGAGAGGATTGAAAAATCGTTCGGGGTTCCTTCGGGTAGAAATCCTTGAAGGGATATTAGATAGTGGAGTCACCAGATGGATCGAGTTTTAATTTTGTGTTTTAAAGACAAGATCAATCAATTTTTTTATCTTTTTAGTTCTTTAGAAAAAAATTAAGCTAAGTCGTACTCGGGAATAAAAATATTTATCCGTGGCAATGACGCCAAAAAAATTTGTTTCCTTTCACACACCTAGGGGGGAACATGGCAGAAATATTCAATCCACTCGGTGTGTCCTAGGGGACAAGTCTCGAGTCAAGGCTTCCACCTTGTTCTTGAATCCTCCGTTTAGGAATACTCCTAACGAAGCCAAGGGGGGTAGACCCTACGAGTAACTAAGGCTATTTACTTAAATGATGATGGTATTAAATGAGTAAGTTTTTTAGGAGTTTTGACAAATGAATTTGACACAATACATTTGCAATATTTGTTATACCACAACAGCATAGCAATCAAAAATTGATAAGCAGTAATGCAGAAACATATGATAATATCAAATAGAACAGTGCCAATAAAAACTAGCAAGACTTAATTAGTGTAAAGTTCCCAAACACGCTTTAAAAGTGTCTTTGGAAAACCCCCAAAAAACTACCGAAAATACTAAGTTAAAGTACTTTTAAGAAAAGACAAAAATAACTCAAGAGGACAAGTCCTCTTGAGGATATTGGATAGCTTTGGGGAATCCAATGCAATGTGCACTTTGGATTCTGGATTTAACTTTTAATAAAGAAATACTATTGACTTTAAACAAGCTTTTGATTTGGCTTAAAATTGCTTATAAAAATGAAAGACTTTTACTGCTAGATGTAGTTTTTAAAGAGAAAGGACTTGAATCTTTTTCTTAAATGAAACTAAATCTATGCATGCAGTTCCTATATGTTTAGATAAAGAAATATATAAGATTTGAAACAGAAGATCTAAAATATAAAATCCAAGTAACCAAGAAGATTTAATTTTTTTAAAGGAGAGTAAGAGGAGAGAAGGTTGGTTCGTTGCTTGAATGAAACAAGCTGAGAGGAGGCCCTTTTGTGGAGCATCGAAGGATAGAGTATTGATCTTATTGGATAANATATGAAAGAAAAAAATGAAAGATCATGCAAAAATAATCTTATTTAAGCATATAACTTATATTCTTGAGCATACATAATATGAATAAACAAGAGCAAGTAATATTACTTTCCTATTTTACACCCTTACTTGATTCAACTGAATCCTTGAACCCGGAATACAAATCAGCACAAAAATTGGAAAAAAATTGCGGTTACCGCATAGCAGCATGACACTAGGAATCCACAAAAACACATGCACTACATGATATAGAATCCAAAGATTCTTTATTCACAATAAAAATATAGTAGTCACTACAATGACAACATATATTCATCCAAGTCTAACTAGCTTGGAAGAGGAAAATGTTGCTTTATTTATAGCCAGACTGGCCAAGAGCGGCGCATGCCTAACTGAAAGAGAGACTGAAGCTAACAGAGAGTCAAGTTGAGCATGATATGATGATGAATTGAGTCTAACTGGACTATAACTGCTAATCAGAGTGACACCTCACTCAATGAACTAAACCACCCATCAAACAACTCCCAGTTTGATCCACATGTGTGGAGGAGAGAGAAAGGAGGGTGCAACACCTAGATCTGCATGAGCTCATTAAGCTCTAGTTCATCCCTGATCCATGCCTTCAGTCAAGGAATGCGAACTCCTGGTCAATCTAAAGCTGATGAGACTGATTTCAGTCAAATCGGAGCAAAATCCACTGATTTAGGAATTTGGATTTGCTCCATTATTTAATTAATTTTTAATTAAATTAATTAATATTTGATTTTTTTGGATTTTCTCACCCGAGTGATGGAAAAATCACTCAAAACTTAGGAAAAGTGGGTTGATGGGTTTACTGGGTGATCTGAGTTAGAAAATGAGCACCCCTATGACTGAATCTTGCTTTTAACCCCACTTTTATTACAATACCAATTTTTCCAATTAGACTATTAAAAAATAACCTAAGCTTTGTGGAAAAATTAAAAACAAAACAAAACAAAACCTGGGGGGACTTAGCACATGTTCATATGACTCGACCATAATTCCTAGCATGTTTATACATCGACACACGGACTCTAATAACCTCAATATGCCTAAATTCCAAGCCGACCACCCCAACTTTGGAGGTATTGAGTGAAAAACTCAGAAATTATTAGTCGTTTATTCAACAACCAATAATAACCAAGGGAAAAGCACTCTAGGATGATCAGATTGATAAATAAATTCCAAGAGACCGAGTCTTTTATAGACACTACCATGCTAGAACATTTTATTACAACTCCCCCAAGGGGGTATGAACATGTGGTAGATACAAAAAAAACTTCCCAAAAGCAAGTTTGAAGGTCTTTTGAAGTCCAAACAAATCATCTTTGTCAGGTTCACCAGGCTCACTTGATAACATTGACTAAGTATGACTTAGTAGGTAACAAGATGCAAGGAATTCCTTCAGGGATATTAAATAGTCCATTACAGAGGCTCTAGTTCTGGTAAGTCCACATTTCAATAAAGATTTCATAATATTGTCTTATGCCTCACAACCCTCTATTGTAGGAGTTTTGTTACAGAAGAACAATTAGAATGTTGAACAACTCATAGCCTTTTCTAGTAAGGTATTAAGAGATGGGGAAATAAATTATGATATCATGGAAAAGAAGACATATGCTCTAGTAAAATATTTGAAGGACCTTAGAGTTTATATTCTTCACTCACATTTTATTTCCTATTATCCAAGTAATGTGGTGAAGAGTATTCTCACACAGCCATATCTAGAAGGGAAAAGAACAAAATGGATTGATGTGTCGTTGGAAAATGATATTGAAATAAATCCTACCAAGTTGAATAAAGGACAAGGACTCACAAAAATGATGACAAACTCTAATTATGGATCCTTACTACTTAATTTTTTGACCAGTCACTCAAATCAGCTTGATACAAGGGTACAGGTAATGCTTGATTTTTCTATTTCTCCTTGGTACTCTAATATTGTGTATGTTTTATAGAATCTACAAGATCCTGCAGGGTTAAGCAAAACAAGGGAAAGGTATGTGAAGTTGAAAGTTGCCAAGTTTTGTGTTTTGAATCAATACCTCTATTGGAAGGATCTTGGTGGTGTCTTACTAAATTGCCTACTAGAAAATGAATCTAAACAGACTATGAAGGAGTTCCATAAAGGAGATTGTGGAGGGAATCACTCATGGAAAGTGACAACAAATAAAATTTTGAGAGTTGGTTTTTATTGACCCTCATTTTTTTCTGATGTTTATAAGGAGACCACTACATGCCACCAATGCCAGATTTTTTATGGTAAGAGGAAACTTGTTCCACTTTCTCTTAACCCAATATTAGTAGAGGCACATTTTCAGCAGTGGGGATTATATTTCATTGGAGAAATTAATCTCAATTCCTCAGGGAAGCATAGATGGATTTTAACAATATATGACTAATTCACTAAATGGATTGAAGCAATACCTAGAAGGAAGGCTACAGATGCAGTGATCAAGGATTTTATTGAGAACAATATTTTGTCTAGGTTTAGCTGTCCTAGGAGGATTGTGACTGATAATGCAACTGCTTTCAAATATAAGAAGATGATCATTTTTTGTTATAAGCATCATGTCATTCTTAATCATTCTACTGCTTACTATCCACAGGGTAATGGAATGGAAAAGTCTTCTAACAAGATCCTGGTAAGAATATTCAATAAATTGTTAGAAGAGAACAAAATGGCTTGGCATACAAAGCTAAAATATTCTTTGTGGGTTGACAGAATCATCACAAAAAGGGCAATTGAAATGTCACCGTTTCAATTAGTATATAAGATGAAGTTGTTTTTCCAACATCCTTGGGAGTTCCAGTCATGAAATTTTTTCAAGAGCAGGAGGATGAACCAAATCACATGCAAAGAAGGATAAATAAAATCATTGAACTAAATGAGATGAGAGAAAAATCCTATGATAAAGTACAAATACACCAAGAAAAGATGAAGAACACTTTTGATAGGAAGGTCAAGGAATAACAATTCCAGATTGATGATTTGGTTTTCAAATGGGATTCTCCTAGGGAATACAAACATGGTAAGTTTGATCACATGTGGGTAGGTCCATATATCATTGCAGCATACAGAGGTGAAAATTCATACATTCTAAATCATCAGGATGGGTCTCAGTTGAAAGGAGCCCCAGTCAATGGAATATATTTAAAGCATTACCTGTCTTGAGGGAAGGAGGTAATTTTCGTACTATAGATATATATATATATTTATTTAGTTTTCCAGTACATATGGTGAGCTAAAATATTTGAAGCCTGCAGAGAAGGCCCTAATATCTGGAGGGGTACCATGTTTCTTTAATCCTTCATTTTTATTTTTATAAATACAAAAAAAAAACAAAAAACATAATTTAACGGTGTGAAATGATTGGGAACAACCCAATGGATCAGCACTGGTCTACGGGGTTCTTTTCTACCTCGCAGGGATGATAGCATCCCTAGTTAGAGCCAGATGTTAGAACTATTTTGAGTTAAGTAGTTGGAGGGGATTAGGCCAGCAAAAGAAAGAGGAAGGTCTGAATATTTTCCATATTATATGACCTCTAAGTGTATTGATGGGGTTCCTACATGTATAAGGGGTTTGTTCGTTGCTTTAAAATGCAAAATTATTGAGAATACCAAATTTTAACCCTATAAATATTCCTGAATAAGAAAAATATGCTAGAGATTATATGGTGACAACAATGAAGATCCTGGATGCACAACGAAGAATATCAAAGGCTGCAGTCGATGATTTCTCCAAGCAAAGATGCTTGAAATATTTTTTTTTGATATTGGTGGAATAAGCTTAAGTTTTAGGAATAATTAGTCGTTGGATGAACAAATGAAAGTAGATTGATAGTGCATAAATATTTCGATGAGCGAACATGCGCGGAGAAATAAATTATGGAGGATTGCGAAATCTGGTATGCCCCTCAGGTTTCGACGGATGAGATCTGATGGTGTTGAAAATCAATGGTGGGAGTGGATTTCACAATGGAAATATGCACGCAGATTTTAAATTTTTATGATTGTGAAATCCTGTAGGCGGTACATGTTTCAATGGTGAAGATCAATCAAAGTTGGAGATATGCGGTGGGGATTTATTATGCAGTGACAACTAGCACAAGGTAAGTAAATTTTTCAATCTATGAAATCCCATAGGACCCTCATATTCCAACGGTCACGATATTGAGAGAAGTATATCTATGGTGGACATGCATTTCGCAATCACAACATGCACGAAAGAATAAAGTTTTTAGATTTGCGAAATCAGGTAGGCCCAACAGGTTTGAACGGTGGAGATCTTGGCAGATTCTTCATCTACGGTCCAAATTGATTTCACAATGGGATCAAGCAAGAAGTTAATTAGGTTGGAGGATTGTGAAATTGGGTAAGAGAGACATCGTTGGACGGTTAATGTTTATGGTAGATCAATATCTACGGTTGGAAATTATTTTGCAAGGAAAATATGTAAGGAAAGGTAGAAAGATGGAAGCTGTGAAATGGAGATAAAGGGTCAAAGAAATGAATGGTGTGTATTTGATCCTAGAAACATCTACAGTTCAAAATGATTTCACAAGGAAAACATGCTCACTTTGAGCATGTGATCAAAACTGTGTAATTTGTTAAGGTAAATGAAGAATTAACGTTTGGAAAGGCTAGTATCTAGATCAATGGTTATAATTCAATCTCAGATTGTGTGTTGCAGGAAGGATAAGGGGGGTAATGTTGTATTGGAGGTAAACAATAGGTTAATATGGAAAAGGATCGACAACGCAAAATCATGTAGGATGGAAGGCCGATAATTGTTTCTATTGCAGAATATGCAAGATTGATAGGAATATAAAGAATTATAAAAATACCTTGCATGTGAAATTGGGGTATTATTTTATTCTCTTGCATCGAAAAATGAAATCTAAAAATAGTGTGGAATTAGTCAACTCATACGGAGTCCTTTAGCCCCTTGTCAATACACCAGGTAAGCCTTTATCTCTCTTGAAACTATATAAAATGGCTCAAGTTGAAAGTGTAGAGGACCATAACCTAGAATACCAGAAATTTGAAGAGTTGTTTGAAGATAGAGATGTAGAGTTTTTTACACTATTTTGTTAAATGGACTAATTGATACAGTTAAGAAGAAGCTAAAACTACTTAAGGACCAAGGAACTAATATTCACAATGTTTACCAGTCTTACTTCCACTTTTTCACTACTGACCAAACCATGAACTACCCAGAATTTGATAATTGGTGTGCCAACAATTATTCCTTTTCTTAAAGAGTGATATTGGATATTACCAGTTCCAAAATCCTATGTCATATTAATTCTCTGGTCATTAGAAAATCCCTATTAGTCCCTGATGAATTCACTCTGAAATATAAGGATTACAATGAGGATTCCATAGTTCAATGTTTTAGAGAGTATGTAATAGAGAAAAAATAAGAATTCTTTAAGAAATGTTTCAAACCAGATGTCGAGATATTATACTAACCATTTCCAGTTGATGCCGACATTTTCAATGAAGAAATCCAGTGCATTGTAACCATTTTGAATCATTTTTTAGGTTTAGACATAGACAAATATATCTCCGAGCCCCTTATGAGTGTAATGTTTGTCTTGAGTACTTGTCCAGTTGACTCTGAAGAGTTTGGTCAGTCAATACAAGTTTCATTCCTTAAATTTGATGAATTCTTAGCTGAGAACATTCATTCTCAATTAATGGATTTCAATAAGACCAATACTTTTAGATTTCAATCCTACTTTCTGAGAATGTTTCTTTCCTTCAATGAGGAAAATATTCAACTTCCATAGATGGTACTTACTAACGGAATGAACAAAGATTACACTAAGTTTATGAAATTCCTCATGTCAGAAGTGTATACTGCTATTTTTCAAAAGAAGTTTCCCAAAGTACTGCCAGAAATGACAAACATATTGCATCTTTCTACAGAGAAAAGGATAGGTGATTGGTTCATGTTTGAGCATGGGACAATAATTAGGTTGTGTGGATTTTTTCATCCACCTTATTTGTTTCCTGCCTTCTTGAATCCTAGAGTGTTCTCAATGGAATTCATTAGACAAAATTTAATAGTGGATACTAAACACTTCTTAAATTTCAAGAAGTCTACTGAAGTCAAGTATCCATGGGCTGTAGGCCCATTTATCATCAAGAATAAATTTTCCCTGCCAATGATCGAGAGTTTGCTAAAAGAGATGGGATTTTTGATAGAACCTGGTGTTAACTATGATCCCTATCATGTTATTTCAAAAAAAAGACAAGCTCTGAAAAGAAATCCTTTTGAGCATGATGATATATTTGGATTAGCAGCTGCTGCAAATTGGTATGGTTATCCAAAAGAGACTCAAAAGGATACTGATATGAAAGAGGATTCAAATTCTTATGTAAGAGATATTACTTCATTGCAACATGACACTTGCAAGTTGATCTCAACAACTAAGAACATCACACCTCTGGCTAGTCATTCAGAAAGGATCAATAAGCGATATTTTTCAGATGTTATGGATACTGAAGAAGAAGATATTGTTAGGACTCCAAAGAAGTAGAAGATTGAAGCATAAGAAAAACTTATCATATCTACAGAAGAATATAAAGGAAAGAAGAAGATGAAAGTGACAGGACCTATTTTTCAGGTGAAGGTGTATGCATTGACTGATACACCAATTGAATCCAAATCTTAATTCAAAAAAAAGATAGGATTATTGGAGAAATATAAATAAACCAAAGATACTAGACTTCAGAGGAAACTTTGAAGTTGTATTCAGAAGTAAGGAAACTTTCTAATCAATAGGTATCCCTTGTCACATGTTATAGATTATTCCCAGAATACTTTGAACATGGCCTTGCCAACCAAAAATAGAGTTTTCAAAATGAATATGGACTTGGAAAATATCCCTATCCATGACATGATACATTTGCACAAAGTGATCATTTCGATCCATAGGAAGATATAGGAGCCTTAGAGAAACTCACAACCATTAAATGAGAAGCAATTTACACATGCAATGTGAACACAAACAGGTTATATTTGACTGTCTAACATAAAAACATGTTATTAATAGATTTATATTACATTAGAAGAATTTCTTGAGTCTTAGTAAGCCCAATGTGACTGTACAAATGAAATTGGCCGAATTGGCCTCAATCCCCCTTACATGGGCCAATCACACTCCAAATCACACCAAATGGCCACAAATTGTTGTGTGGACAGGGCTGAGGTGACATGGAGTCATAATTACACCTTGGCATGCATGAGTGTGGAAAAATAGGTGGGTTAGAGGCTCTAGGTGGCATTAAATGCACCAAATCAGCTAAAAAATGGACAAAATCCACCTCTAGGGATCATAGTCAACCAAATTGTCCACATTCAATGAATGGGAGCACACCATCAATGATGAGGGCATACATGTGGATGTTTTAATGAGCTGGAGTGCTCATGTGGGTGTGAATGCACCAATTTAGCTGGGTATTGGTCCAACTAAACACCCTAAGTCCAAAACCATAGTGTATTAATGAAAAATGCAATAAAAATGAGTAAGGAGTTAAAATAAGGTACTAAGGGGTTGGATTACTATTCTAACACCCTCCCTTAACCAAAAAATTAGTAAAACTCATAAAATGGAAGAGGCTTTGGCAACAAAGGCTCAAGTCACCCCAATTACATAACTCGGAAATTTTATTTGTCCATATGAAGTGAGGAAAAGAAGGAAAATGCCATGGGACAAAACATTCCCTCAAGAATGGAAATGGTTCTGAAACATGCAAAAAATAGCAACAAATCACCATCCATCACTCACCCTAAGCAAATATCTCAGGTAAGCGAAGTTCTTCTCTGTGAAAGTCTTAGTGAAAGTGTCGGTAGTTTGCTTGGTGGATGGGAAATACTATAGTGAAATCACCATGTCATGCACTAAGACCTGGATGTAGTACATATGGATATAAATATTATTTTTCCTTTTCCTCTGAACTGCATAAGTAGATATTTTTATGGAACTTTGATTTTCCACCCAAATATTGGTAGGAGAATCAATTGTGATACCAAATTCCCGAAGAATTCCCTGCAACCAAACACACTATGTATAAGCTGCATTGAATGCTACCCTATACTTGGATTCTACTAATTAAAGTGAAATGGTGTGTTGTTTGAATCAGGAAACCCAGCTAGTTGAAGTGAAGCACTAGCTGAATAGTGTACCCCGAAATTATTGGTACCCTGGACATACTGAAGAATTATTTTGGCTACCTTCCAATGGAGCTCATGTGGCTGGTGCATATGTCTTGCTACAACACTTACATCATGAGATAAATATGGTCTTGTATGTGTAATATAGAGCAAGCTTCCAACTAGTTTCATGTAGAGTGTAAAATCTACTAATGGAGAATCGCCAAATTCATGCAATTTGATGCCAGAAAGAAAGGGATACTTGGATGCCTTAAACTCAGCCATTTTAAACTTAATTATCAGTTCTGAAGCACACTTTTGTTGACTCAGCATTATTACCCTTTCACTTTGCTCAATTTCCAACCTAAAAAATGCCTTAGCAATCCTAGATTGGTCATGGCAAATTCACTATGTAAAGATGACTTAATTGAACCAATTGAAGTGGTGCAGCTTCCTGTAAGTAGAAGGTCATCAACATAAAGAAAAATAACCTGCAAAATACCATCATGTTGCTGCAAATATACATTAGGATTTTATTTGCATCTAGTGAAGCCAATAGAGAGCAAGAAATCATCCATTTTAGCATACCAAGCCTTGGGGGCTTGCTTGAGTCCATATAGTGATTTATTCAACCTAAAAACAAGTGAAGGTTCCTCTTGGAAATGTTTAGGTTGCTGCATGTAGACCTATTCCTATAGCTCATCATGTAGGAATCCACTCTTGACATCCATATGGTGCACTTTCCAACCCTTACTATCTGTGATTTCTAGAACTAGTCTTATGGAGTCCATCTTTGCAACCGGTACAAAGGTCTCAGTATAATCCACACCATGGACTTGAGAGTAGCCCTTAGCAACTAATATTGCTTTGTATTTCAAATATGAACCATCAGCATCAATTTTGGTTTGAAATATCCACTTGCATTGAGCAAGATTCCTCTTGGGAGTAAGGGGAACCAATTCCCATGTCTCATTCACTTCGAGAGAATGGAACTCTTATTCCATTGTTGTTTTCCATATTGGGTCATAATTAAAATATTTATGATATGACTGTGGATCAGATCCAATCAGCATATAATAGTTCTCAGCAAGAGCACTGTCACTTGCAAAGGAAGCATTACTAGTTTGAGATCTAGTCTTCCTAGGATCTTGGGGATTTCCAACCAATTCCCCTACATCTTGTATGATTTTTTCATCCCACTTGATCCTTGATGGTGACTCATCTATATCAATTTCATCTACATCCATATCATCTTCAAGAATATCAGAAAAAATAGAGCATGAATCATCACTTACATCATCAAATTGTCGAGGAGAAGAGCATTCCCCAGGTGCAAGCTCAAAATATGGTATTGGTTCCTCTTCGAATTTCACACTTCTTTCAACAAATGTCTTGAGTGTGCCAGTGTCAAAGAGTTTGTAACCTTTTGTATCCTCACCATACCCAACCAAGATGCATTCCTTGCTTTGTGGCTACAAGGCCTTCCTCTTTTTAGAAGGGATTTGAGCCCATGCTCTTGATCCAATACTACTACATATAGCTCACAATTCCCATGAAATTTTTCCACGAAAAAGTTAAAAACGTTGTTTTCATGGAAAAAGAGTTTAAATTTTTGAAAAAAATTGAAAATTCCCTCGAATTTAGCGATGAAATTTCGTGGCTATTGCGACGAAAGTTCCATAATGTCGCTATAGCAACGAAAGGTCAATAACATGACTATAGCGACGAAAGGATCATGAAAGTTTATTTGCATTATCTGTATGGAAAAACTTGGATTATTTGCATGTATTCTTTTCACCCTTAGTTTCACTTGGTAAACAATATATCTATATGTTTATAGAAATAGGTACACATGTCATTAAGTCCCATGGGACCTATATTGTGCTTTTGTATGGGGACTCCTCAAGAGTGTTGTACTAATGAGAATCATTGACTATTATACAAACCTGTTTTATTTAGTTCTTTATTTGTCCTATAGAAAATAATATTTTTCATTATGTCATTTTCATGTGTTTCGCCAAATTGCAAAAGTGCATTTGGAACGTAAAAGTGTAATGCCTATTACACTAAAGATTACCATAATTTTACATTTTGTGTTGATAGTTCACAAGTTATTCACATTCTAGATTAGGCACACAACATATGTTTTTTGGTGGGATAAAGTAGAATCTAGGAAGTAAATATCTTCAATCTAAACAAGCATACAAAATTGTAGTGTACATATTGATCTTTGTAAACAAACACTAGGATATTTCCAACTGATATGTATTTTTCTCTCATGGTATATTTTATCATTATATGACATTTGGGAAGAAAAAAAAATGATGAAATTGTCTTCTTTTTTGGCTATCTCTAGGTTTATTTAAATAGGTTTTGAAGTGTAGGTATGTGAGTTTTGTATGTACTTGCGAGAATACAAAGTCACTAAGGGTTGTTTAACAGTTGTTATGAAATTAGATTTTATAGAGGGATTTTTGTGTACCTGTTTAATGAATAATGATAAATAATGATATGTAAAAATAAATCTCAAAGTCATGGTCATATATGTAATTTTTACACCACCTTTTTCTTAGTGTAGTTATAAGATAATGAAGGATTTAATATTTTAGAAAAGGAATAAAAGCCTAGTACATTGGTATCAAGTAAATATATAAGCTATTGTCATTGTATCAAACGTTTGAAGTCATTGTATTATGTATTGGGAGCCAATATCCCCCTAGATTTCCAACCTCACAAGACAAGAATCAAAGTCCTCTAAAGCAATGGGATTTAGATGGGAGGATGTTGTCATATGGGATTACTTTGTGGGGGACTCAAATATAGTCATGTCAAGATTATAGGTTATGAGGATTTCTTAATATGTTCTTCTAATTCTATTAGAGATTACACTCCCATGGATGGATATGAATCTCTATGCCTATGAATGCACATCCTAATACATGAATTTGTCATGTCTACTTTATATTTTTCCTTTCTTTTCCTTTTTGTTCCCCTTTTCTTTCTTCCTTTTATGTTTTTCCTAATTTTTCAATGAAACTAAATGGAGGTGTAGGAAAACGTTGTTATAGTATTATGGATGAAAGCATGCAAATTTCATGCCTAGATTGCACACACACTGCCTAGATTTCATCACCATCTTCTTCATCATCATCATCCTCATTGTCATTGTCATTAGCATCATCGTCATCAACACCATCATCATCATCAACATCAACATCATCATCATCATCATCATGATCACCATCATCATCATCATCATCATCACCATCATCATCATCATCACCATCATCCTCATTGCCATCATCATCACCATCATCACCATCATCATCATCATCATCATCTAAATCATCATCACCATCATCATCATTAGCATCATCATCATCATCATCCTCATCATCATCATCATCATCATCGTCATCATTGACATCATCATCGTCATGCCGAATCAATGACACTTTATATGAATGTGAATCAATGCATTGATAAAAGTTCCCATTACGTACAAATCCCTAAAATGCACTTCCATTCACTACACCTCTTCCATGTACATGGTAGTCCTTTCCATGTACAAATCCCTAAAATGATGATGATGATGATGTCAATGATGAGGATGAGGATGAAGAGGATGATGATGATGATGATGAGGATGACTTTGATGGTGACAAGGATGAAGAATCCGAATGACATTGTAGCGATGTTGGATTCTTGGAGGTAATATTTCATGAGAACATGTTGTTGCATAATGTATTATGTTTACATCTATTTATTTATGTTTAAACCATCATTATCATCATCCTCATCTCCATCTCCATCATCATCATCATCATCGTCGTCGTCATCATCATCATCATCTTCATCATCATCTTCATCATCATCATCATCATCGTCATCCTCACCATCAACATCAACGTCATTGTATTCATCAGCATCATCATCTTCATCATCATCTTCATCACCATCTTCATCATCATCATCACCATCATCATCTTCAACATCATCATCACCATCCTCATCATGATCATCCTCATCATCATCATCATCATCACCATCATCGTCATCGTCATCGTCATCATCGACATCGTCATCACCATCATTAGCATCATTAGCATCATCATCATTGCCATCATCATCATCATCATTGGAATCATCTTCATCATCATCATCATCATAATTGACATCATCATCATCATCATCGTCATCATCATCATCATCATCATTGTGTCCATCATCATCACCATCATCCTCATCCTCATCATCATCCTTATCGTCGTCATCATTAACATCATCATCACCATCATCATCATCATCATCATCATCACCGACACCATCATCATCATCATCGTTTTCATTGTCATCATCATCACCATCCTCCTCCTCCTCCTCCTCATCATCATCCTCATCCTCATCATCATGATCACCATCATCATCATCATCATCATCATCGACATTGTCATCACCATCATCATCATTAGCATCATCATCATCATCATCATTAGCATCATCATCATCATCATCATTAGCATCATCATCATCATCATCATCGTCATCATCATCATTGACGTCATCATCGTCATGCCGAATCGATGACATTTTATATTAATGTGAATCAATGCATTGTTAAAAATTCCCATTATGTACAAATACCATGAATGCACTTCCATTAACTACACCTATTTCAATGGTTACTTGCTTCAAAACACAAGTATCTTTAACCTTTGAAGCCTCAACACATTGCTTTAAGTTCTTAACCTTCTTAATGAGTGATTCATTAAGGCATTGCATCTTAGAGAATTGATCACCCTTCTTCTTAAGATCTTCTTTTCATTCCTCATAATATTTTTTGTAATTTAGAGGTATCTTATTTAGATTCATTGAATCATCTTCAATTATATGCATTGCTTCCATTTTCAAGTGCCTAAGCCTTTTTTTAAGAACAATTCTTCTAAAACTTTCAGTGTGTCATTTTGTCCAGTATATTTATCAAGATAGTTCCACCAATTTAAAAAAATCACCATAAAAATAAATACTTGCTCCAAAAGGATGTTTTTCATTTTACTTTTCCATCCTCAACCATCCCATGTGATCAATTTCATCTTTATATTTATCTCCTCTAAACATACATATTACCATTGGTTCTAAATTGAGGTCTAATAAAAACCCTCAACTTCCAACCTCACAATTCTAAAATTGATGATCCCAAATAGTTATTTTTTTCTAGTATATTCTCGTCATTTTTACTCTTTTCAATGACTTTTCAATCACTTAAATTAAACCTTCTAGTCAAAAGTTATACTAATTTTAAATTATCACACCTTTTAAAACCTTGATTTGGAGGAGATTGCATTGTTAGCCAACCTTGCACATAATGCAACTCTAAAATTTTAAGCTATAGTAGCTTGATATGCCTTCTCTACAATGCCACAAGTTTAATCAAATTCTGATAATCCAATTAAAGATATGGCAACTTACTCAAAAATTGTTGATTTTAGGCCTTAAGGGAGAGTGACATTGCACACCCTACCACATGTCCATTATTTTGAATCTACTTATTCAATTTGGATCCATAACACTATTGTATTTCCAATTTCCAATGAAACTAATGGAGCACAATTTGGATTTCACTAGAATCATACATGAATGTTTTAACAAGAACACAAGTTATAGCCAATTCATGGCCTAATAACCAATAAAGGTTATTTTGTATACCAAGGAACACTTGTAGTGCATGTATTTTCACACTCAAGGCTAATTATGCACATATCTTCAACATGGTAGTGTCACACTTAATTTTATGTGTGATAGAACAATGAAATCCATAATCATTGATGTCATCATTATAACCTCCCACTATCGTTGATGGAACGTTTTAAATTTATTTCCCTAAGTAGCATTTTCCTTGCACCAATTTTCCTTTCCTTTTCTTAAAGTAGTGTCGTACAACTTGTTGATTCTCCTCAAAACCAATTAGATAGAATTATTACTTTATCATGTCTTTGAATACTTACCTATTAGTCACTAGTGGCTTATTCTCTAACTCTCTTGTTGTTGCAAATGATGTTCTTTGTCTTCGAGTGACCTCATGTAAAATGAAGTATATTTCCATTTATTGTAGCTATTGGCTCATCTTAATGGTATCCACTTCACCCATATAAGGTTTGGTTTCCACCTTGGACTCTGTACATAAAGGTACATGTGGCTTGTTGTAGCTACATTCTCCTACATTTTCCTCTACTTTTCTCTCTGGATCTTGCTCTATCTATTATTTCATTGGTTCCTTTGTTCCAGAAGTGTACTTTGAGGTTAATTATATTCTATTTTCTATTAATAGTTGTGTTACCATAGATCTATAAGCGTGACATATCTATTCGTGAACCAGTCAAATATAACAATTGGGTCTTCTTCTTCCTCCACTTCATGATGATGTCCTATCATGGTTTATTCTCTACTTCTATCTATGCATGACAATAATTATTCTCCACTTCTTCTATAGTCACTTTGAGTATTTACCATAGAGGTCTCACCAAATGTATGCAAACAAAGGTTTTAATACGATGTGATCCATATCCAATGGGATTATAGCCTATCTATTTTTTTGACATGAATACTTGATAAAACTTGTAAAAAAATTATTTACTTAATGAAAGTTCTTTGAGACTGAGAAACAATGTTACATGTAAACTAACTAGTAGTTTGAGTTCAAATTCTCTATCATTCTCGGACATCTAACTATGTTTGGGATTAGCATCATTTCATGCTCACTCACTCTATCACCATACTATTTCAAGTATAGAAACCATGCTAAATAATTGCAACAACTCTCAAACCATACTAAGTCATATATATTGTGGTTAGTTGTGATGGATAAGGAAGATTGTTTGACTGTTATATTAACATGATTTCAATAGAAAATGAATTTTGGAGAACCCTTTCAAATTTTGGAGAATGGGTAAATATGAGGATGCTCAGTTTAGGGTAGTTGGATGGTTAGGAATTCTTAATTCTTCCACTTCCCAAAATCTCGTCATGTTCCTCTCTTTTATTTTTCTTCATTTATTATATCTGAGATTATTTAGCTAATACATAATATTACACATGAATTCACTATATGTCCATTAGAAAGTGAATGAAATAAATATTTCATTCTTACATTATCCATAACTATTAGAGTGTTATATTGATGAAAGGGAATCTATTAGAAAGTGACTAAAATAAATATTTCTTGGAAAATGTGCTCAGATAGAAGGTTCTAAGAAATACAAAAAATTCAGAACCCATCTTACTGCCAACACAATGGAAGCATAGAACCTTTGGCGTTATGTTCAATCCTAGTACTGGAACTCCAATTCCCCCTCGGTTCACTGAAAATAATCGTTCAAAGAATGCTAAATATAAGTATTGGTCCTTTAGTTTTGATGGTTTAAAAGAAAATTCAAGTTTAGGGTATGTGATTACCATATTGAATTCGCAATTAGAATCCATTAGCTAGCCATAATTTATATTTTTCATGGAGTAACTAGTGTAAATTTGAGTTATTTTTATTGAGCCAGGGAACTGTATCTATTAGACCCTAAGTTGGAAAAATTGAATGGTTATAATATGTTTCAACCCTTCCAGGGAGGCCTTTTAGATTTAGATATTGTATCTACCAAACCCTAAGTCGAGGTCCCATGATTTTAACAAATAAACCCCAATTCGAGGTCCTATGACTTAAATTTAAGTGGAAACTTCTAGTACGAGCACTGAAGGGTTTAGGAACAATGACTCTAGAAGATATGGGATGTGTTTCTCTACTGCAAACATAATTTAGGCACCATTATCTTCTCTATTGGAGTATATAGGGATTTTGAGGGGTCGACCAGATTATCATGAAATTGAGGGTACAAGTGGGGGCTATGTTAAGGAAAGAGAAGACGATGGTGGTGGGGCCGAGGTTTCGGTTAGAATAATTGGTGGGGCCAAGGTTTCAATTAGGCATATTTTTCTACAAAACCCTAAATATTTGCATCATTACAGCCTTCAGGGATGTATCTCATTTGCATTTTAGGTTGTACCTTGCACCTTTAAATCTGATTTTTAGGGAACCTGAGGGTATGTTTTGCTTACTGATTATTAACAGAAAATTCGAGGTGAATTTAATTCTATATTTTCTTAAAAATTAGCCATGTTTGTGCTTCTTCAATCTATCTTTAATTGGGTTAAATTTCAAAATTGTTTAAGAGTGGTTTGTTGGGATAATTAACATCATAAAAGCACTTTTATGACAGTCATCTAAGAAGATTCATATTTGGTACAATTTATGGGTTAGTTGAAGTTGCAAGTTATTAGAAGCATTAAATTCACATTTTTCTCTTGCCTCTAACTGTCTATAATAGATTTTCAATCTATTGTCACTATCAACCTAATTAATATTACAAAATACACTAGGTTGATAATGCATACAAGTAACTAAGTGGTTCTCTGAAGTATTCCATGTAAAACCTAGTTTCTTGTTTTATAGGGCTTCCCTATTTGCACTCATTTTCATTCACATTAAAAGGATGGAATTTTTTGTTATTCTAATACACGTATTGTTGGTCAAATACACACTATATAACAACAGTCTAGTTTCACTTTAAATATGGAAATTTAGGGTAATAATCGATATTCAAGGATCATGATCCAAAACCCTAAATAAGCCTTGCATATATCATAATCTAGCTCTGAAATTCAAATCAATCTTTTTATCCAAGACTTGAAGTATCTTCTACGAAGTTAATTCTAAAATCAACTATCCAAAGTCATCCTCCATTAGAACCATCCCTATGACTTAGTTGAGATTAGGAAAACCCGTTTAGTGTTGGATATTTATCTAAGCACTAAAATGAAGAGAAGTTGTTGAGGTGACAATGGCACCACTTCTAAGAGTTTCTATTAGCTCACTATGTGTGATTAAATAGACTAGAAAATCACCAACTCATCAACTATGTTTTTGACATAAATATTTGGATAAAAAGGACCGCAACAACTAACAAATTAAAGTACTGTAATAGCTAACAAATTAAAGTATATTTCTATTTGTGAATGAAGAGGCTTATCGCTAAAATCCAAAGACTTGTTTAGACCGAGAGTCTTGGAGAGAATATCCACAGTATGCATCTGAGTTGCATAATTCAAGAGCTCAACTTCTTCATTCTCCACAAGTTGTTGAATGTTGTTGAATGTGGTGACAATATACTTCTACATGCTTTATCTACTCATAGAAGACAGGATTCATCATCAACTTCTCTACACTCTAATTGTTGCACTATGTAGTAGGATCATCTTGTTATACTTGCATATCAACAAGTATCCTCCTTAGACAAACCAACTCACAAGTTGGAATTAATGCTCTACTTTAGTGGAGGTAAACGTTAATGCATGTTATTTTTTACCCAACCATAAAAATACACATGTACACAGGCTAAAAACATTATATGTGTGGGCTTCAAGCAATCAACTAAACCAACCCAATCTAATTGTGTATTCCATATTAGCTAAAATTCCTCCCCTCTGCCACATATGAGGCCAAATCCAAAGTATCCTTTACATAAATCAAAATCCTATAGGCTTCTCTTCAGCAGATGTTGGTTTTCATTGATATCATCTCAGAATTTCTTGGTTATTGGTGCAGTAGAAAATTTTACTTTGTTTTGTTACAAAACAATCCAAGTCAAGACTTCAGGATTCAAATAATGAATGTTATGTGCCACACTAAACACTTCCACCAATGCAAACTGAGTGAGGTTTTGTGATGCATTCACTACATTAAGCAAATCACATGCCACTTTGTTATGGAAAACCAACCAATGATTCACTTTGTTGTGTTAATCAATACTGTTAGAGTTACCCAAATTGTTTTCTCTATTGTAGATTACTTGACGTGTTGAAAATACTCCAATGAAATCTGACACTAATGATCTTATGTTGTGATGCAGAAGAATTCCCACACACATTCTTCTTGCTTGATCTATGTTATTATGGAACACTGAACAACAATTGACATTAATGTGAAATAAATCAACTCTTTACATAGAAGTAAGAATCTAGATAAAGGAGACCATCACAATAAATACATAATTAAACATTCATAAAATATTGCTTTAAGAAAAGCTAGACTTTTATCATCTGAAAAATTACAAATACAATACATATTATACAACAATTGCATGCTACATGTACAACTTAGGTCTTACTCAACAATCATTGCATTGAGACAAGCAAGGTGCTCTGTACAGCCCAGGCTGGAACATAAGACATGGACATTACATGGAACCTTATCATGAAGCAGCTAACCAACTCTGTGAATGCATCACTTAAAAAAAGTGACATGACATAACAACCTTTTAATTACCACCCCTAATCAGGGCCAAGATCTGATTTTACCAGTACATAGGCAAACGGGACATGGCTTATGGCTGCATCATGTGCTTGGTCAAGAGACCTCCATTGGGAGTGCAACGGGAGACTTAACGACATTACAAGGACTCTTATAATAATAACAACAAACATACAAGGATGGATAGGAATAAAAATGACCAATATTCTAAATGTGCATGTAATTGAGTTAGTTAAGATGTATTACAAGGACCTCCAACTAAATGTCTTTTAATTATACATGTTTCGTGTTGCTTACATAATTCTAAAATTCTTATTGTTCAAAATCGCTGGGGGTTGGTGATATTAACACTAAGCCTGTCAAGAATAACTAATCCTGAGCCTACCAAGAATAACTGGTCCTGCCAAGAATAACTAACACATATATTAACACTGAGCCTGCCAAGAATAAAAAACTAAAACCGACCTTTGTAAGGAAATCTCCTCTGATAGAGTCAAGTCTTACTGAACCATTCGAATCCTCCACATTTGTGTTATTCCATATACCCCTACTCATATTTGGCTCCCAAATAGATTTCAAATCTCCCTACTTTTCTGAGAATTTTCCTTCAAGAGATGAATACCTGACACTACCAAGATTTGGCATATCTTGCATGCCACTCTCCATACTTGGTATAGTACTAATACGACAGCTACATTTCAAAAAACTAGATATGCATGAGTTTTTAATTCATGAGTATGGATACTTAGTGACTTAAAATTACCAATCCATTACAAAAGGCACATATTAAAATGTTTGTTAAAGACTTAGAAGGTTTAATGAATCCGCCATCCATTACTTCTTGTTTATAGAAAATAACAAAATGAAAAAAAAAGCAGCATTATGTTACAGATTACAGAGTCTTGATAACATCAAGAATGATGTAGGCTACATAGAGCTAGGAGCTGACTCTGACATGTTGTCTTTCTGGCATATGCTAGTTGAGGAAACCAAATTTATCTCACTCGGACTCAAAACAAAATTTCTGAGAACTTTGACTATGAGTGGACTCGGTACAACCTTTGACTTGGTGTCAACTCGAAAAAAATTAAAAAGTACTTAAAATATTAAAAATACAATACAACACACACACACACATATATCAAGCTGTGTGTTATAATTCTTGTGGGAAATCGAGCACCGGAAGTTACTATTTACAACAATTTTTCAATTAGGTTTGGAAAAGACATAGTACATGTTTATGAGAAAGGCAATATATTAGGCGTGTGTTGCTCTAATATAATGATGTTTGGAGATGCATCATAGGTCACCTTTTCATTTTTCTTCAACCGTAAACTAGAGAAACTTAGTTTTTATCAAATATGGGAAGCACTATCAGGTTCTACTTTACAGTAGTATATTGAAGACATCATCTTGGTTCTATAAGGCATTGTTATCGTTGTTTTTTTCTTTCAAGGATATTGCAAAGTCCTTATTATGAAACTATTTGGCTCTTGCAATTTTTTGAATTATTTTATGTGACATTTTGTCTTTTTCCATTTAGATTTGATTGATGTTGAAATTCGTTGATTTTACTCACATTAGAAGTCACACCATTATGAATTGTACTAGATTCTAGAGACACCTTCCAAATAATTTTCAAGTTAGGTTGTAAAGTCAGTTTTAAAATTCTATCTGGTAAAACTTATAGAGGTTAGCCTATCTTTTAATTATTCTATCTAGTTAGCATTTCTTCTAAGTATTGAAGATCATAGGTTCAAATCCTTTCTCCTTGATACGACACTTAGTCAACCCAATCAATAACGACAAGTATAGGTAATCCAAATCTGAACATCAATTCGTTTTAATCACATAGTCTTAAGTTATTCAATACACTTTTTCTTTGATGTTTCCAATTTTGCATTATAACAAATCATATAGTTAAAGTTTGACATGGATAAAGTGTTATATAGGATTTCTCCATAGCAAGAATAAATTATCCATAATTGGAGAAATTTTGGAGACATTAACTCAGATAACTAGAAAGAAATCTATTTTGATTGTGAGAGGGGTAGAATTCGGAAGCTCGTGATCTAAGAATAGAATGAAGATTATAATATTTTTTACCTAAATTGGTTACTGTGATGTAAGTAAATTAAAACTAAATTACTTGTTAAATAGAGACCTATCGGAATGCTTATTGAAAGTGGTGAAGGGCATAAACTCATTATGAGAAAATATGGGTGCATATAATGAAATATGGCCTCAAGGTGGAATGATGAGCCCCAAAATCTGCCTAGATGATGGGTAAGGAAATTGTCATTTGCAACAAATAATGCATTGCAACGAAAGGATTTGGATTCTCTCTATCCTATCCTAGCTATCCCAAAGAAATTTAGGTCCCTAAACCTTGAATCCATAGAGGATAATGGGTCTATTGATCAAAGCTACGAGGTGTATCTTGGATGAGATCCTGGAAATGATGTTGAAGGGCACTGTATTTTGAGTTAGGTAAGGAACCCATATCACTTGTTAAGCGGGGATTAGAAATTACAACTCAAAAAAACCAAGGCCCTACAAAATGAACCCCCAAGTATGTGTAAAATATCAATATCATCCCACTAGGAGTAGAAGTGGTAGATGAAGAGAGAACGTTGAGAAATGTTGAAGATAAGAAACAGAATTTTACCACAGTTCACTAAGAACTGTCAAAGGTCACAGAAGTTGGATAGTTATTCTATTTGCCTCTACAACCCCTCAGGTGGATCCTGGGAGGATCACTTTATCTATAAATAAAAGGAGGGATACCAAGACATGTTGTAGAAGACACTTGCCACCACCTCTATGCACCCACTAAAGAAATGACTCAAATCACCAATTCAAATCACATAGAGTCTATCAAAAGGGGCATCCCTATTTGACCACAATGGTGCATATGATGTGTAGTATACTGCCAAAAATTAACCACCAGAACAAAGAGCACAAATTCATGTATTCTAGGTTGAAGTGTACAAACCATTTTTGCTGGCTTCTTATACTTTCAACAATAATGTCTAGACTCTAGATCCATTTTCTGTTTTTACCCTTGAAAGTGACCAGTTGTAAATTAATTTTGAGTGTAGTTTTTTCTAACAAGGTTTGGACTGCAGGGATGTCTATGTTGGGAGTCATTATTGGATTGAATATCCTAGAAAAAATGTCGACATTTCAAGTCAAAATAATTCTCTCTTATGTACTATTTGCAATGTTTTGAAGAACAATTGTTTCCTTCCAAAGAATATTCATGTATACACTTGGTTACAAAATATCTTGCCCTACACATGGAATATGTTGGGAATAGAAGTATCATATCCACCAGTTATGCTTGTCTACTTTGTGGTTATTGATTGTAGTCTTCACAATGGAAAAAATTGAAACTCTAATGAAAACTCATCTAGGGATATGTGAATTGGTTGCATTGAAAATGAATATGTTTTATTGATATGTTTTAAAGTTTTAAGTAGTGTATCTTCCTTAATAGGATTTTTTTTCCCTTTGTAAAAAATATCTTCAGCATGACAAGGATGAATTCCAAGAAGGACCATTTCAGTTTGTTTCCTTTAATTAGAAATTGTTGGTCCTTTTCTTTGCAAATGTGTAGATTCAATAGCTCCATATCATTATGATCGTTTCCCTGCCAATTATAGGACTCGGGATCAAGAAGATAAATGAAAAGCAATTATGGCTGCTGCAAGTGCAGTATTGGAAAATTCTACTAGACATATTCTAAGGTATGGATTTGTTTTTTCATTATAAAAAGATGCATTATTGGGATTTTCATTGTCACATTTTACATATGTTCTTTTAAATAATTCCAGTCCATAGTATCATAGTATCGTGGTCAAATGTTATTTCTTGGTATGATGGTGTGAACTTGTTACTTATACATGTTATTTTTGCTGGAGAAGAATTCTTTTATAACAATTTTATAGAAAATAAAAGTAAAGAATTCTTTTATAACAATTTTAAAAATTTAAAAGTAAGGAGAGCCAACACTTTCAGGCCTAAAGCATTAGTCTTCGTAGTTCTCCAAGTAAGGAGAGCCATCCTTCCAGGCAAAAGCATTAGTCTTGGTAGTTGTCCTACCTATTTGGAGCTAGTGATTTGTCATAAGAATTCAACAATTGAAAAGAAGAATTAAGAGAATCAATAATTAACAATAATTGAGATAATGTTTCTCAAGCTTCCTTTACATCTTTTTCTGGAGCAGAATGTCTATCCAACAAGAATCTCAAGGACCCCGTTGCAATATACAACTTGAATCCATATGCGTGGATAACCCATTGCAAATACTCCCTAAAATGTTTACATTTTATGTTATTTTCCTTAAGTATGGCAAGCTCTGCAAAAGATTGGTCTTGGTTCATTATTCAAGTATCATAAATTTTTGAATAAATGAAAGGAAGAAAAGGAGAATGCATATGAAAGCGGCAAGGAGCAAATAATGAATAATATAGACCTTGGATGAGAATAATTACTTGTGAGTAAGTGCATCTAGAACTAATTTTATTGACTATTAGATCACTTGACTGGTTTATACCAAGTTTAGTGCATATCATATATGACAAGTTAAGAACAAAATTCATACTGTGTTAAAGGATAAAAAACAACAGTCTAGATATGTGTATGGGAAAATAACAAAGGATGGTTGATGAACTACATTGTTACTCCATCTTGTAGACTATTTTACTAAATTAAAGGTTTCCATTATGTATTATTGTTTGTTTCTTGAATAAATCAGGTTGGATATTGAAAGGATTTCTCAATACATCAAATTTTAGGACTGTTTGAAGATCATGTATTGAAAGACTAACAATAAATTCTAATGGGAGAGAACAACTTTTTGATCATTTGTAGACAAATAGTTGATTGTGGATCACATTCATGTGAGAAAGAGAATATATTTAGGAAGTGAAATACACTAATGCGAGCTTGTCTCACCATAAGGTTTCACACCAAATCGTGGCTTGATTAGCAAACAATAGGTGAATCACCATACACCTATTCCTCTCTCTCACATAATATGGCACTTTTGTATATTAAAAGAAACATGTGCCAACATAAATTATTGTTTTCAATAGTTCAACAAGATCGACATGGAAATATAAAAGTCATTTTTTATGATAAGATTATTTATGGAACGAAGGAAATCACATGAAATCATTACAATAAAAGATTTGTTGGTTGGATTGAGTCTTCCAAGATCCATCTATTTGTATCTTCTTATCTCCTTATGGAAAACTATTAGGTCACATCCATAATAAGGATTGAGTGTTGACCCAAACAAGATCAAAGTTATTATGAATATGGAGGCATCAATAAGTCTACGTGGTTGTAAATCCTTTTTGGAACATGTGGGTTGTTACACCCATTTTCTCATGAGCATGCCATAACCTAGAAGTGATGCTATTTTGTGCACTTTCAATCAATTCTAAGAATGTCTTGGGCATGAGAGAATCAATTATGGGTACTCTAGAAGTATTGAAGAAAGACATAAATCAAATATAGGAAATATTTATAGCCTAAATAGTCACCTACAACAGTTATGTTTCTACCTTGTTCTAGGGTGAATTTTCTCCACAAAATTGTAGCATACAACTTTAATGACCATTAGGTAGATTTGAGAAGAGTATAAGAATCCCTGGTTAGAAATGGAACAATTTCATTTAATAGCTAAAGAAACATAATGTGAAAGAGGGTTTCGAAAGTTATGGGTTAGTTATGCCCCTAATGAACAACATTAAGAGGCCTAGTTTCAAATTTTAGGCTTGTTGCATCTCTTAAGGAATATTTCTTGGCACCCTATAGGGTTCTGGGTAGCGGTGAAACCTTGAAATGTTGTAGTTGGAATACATGGTAGGGTTTGATGATTATATGGAGCATGATAGAGTTAGATAATGCATTAGATAAGTCTTGAAATTTCACTCATTCTCATCAGCCACATACCCTAGAAAGTCTATTTCACAACTCTACTTACTTGAATATATTGTTTGGTGACCAAGCAACTTTGAGGCGAGCCCTTGATGGATTTTTCAATCCTATTGAGGACATTTCTTAGTGAGTAAGTAAATTTGAAGGAATACTTTGGATATTAATGTGGACATCATCCAATTGCTTGTGTAATTTAATGGGTTGAATACCCTACTTGGAGGAAGCTTGAAGATGATCTTGTGTACATAGCTTGGATCATTCTCTTCTTTGAAGGGCCTCTAAAGGCCACGTGGAATCATCCTTCCATTTCATCCTCAACAAGTTCGATCAATCAATAGGTAGGTGGAGCTGAGGGCTAGTTGTTGGTAACTAGGATTTATAACTACTAGGTTATTCGAAAGTTGTGGGGGGATTAAGGTGAAAGGAATATATCTATTGGACCTAGTAAGGAATTTGCAGGACTTGTTGATGAAGGCAGAAAAAGGGGTAAATGCTTATAGTTCCTCCTGGTTAAAGTCATCTAAAAAAAGGGAAAAAGATTATTTTATTGATAGGTGAGAGGCTCCTTCCTTCTAGGTTAAAGGTTTCTAGTGAATGGCTTCAACATCAATTTGTTTTTATTTTATTTTCAGAATCGTTGCTATAGCAACGAAACTTCCATTTAAAAAATTACCATGCATCGTCACTCTAGTGATGAACCCCCTTTACAAAAATTTAGTGTAGCTGTCACTATAGCGATGGAACCACGTCACTCTTTCGATGCAACTTCATTTCATGTTCTGTCTCTAGTATAGCAACTTCGTTGGTACTCGTAAGGAAGTTTCATCAAAAGAGCGACGTGGTTTCGTCGCTATAGAGATGGCTACACTAATTTTTTGTAAATGGGGTTAGTCGCTATAGCGACGGTGCATGGTATTCTTTTGTAAAGGGGGTTCATCTCTATAGCGACAGACAGTCATACCTTCATCACTAAATAATCATCGCAATAGAGACGATGTTCCACCGCAAAGAATACCATACCTTTGTCGCAATAATGATAAAAATTCATCGCAATAGAAACCATTTGTTCATCGCAATAATGATGAACCTTCGTCGCAGTAGAAATCATTCATACGTCGCTATAGCAATGCATAGGAGGGGTCATGTTCTTGTATATAGAAATGCACAGGTGTTGTGATAGCAACGATTTTCTGTGGGAAAAATGTCCACATGTATGTAGCTAGGGTTTTCACCCTAGCTTGTGCTGATGAGCACCTACTAAGGAATCTGGAATCCTTAGTAGCAGTTCAATGATGTAAAAAAAAATAAACTGAAACAGAAAACTAAGCTAAAGCAGTGGAAAGTAAATAATAGTAAAGAAATGCAGCAAAAACAGTAAAGAAATGTGTAATGGTAATTTTATTGATATTACCTCCGATGAGGAGGTTGGTGGAGTCCGTTGCGCTGGTCCGATGTCGGTGGCTTCGAGCCTCA
>LPNX010641882.1:252931-268341 GCA_001517045.1 Pseudotsuga menziesii | reverse complement strand
ATATAATTAACAACAAATATAAAAATAAATATCTATCTATGTAAAGAACTGTTTTATATTTATCAAACAGGTTTATACCTGTAAAGGTAAGCTACAGGGTCGAAACCCTAAACCAAATTTAATCTTTACAAATAAAAACATTTAATTTAGAATCCATTTATTTGGATTATTATATTAATAAGCCATTAAACTACTATAGACTGTTTACAGTCCTTCAAGGACAAATGAAAAGACAAATGTACAGATACAACTTAAAGTTTTTACAACACACCTGTAATACTAAATAAAACGAATTTAACAAGTAGCAGAACCTAATTAAAATAAATTGAAAGATTTATTTAAACAAGGGTTTCATTCAGGAAAACCCTAGCTCGTATTTCCCCAGCAAACAAGTAAATATTACAAATTACACTATGACTGAATTATAGTATTAAAAAAATACAATATTATATACACAAAATATGAAAGATAGTAATTTTCATTATTAACAGCCGGTTAGGGAAAACCCTAACTTACATAGAGTCACCATATAGTAGCACTGCAAAACGAGTCTGAGCTTGAAGACAAACTCTTTTAAAAACCATTGTATTTCATTGACAGGCCATAAGGCTAGCAACTTAAACTAATTACAACACCCAGCGCAAGGCCGAGACTACCCACGACGAAGCGAGGGTTTGTAAACAGAATAGAACCCAACAACATTTAAAAAGAAAACCACATATCTAATGGTGAAACTGGACAAGCTTCCAAGCTCGGGGTTTCACCATCGACAACCCTGTTACAAGCAAGGTAAGAACCCAATCGTTGAACACAGAGCTTACCAAATTAGAGCCATGAACCCTCAAAGACAGCCAGCATTATCTTCTTCACGGGTTGCAAAGAGTTGTCACAAGTTCTTGCAAGGAGAATCGATACTATCTGTTAGTTACCAAAACTCTTTCACTATTAAAAAACTAACTGTAAACCAATATTTACTGTAAGTCTTCTATTCTGGAAAGAAAGCTAAATATTCACCTTTGATATTGAGTAAGGAATAGTCTAGTGAAGAGACTGTCACTAACTGCAAATAGAGCATACAAAATTCCAAACCCTACGACGTTAATGGAGCACAACCACAACAATGAAGCTTAGCTTCTCACCGCAGTGACAGGCCATAGGGAAGGCAAGATGACGCTAAGGATAGGTTGCAATCCAAGTGCAAACAACCAGTGAACTCTCGCATGGTAAAAACCATAGCTACAAAGGCTAGCAATAAGACTAAACTCAAGAGACTACAATAACGTTAACCCAAGCTTTGGAGAAAGCTAGAACAGGAAGAGTACTCATGGCCGCCATGAAAAACTTGCAGAGCATCCCGAAGGCCAGCATGAACTGCAGAGGGAGAATGACAAAGCTATTAGGGTTGGAATAGTTTTATACCACCGACATATGGATAGAAGGTGACCGCGTGCCCTCAAATATTGCAAACTCTGCATGGTTCGATTCCAAAGTTCACCTGCGTTTCAATCATACCAATTATTAAAACAATGATTTTTTATCAACTTTGAATGAACTATGATGTATGCATATACATATCCCATCGTTAATCATATATCACTTATATCATAATGTTTGATAGCTCAGTTTTGGAGTTTGGTTAAACAATAGTTCATAAACGTTGACCCTAGTGAAAGGTGGTAACCATTTGATATTATGAAAAAGTCCAAAGTCGATTTGCTTAGAACCTTTCTAACTACTATAAATTTATATGCTTGTGAAACATTGTCGAATATGCATGTTTTTCAAACCAAACATATCACTGATAAACCAACAGCTTGGGTGGAGATAAATTATAGAGTTGGATAGCATAGTAAAAGAGTATAATTATGACTTTTACAAAGTTCATCTTTGGTTTAAAACTTTCATAGACACTAGTTGCTTCTCGACTTGTCAATGCTAGTAATTTTACCATATTTGTTTATGTTGGACTATATAGTTTGTGATTGTTCAAAGATAACCTGTACTTCTTATAAGGTAGAATTTTGATCAGAGTAGAAAGATCTACCTTATTAGCTACTATAAACATTAACTTAATATAAGAGAGGCATTATGATAATAATAAATTACAAATGGAATAACCATGCTCAAGTCTATAATCATTGAAACGACACTGATTGACTTAGACTTAGGAGGTAAGGGAAAATAGTATTCCATATTGGAACGATGCAGTTATTTGTTTACAATAATCAAGCTTATAATATCAAAGAGTTTTTGCAAGCAGTAAGTTTCGCTACAGAATGTAAATAACGATCAGTTTGGTACTTTACTAAATAATACGATAATTTAGGTGGTTACATTAGTACATGCAGTCCATCATTAATGTAAGTAAGAAAGTTGATAACCTGTTAGCGAACTATTGGTTTGTACATATAAGTAATAGGTTGATATTTTCTATAACTAGAAAGTAAAAATAAAATCGAATCCTATATTCTATTGAGAATTTTTACTATTAGTATTGATAAAAGCTCTTCCATGAATAAAAACAAATAGCACGAATAAGTATAACATGGAAAGTTAAGCATGCTAAAATAGAAATGAATATATGACAAAAATTACTTGTTTAGAGTTCACAATAAGTATCCTTGGTGTCACTAAGCTTGATAAAGAAAGGACCCATTTAACCGAACTTTGCTTACAAGAAAAACTGGAGAAGATAAATTACTTTACCTCATTGAAGTTGCTTGAAATTTATCAGCTTATTTTTCTAGCATATTATTTTGCAAAATAGAAACACTTCTTGATATTTATGAATTTAAAACATCTACTTGTTTGATCGTACCTATAAACCTATAAGAACCAGCAAGCTGTCTGCATTAGCATAAATGTTAAGTATGCCTAGGATTCAAAGTTAGATTCCACCTACTTGCCGTAAAGTAGACTCATTAGTAAATATTATGTATGTTACAAAGAAGAAGCTGTTTAGTTAATACAATTTGAAAATGTGTAATACTAATCATTGGACTGTTTCATTTTCCGGTAACAAATTAGCTATTAGTAAACCGCATATTCAGCATTTTATGTTATCTCAAAATTTTAAATTTTTGTGAAAATTTGGGGTTTTGACATGTGGTATGAGAGCACAAGGTTCAAACACTAGGCCTTGATGAAGCCCAACTAGCTGTTATGAAATAGTGATTTTGAATTATTTTGTTGATATATTTTTCTTTTAAATGTTATTCAACAGAGAAATTGTTTTTGAAGTTTAACAATAGATATGGAAGGGCTGGAGGAATATGCGAAGGAGAAATCTCCATTTACTGAACCAAAAAACTTACCAAGAGATCCTATACAAGAATATTTAACCACTAATTCCTTAGAACTGTTACAAACCGTAAAATATTTAAAATCTGAAATGGAATCAGTTAAACGAGAGAACAAAAGGATTCTGAGAGCTCAGGAGGAGTTGAATCAGATCCTAATAGAAATATTTCAAACTGAGGGTAGGGATAAAAGAGCTGATTCATAAGATACAAGTCATCAACATAAAAGTGGAAAGATTAAACAGACTAAAAATGAAAGCAATTCATCCTCAGAGGTGTTTGGTAAACAACGTAAATTTCATTCTACTAGTGATAGTAGTGATGACAACCATTATAGTAAAAAGAGGAAATATAAACCCTATGGGGAAATTTCTGGGAAGTTTAAAAAGATTAAACCACCAACATTCAATGGAGAGACTGAGAAGGGGGAGGAAATAGAATCCTGGTTATCTGGAATGAAGAAGTACTTCCAGATTTATAACTATTCTAACCAGTTAAAGGCTAGAATGGCTATCTACAATCTCTCAGGAAAGGATGATATTTGGTGGCAGGACTTGAAGAGAGTGAAAGGAATAAAAGAGAAGAACGTAAATTGGAGTACCTTCAAGAGGTACTTTAAAAAGAAATTTTTGTCTGAACAATACTATGAAGAGAGATAAAAACAATTTTATGAGATTAAATTAGGATCAATGACTATGAAATATCTAAATAGCAAGTTTTTAAGTCTGCTCAGGTATGTACCATACCTTGTAGATGAAAAACCAAAGGTACAACGATTCCTCAGTTGTCTACTTTATCATATTAAGGATAGGATTGAGTATGACAATCCAAATACTTTGGAAGAAGCCATGAGGGAAGCTAACTTCTATTATGAACAGAATCAGAAGAAGGAAAGCATGTCCATTTGGAAGGCCAAGAAGAATAATAACCATTATGATCAAAAGAAGAAAGAATTTGTTCCCAATAGAAATTCTAAGAATAATAAGGCCAAAAATTTTCCTAACAAGAATTTCCAAGGGAATAAGAATAATTCACCAAGCAATCAGAATAATTCCAAGGGTAAAGAGTCTGCTAATAACCATGGTAATTACACCTAAAAATTTGAACACAAACAACCTATAAAATGATGGGAGTGTAATGGACCACATTATGCCTTAGTCTGTCCTAATCGAAATAACACTGTCAGTCATATTCATACTATACATCAGGAGATAATTGTTGGAGAATTAGCGAGGACTATGCCCAGAATCAATGCAGCATTGGCGAATCGACAAGCAGAATATCAAAATTCCATGGTGGAAGTAGAAGGTATGATAAACCAAACCCCTATCACTATTTTAATGGATCCAAGAGCTAGTCTCAGTTATATTTCCCCTAAAATGGTATAAAAATGTAAGTTACTTGTTGAAAAATTTGAGAATTCTTGGTTGGTTCAGTTAGCCATTGGTGCTAAAAGGAAAGTAACTTGTTTTGTAAAAGAATGTGCAATAATTATGGATCAATTTGAAACTGTTGTAAAGCTTAATGTATTACCTCTTGGTTCTTATAAATTACTCATCGGTATGGATTGGTTAGAACAACATGGGGTAGTTTTAAATTGTTATGATAAAACCTTTACGTCTGTAAACAATGATGGAAAACCAATAAGTGTAAAGGGAATCCCTAGAAAAACAACCATAAGTCATATTTATGCTCTGTAGCTTAAGAGAGTTGTTAGGAAGGGTTGTAAAGCTTATGCAGTAACAATAACTGATGGGGAGAATCTAAATAAAACAAACAAATTAAAATTGGAGGATATACCAATTTTAAGAGAGTATGCTAATGTATTTTCGGAAGAAATTCTGGGACTACCTCCGAAAAGGGAACTGGATTTTAACATTGAGATGGTACCTGGTACAGTACCTAGCTCAAAGGACCCTTATCGAATGAACATACTTGATCTTAATGAATTAAAGTCACAATTAAAAGAACTTATTGATAAAAAGTATATTCGACCTAGTGTGTCTCCCTGGGGGGAACCTATCATCTTTATTAAGAAAAAGGATGGAACCATGCAACTTTGCATAGATTACTGTTAGTTGAATAAGATGACTATCAAAAATAGATATCCCTTGCCCCGCATAGATGATATTTTTGATCAAGTACATGGAGCCACGGTGTTTCCGAAAATTGATTTAAGTTCTGGATATCATCAAGTTAGGATTAAAGATGAAGACATATTTAAAACAAATTTTAGAACTTGATATGGACGTTACGAGTTTGTCGTCATGCCATTTAGGCTTAGTAATTCCCCAACTATTTTTATGTGTTTAATGAACAACATTATGCATAAGTATCTAGATAAGTTTGTATTCATGTTTATTGACGATATATTAATCTATTCAAAAACTAAAGAAGAACATAAAGAACATTTAAAATTTGTTTTGCAAGAGTTACAAGATCATCAAATCTTTGCAAAGTTTAGTAAATTTGATTTCTTTAAAGATAAGATTCAGTACTTAGGTCATGTGGTGACTAAGGAAGGGATTTTGGTGGATCTCAAAAAGATAAAGGCGATCAGTTCCTAAGGATGTAACTGATGTTCGATCCTTCATGGGAATTAATGGTTATTACCAGAGGTTCATTAAAGGTTTTTCAAGAATCGTGAATCTGATAAATTCTTTGCAGAAGAAAGGAAAAAAAATTGATTGGAACCAATAATGCGATGAAAGCTTTTAAAAGTTAAAAACTTTATTAACCAGCGCACCTATTTTAAGAATAGCTGATCCAAATAAAGAATTTGTGGTGTGCCTTTGATGCCTGCAATGATGTTTTAGGCAGTGTTCTGACTCAAGAAGGGCATGTTATTTTCTATGAGTCTCGGAAATTAAAAATTCATAAAAATAATTATGCAACTTATGATCTGGAATTAGCTGTTGTTATACATGCTCTAAAGATGTGGCCTCATCACCTAATTGGCATAAAATTTATTTTAATGAGAGATAATAAAGGACTAAAATATCTATTAGATCATCCTAATCTAAATGATATACAAGCTAGGTGGCTAGCTTTTCTAAGTGAGTATGATTTCGAAATTCAGCACATTAAAGGTAAAGAAAATAAAGTTGTTGATGCATTAAGTAGGAATGCAAGGCTAAATTTCACAGTAGTTATCATCACTTATACAATAGATCTCGATGAACAGGTTAAAGCAGGGATAGAACAAGATGAAATTTACCAAAACATACAAGCTAAAACAAAAGAAAATCCAATAGAAAGCTTAAGTAAAGGGTACAGTTTGAATGAAAAAGAATTTTTACTGTATAAATATAGAATGTATGTACCTAATGTACCTAAATTTAAGTTGTTAATTTTGGATGAAATCCATAAAAATCCATACTCAGGTCATCCAGGCTATCAAAAGACTATAACTATGTTAAGAGAAGAATATTTTTGGCCAAACATGAAGACTGAATTGGCAGAGTATATTGCTAGGTGTTTTGAATGTCAGCAGGTGAAAACTGAACATCAACACCCAGCTGGATTACTTCAGCCATTACCGATTCCTAGATGGAAATGGGAGATATTTAGTCTCGATTTTATTACTGGACTGCCTAAAAATCAGAATTTAAATAATTCTATCATGGTAGTGGTTGATAAGTTAAGTAAAGCAGCTCACTTTATACCTGTTAAAACTATGTATAAAGCTGCATACATAGCTGATATCTTTTTAAAACAGATTTTTCGACTGCATGGAATACCGAAAGTCATAATCTCAGATAGAGATCCTAAATTTATAGTTAACTTTTGGAAATATCTGTTTAAAGGATTAAACACTACATTAAATTTTAGTACTTCGTTCCATCCTCAAACAGATGGACAAACTGGAAGAGTAAACCAAGTACTGGAAGATTTATTAAGAATGTATGTGAAAGATTAGCTAGGTAAATGGGAGGATTATTTGCGTCTGGTAGAATTTGCTTATAATAATAATTATCAGGCATCAGCCAGATTTAGTCCTTTCGAAATATTGTATGGAAGGAAATGTAATACTCCTATCTCTTGGAGTAATCCAGTGGATAGATTAGTATTAGGTCCTGAACTATTAAAGGAAATGGAAGAAATTGTAAAGTAGGTACAAGGTAATCTGAAACTTGCGCAGGATCGACAGAAAAGTCATGCAGACCTTAAAAGAACTCCAAAGGAGTTTCAGGTAGGTGAACATGTGTTCATCAAGGTGAGGCCCAAAAAGAGCTCTCTGAGATTGGGAATTTGGGAAAACCTAGCACCTCGTTATTGTGGTCCATTTGAAATACTGTCCAGGATTGGACAAGTAGCTTATCAATTAGCGTTACCACCAAATTTAAGAGTACATAATATTTTTCACATTTCTGTATTAAAGAAATATGTTCATGATGCTACTCATGTTGTTAACTGGAATGATGTATAGGTGGAACCAGAAGGATATTTTCTGGTGGAACTAGACTGTATCCTCGGGTGGAGGGAGATCACACTTCGGAACCGCACCATTGGTCAGGTGAAGGTGCAATGGAACCACATTAGTCCAGAGGAAGCCACCTGGGAATTGGAAATTTAAATGCGAGATGCATATCCAATTCTATTCTAGGGGAATTCCAAGGATAAAGAATAAATAACATCGAGGATGATGTTATTTTTTAAGGGGGTGTGTATGTCACATGCCCCAATTTTGCAAAAACAATATTATCTTATTTGATTTTATTTGAGGACAATATGTTAAATTTTATGCTAAGTTGTAATTGATGACTCAGTAGAGTCAAGGATATTTAATGTAATTCTGAATATTTTAATTATAAATAAAAAGGAAGAGACAACAGCTTAGGAGAGTTGTTAAAAGAGTGTTTACTGGTCAAATTGGTGGAGGAGCCTGGGTGGAGAGCAAACAGACATGTGCCAGCATCCTCAAACCACTTCCAACTATTGTAGGTGGAAAACTCCCCACATTTGGGGTCATGATTCCCCAAGAAAGTGGAATCATAGCAGGTGGATCAATTAATGACAACTGACCCAAAAGACCTAGGCAATCTTTATAAAAATTCCCATTGAAGAGAGTTGAGGCTGCTCATTCTAGAGAAGTGATCATTCAGGGGAATGTATTTCAGAGAAATTAAATGGAAGGGAATTGTGGAAAGATTTTGAGGGGATAACTGCTGAGTGATCTAGTGCAGCTTTTAAGCTGAAATATCTTACTGCTGAGTGCAGGGTGTTTTACTAAGCTATTGGACCAATCTACTGTTTTCATGCTCCACCAGTTATCAGCCAAAAAGACCAGGAATAGGCTCGGGGGTCCTGAGGAAGCATTGTTTGGGCGTTCTCCAGGACTTGGTAGGGAGGAACAACCTCCTAATGTTGTTGCTGTCTATCCTAATCAGGTTCTACATTATTTTGTTTTACTGTGTTAGATAGATAAATCTAAATCTGACTGTTAAATGAATGCTTAATATTTAGTTGTAAAATGTTAGAATTAATAATCTTTTAGATTATTGAAGAAATGAATTTGAAATATTAATGTGTTAAGATGGAAAATAATTCTAGTATGTGTTTTTCCACACCTAGAAGGACAGCCCGTACTCCAACACAGATAGATTATTTACAGTAGATGGAAAAGAATATTAAGAGATTGAATAGAATAGATGTATTTCTGCATTTTGTGGTAGCAGAGTAATTTATTTCAGTATGTGGGTTATTATTAAAAGGAACAATGATCTGGTTATCGATGTTTATTGTTTTAACAAGCTTATTTATGTAAATATATTGGAAAAGAAATAGTAGTAATCTAGTACATGTAGAAGGTTTAATATGTTAAGAAATTACCCTAGTAGATAAGATGTTGTGTTTATAGACAGTAGATTATTCTTTTTATTCAAGTTAAAATACTATGGAGGTTAAACTATGTTATGTTAGGAATATATTTGTCTGTGTTTACTTAGTAATTAATTGCAATGCAGTAGAAAAATCATAGTCAAGCTACATTGCTACATACAGTTCCATAAAGAAATAAACTACTAATCATATAGATTATTCTCTAATAATATCAACTAAAGAAAGACTATCAATTACTATAACCAAGTAGGGTTATATTAAATGTATTTAAATTTAAAAAAAAAACAAACGAAGTTACAGAATCTATGCTTATCTTTTCAAAGAACTCTGAGTAAATCCAATCTGTCAGTTTAAGTAAATAAAAACAATGAGAATATAATTAACAACAAATATAAAAATAAATATCTATCTATGTAAAGAATTGTTTTATAATTATCAAACAGGTTTATACCTGTAAAGGTAAGCTACAGGGTCAAAACCCTTCACCAAATTTAGTATTTACAAATAAAAACATTAAGCTAGAATCCATTTATTTGGATTATTATATTAATAAGCCATTAAACTACTATAGACTGTTTACAGTCCTTTAAGGACAAATGAAAAGACAAATGTATAGATACAACTTAAAATTATCACAACACACCTGTAGTACTAAATAAAACAAATTTAACAAGTTTTAGAACCTATTTAAAATAAATTCAAAGATTTATTTAAACAAGGGTTTCATTCAAGAACACCCTAGCTTGTATTTCGAGAGAAAATAAGTAAATATTACAAATTACACTATGACTGAGTTACAGTCTTAAAAAAAATAACAATATTATATACACAAAATATAATAGACAATAATTTTCATTATTAACAGTCGGTTAGGGAAAACCCTAACTTACATAGAGTCACCATATAGTAGCACTGCAAAATGAGTCTGAGCTTGAAGACAAACTCTTTTAGAAAAAAAACATTGTATTTGATTGACAGGCCGTAAGGCTAGAAACTTAAACTAGTTACAACACCCAACGCAAGGATGAGACTACCCCACGACAAAGTGAGGGCTTGTAAATAGAATAGAACCCAACAACATTTAAAAATAAAACCACATATCTAATGTTGAAACTGGACAAGCTTCCAAGCTCGGGGTTTCACCATCGATAACCTTGTTACAAGTAGGGTAAGAACCCAATCGTTGAACACAGGGCTTACCGGATTGGAGCCACGAGCCCTCGAAGATAATCAGCATTATCTTCGTCATGGGCTGCAAAGAGTTGTCACAAGTTACTGCAAGGAGAAGCAATACTATGTGTTAGTTACCAAAAATATTTCACTATTAAAAAACTAACAGTAAACCAATCTTTACTGTAAGTCTTCTATTCTGAAAAGAAAGCTAAATATTCACCTTTGATATTGAGTAACGAACAGTATAGCGAAGAGACTGTCACTAACTGCAAACATTGCATACAAAATTCCAAACCCTATGGCATCGATGGAGCACAACCACGGCAATGAAGCTTATCTTCTCACCACAGTGACAGGCCACAGAGAAGGGAAGACAAAGCTAAGGATAGGGTACGAGCCAAGTGCAAACAACTAGTGAACTCTCACATGGTAAAACCCATAGCTATGAAGGCTAGCAATAAGAATAAACTCATGAGACTACAATAACGTTAACCCAAGCTTTGGAGCAAGATAGAACAGGAAGAGTACTCACGACCATCATGAAAAACTTGCAGAGCAGCCCGAAGGCCAGCATGAACTACGAAGGGAGAATGAGAAAGAGATTAGGGTTGTAAGAGTTTTATACCTCCAACACATAAACAGGAGGTGACCACGTTCCCTCAAATATTTCAAACTTTACATGGGTCTTTTCCAAAGTTCACCTGCGTTTCAATCATCCCAATTATTAAAACAATGATTTTTTTATCAACTTTACATGAACTATGATGTATGCATATACATATCCCATCGTTAATCATATATTACTTATATCATAATGTTTGATAGCTCGATTTTGGTGTTTGGTTAAACAATAATTCATAAACATTGACCCTAGTGAAAGGTGGTAACCATTTGATATTATTAAAAAGTCCAAAGTCGATTTTCTTAGAACCTTTCTAACTACTATAAATTTATATGCTTGTAAAACATTGTCGAATATGCATGTTTTGTAAACCAAACTTATCACTCATAAACCAACAGCTTGGGTGGATATAAATTAAAGAGTTGGATAGCATAGTAAAAGAGTATAATTATGACTTTTACAAAGTTCAACTTTCGTTTAAAACTTTCATAGACACTAGTTGCTTCTTGACTTGTCAATGCTAGTAATTTTACCATATTTGTTTATGTTGGACTAGATAGTTTGTGATTGTTCAAAGATAACTTGTACTTCTTATAAGGTAGAATTTTGATCAGAGTAGAAAGATCTACCTTATTAGCTACTATAAGCATTAACTTAATATAAGAGAGGCATTATGATAATAATAAATTACAAATGGAATAACCATGCTCAAGTCTATAATCATCGAAACGACACTCATTGAATTAGACTTAGGATGTAAGGGAAAATAGTATTCCATCTTGGAACAATGTAGTTATTTGTTTACAATAATCAAGCTTATAATATCAAGGAGTTTTTACAAGCAGTAAGTTTCCCTATAGAATGTAAATAACGATAAGTTTGGTACTTTAGCAAACAACTGGTTTGTACATATAAGTAACAGGTTGATATTTTCTATAACTAGTAAGTAAAAATAAAATTGAATCGTATATTCTATTGAGAATTTTTACTATCAATATTGATAAAAGCTCTTCCAGGAATAAAAACAAATAGCACGAATAAGTATAACATGGCAAGTTAAGCATGCTAAAATAGAAATTAATATAAGAAAAAAATTACTTGTTTAGAGTTCACAATAAGTATCCTTGGTGTCACTAAGCTTGATAAGCAAAGGACCTGTTTAACGGAACTTTGCTTACAAGAAAAACTAGAGAAGATAAATTACTTTACCTCATTGAAGTTGCTTGAAAATTATCATCTTATTTTTCTAGCATATTATTTTTCAAAATAGAAACACTTCTTGATATTTATGATTTTAAAATGTCTACTTGTTCGATCGTACCTATAAACCTGTAAGAACCAACAATCTATATGCATTAGCATAAATGCTAAGTAAGCCCAGGATTCAAAGTTAGATTCCACCCACTTTCCATAAAGTAGACTCATTAGTAAACTGAAAGAAAATAGTATGCAAGTAAATCTTATGTACATTATGGAGAAGAAGTTGTTTAGTTATTATAATTTGAAAATGTGTAATACTAATCGTTGGACTATTTCATTTTCCGCTAACCATTAGTTGTTAGTAAAACGCATATTTAGCATTTTATGTTATCTCAAAATTTTAAATTTTTGTGAAAATTTGGTGTTTTGATAGTGTGTGATAAATAGAGAGGCTCACTCTCTATTTATATTCTTTCGTTCACTTAATTTCCACTTCAACATGTTGGCCCCATTTAACAATTACTTACTAGGGCCGACATCTCTAGGAGAGTCTAATAACCCTAGTGCCCCACAACTGTGGGGACTTTTCCCTCCGATCAACAAGGAGTTTTAACCTTGAAACAATTGTGGGGACTATTTCCCTGACTTACAATGGAGGGTTAAGCTCAATCCCTTTACATGACTTGTTTACATTATTGAATCTCCCGATCGAAACATCGAAGCATGACATGACTCAATTGTATTACAGATACTTCTCGGAATAAACATCGAGGTACAATATACAAGTGAATACATTCCAAAGTTACAAATACATCAATACTTCCTGTTAACTAGGAAGGTATTCTCTCGAGACAATTTATCAGCACAAGTCTTCTTCTCTGTATCATCTGGATCATCATCAAGTCATCTTTGTCCTCAAGTCATATTCATATTCAAGTCATCTTCATTTTCTAGTCATGTTCATCGTCAAGTCATCCTCATTGTCAAGTCATCTTCATCAAGTCTGGATCATCACTGGATCATCATCGATTCTGGATCATCACTTGATATGGATCGTCACTACTAGATCATCATCAAGTCTAGATCGTCACTTGATCTGGATCGTCACTACTGGATCATCACTTGATTTGGATCATCACTATTGGGTCATCATCAAGTCTAGATTATCACATGATCTAGATCATCATCAAAGATGGATCATCACTAAATCATCATCATTATTAATGCTTCTACTATCTCAATAAAATGGTGCTATCTCTTCATTCTTCTCATCACAGGAAGTTCTACAGAGCTAGCCATTTTTCATGTTGGTTGTAGGCCTAGCCTGCATGTAGGTCTTCTTCAGCACTTATATTTGACCCTAAGTTAGAATGGCCCACCTAACACTATCATCTGACCTCATCTTGTCAGAGAGGCATGCCCAACACTCACATCTGACCTCATCTTGTCAGAAAGGCCTAGCACTCATATTTGACCATGTGTAAACACATCGCGCCAGAATGGCTCTACACTTATATCCGACCATGTTGGAGCAGGGTCCCATACCTACAGAAGAAGCTGCTAGTTTTAGCGGAAAGATATAGTTTTGGCGGAAAGAAGACAAGGCAGATCTACGACGCCGTAGCATGATTCCAGCTGGAGAGCAGAGCCGAAAACTATGACTTTTGGGATAGAGAATTCAAGAAGGCAATGGTACCCGAGCGGTCGAGAGAAGAAAGCTCAACCACTGCATTGAAGGCAGCGGCGGAAGACAGGAGGGCTCAGCGACCCTCATAAAGAAGAAGGAGCAACGAGGCTCAAGCATTGAAGGCGAAGGACAGAAAGCAGAGAAGTGGTGCATAGTACCCATGATCAGTGCCGGGAAGCATGGAAGACCAAAGAGAGTTGTGGTGTGACGGGAAGTGGCTACCTCAAGGACAGAGAGGACCGACTGTCACTAATTAGGGTATGGGTTTACTGTTGGGACAGGCCCAAAGTGTTGTAATGGCGAGACTTTCGGGCCACCTATAAAAGCTTGCATTTTGTATTGTAAAGGGTTAGCTAATTAGTCAGTTAGCCAGTTGGTTGGCTCGTAGGATGAGTCGTTAGTTGGTCAGTAGATTATTTTGAGGTAGACTCAGGAGTATGTTAGACATACTGTGTTGTAACGATCCAGACACCTAGCTTGTCTGTGAGTCATTTGAGTCTTTATGTAACCATCCACAGAGAGGAAAGAGAGGGAAGGATCTATTGAAAGAAAGGAAATATAGAGATAGAAATAGACCAGAGATCTAGAAGAGATCTCACGCTGTGTATGCAGTGCAACAGACTGTGCTAACTTCCCTCAAGATAGATAATAGAAGCACAGTTTGGTGGACGTAACTCCCATCCTGGGGGTGAACCACGTTAAATATGCGTGTTATGTGTTGCATGAATGTGATTATATTTGCTTATTGTTACTTGTTGCTATGCATATGATGTTAGTTGCAGTAAGTGAATGTATGTATTGTTCAGCTCATGATAATGCAAGAAGATAGAGATAAGTTGGAGTATTTTAGTAAGCTGTTAAAGACTCCTTTACGTCTGTTTCTAACGACCATTTAATCACAATATAAATTCTAGAAAGTAGAGTTACGCACAGTGACATAGTCAACACTAAGAGCGCAAAGTCGTAGTCGTAGGATATCGCAGAGAGGCGGTATCGCACCGGCAGAGGAGCTGCGGTATCGCACCGGTAGAGGAACTACAGTGCGCGAGACTGCGAGCTGAGGGCTTAGCGTTGAGGAGAGGTTGGGTGTCTCGCGGTGCGCGGAGAAGCGATATGGTTGGAGATATTGTGAGTAAGTGGAAGTTGTGCAACGTGGGAAGAAACCATGTGACTTGCACGTGGACAAGGATCGCGCGGTTAAGGATGCTGCGAGTAGGCAAGGACATGCGACACACAAAGATAGCTGACCTTGAGATTCACAAGAGTAAGAGAAGAAAAGTAGGATGCACAGAACCTGGTCCAATACACTTGATTCTTGGCCAACCCATTAGATTCACTTCGGGTGAGACTTCAGATCGCTTCACAGTCTGTTGCCGAAAGGGCCAGTGAGTTTGGGGTGTTGTTGATTAATTATAGTAAATCCGGGTCTGCCCATGCAATCAACAAATGGTTCCATTGCTGGTTTAAACAACTGGGAGTCAATGTTCTGTTGGCATCCTACTAGAGAAGAGTTTCACCAGTGGCTGGATTCAGACTTAAGGGAGTTTTCCAAGAAAGATAATAGGAGTTCGAGACTAAGCACTTAAGC
>LPNX010641882.1:188966-252600 GCA_001517045.1 Pseudotsuga menziesii | reverse complement strand
TTGATGACATTGGACGGACACGTAGTGGAAAGAAGTATAAAGTAGATTTTAGTTCTCCTGTATTTGAAGACAGTTCAGACAGTATTAGACAACAGAGTCCTAGTACCATAGAAGAACCAAAGGGGGGTATCCCTTACCACCCCTATACTCCTCAGAAACAGACAGGGACTCAGAATAACCTCGTAGGTACTCCATCTACTAGCTCACAGTCAGTACCTACTCCCGCTACAACACCTTCACCTACATCGTTGAGTGGTAGTACCCCAGTCAGTCAGAACCCACCACAGAGAAATAGAATGGGAGACGACATGAAGCTGCCTATTTTTAAAGGTACAGGAGCAGAAGATCCGGAACAGCATTGGTTCCTATGCGAAGCTATGTGGACCATTAAAACAATCAACGATGATAACCTTAAACTTGTACAGTTGGTGACCACACTCGGAGACAGAGCCTTGACATGGTACATAAAGTATACTACATTACCCAAGACGCTTGCTCAGGTTAAGAATGCCATGATTAAAGAATTTAAGAAACCTAAGTCTGAGTCTCAGTGCATCACAGAGCTTAAGGATATTAAGCAGCTACCATCAAAGTCAGTATGGGACTTTGACCAGAAATTCAAAGCTCTTATAGACCAAGTAAGTTTTGATTTTGTGCCACAGCAGCATAAGGAATGGTTTATTGCAGCACTGCTCCCTCATATCAGAATGCCACTAATGCAGCAGAAACTTACTACTCAAGATGAAGCGCTAGAGATGGAAATGAAACAAGAGGCTTCACCTTTAGCAGAAACCAGTACAGGCATGACAACTCTACAGACCCAGTTGGCCAACCTTACGTTACAGATACACGAACTAAAAAAAGGGAAAGAGATTATGCAAGACATATGGTGCATAAAGTGTAGAGCACAGGGCCATAGTAAAGATAACTGTCCAGTCTTTGCAGAATATTTAGCGTCAGGGGCTCCTAACCCCTTACCACGAACACAAGGGCCATGGTGTGAAATATGTAGAACACAAGGACATCCACCTCAGCAATGCCCTTTGCTTCAAAAGTATGTACAGACACCTAAAAACCTATATTGTATCTTCTGTAAATCCGTCGAGCATGATCCACAAGATTGCCGAGCTTATGATCTCCTGTTAGAAAGAACACAGGATGTGTATAGAGTCCAAGAAGACACACAGGGTCCAGCAACAGGACCATAGCCGGATCAGACTTATGGAGGCCGTGGAGGAGGATTCAGAGGACGAGGCCATGGAGGAGGCTTCACATGAGGAGAAGGCTTTGGCCAAGGAGGAGGTTTTGTCCAAGGTCGCAGACCAGTCACTTGTTATAATTGTGGAATCACAGGACATTATGCTAGGGACTGTCAAAACGCCACTACTACTTGTAACTACTACAAATCTTATGATCATACCATCGAAGAGTGTCCTATATTAATAGCTAAGATCAGAGACCCTAAGCCTGCAGCACACCAGAACATCCAGCTTATTGCTGCTGAACCTAAGGAACCAGAACCAGCAGTTAACATTGTGACTCGGAGTGGTGCTTCCACCAGTGGCACATCGCAGGAGACCGGAAAGAACACAAGTCAGGGGTGGGTGCGTAGAGCTCCTACTAAAGTAACAGCACTCGACCTACAGAAGAATAAGGAGACCTTTCATGAAGCTAAGGCTTCCTTTAATGAACCTACACTATCAGGACCACAGGTACCACCGTCTAGGGGCGTGCCGCAGCAAGTACCTTGTAGCGATAACTCTGAGCAGGCACAGGAGGATACCACATCCAGAAGATGCGATGAGGATGAATCGATAGGAAGTGTACAAGCCTTCCTGCACAGCTATTTGCAACTCTTGAGAAATGATAAAGCTGTCGGTGAGCTACAGCACATGATAGATCAGTGTCAGCAACCCTCTCTCTCGAGCAGTGCACACCGCGCTGTCCATAATATTACGAGACATGCAAGGACATGAAGAGAGATGAAATTCACAATGTAGATTGGTGAATTTGAAATGGATGAAGTTGTCTTAGATCTAGGATCAGAGGTGAATGTTCTAACTAAGCAGACATGGGAATAGATGGGTAGCCCTCAGTTAGCCCTATCACCTATCCACCTGAGATTAGCTAATCAGTAGCAAGTATCACCATTGGGTCGACTACCGCAGGTGCCAGTTGATATTGATGGAGTTCGTAGTTTTGTGGACTTCGAGGTTATAGAAATCATTGGTGACAGTCGACCATATCCAGCACTATTAAGTATTGATTGGGAAATTGGCAGCAAAGCTGTCATTGACCTAAAGAAAAGACAAATGACCTTTGAGGATGCGCAGATCCAGGTCATCGCACCACTGGACCCTTACCAAGGTCCTAGATATATTGAACCCATCCGAGCAGAGGAAGAGGCACATAACATCGATAGTCTATACCAGATGACTGCAAACCAGAACGACTATATAAATCCAACCGCAGAAGGGCATATTAGTTGGCGATGCGACATCTCATGCGAATCGGATTCGGATGTTGGCCTCGAAAACCGGCAGAACAGACTTTACGAAGTCTCATCGCGCAGATGTGCATTTATAAGTAAGTCACTGCGGTGGATTGGCACCGAGATCGCGGAGACCCCATCGTATCATGGTCTGACGGATATTCAGGATTTTTTTGAACAGTTTGAGCACCAAATTCCTCATGAGCAGAGGATCGCAGCTATGGACCTTGCAGTTCGAGCTACACCTGCAAGATGGTGGTATGCGCATAAAGAGAATATCGCATCATGGGATAATATGAAAAGACTGATGGCGATCAAATTTTCTGACGACAGAGAGGATGTTCAGCACAAGTACACAGGAGAAACTGACCCCATGGTACACATTCAGACATGTGAACAGAACTGGTCGGACATTCCAGAGGATGAATGGGTTCACAGATTCATTCACACATTGGATACAATTCCAAGGAATTGGTATACAGAGACCGATCTGCGCAAAGGAACAACCACATGGTCACTTATGACATACAGCTTCCTACTCACCTTTGCGTTTGAGTCAGAACATCCAAGTGTTGCGCAGGCCCTAGACATAATCAAGACAAAGATTTTTAAGGATCGCACCATCTCAGTACCAGTCCAACCTGAGTGGACTATCCATCTAGAAGAGGCGTTGGAATGCTATAATTTTACATCAAAATCAGAGGAGGCGGATGATGATCCTCGCAATACCAACATTCCTGAATCAGAAGGCACTCGCGGTGTGGAGGGACCACAGTTAGAGATTCCAGCGATCACTGAGCCTATCAAGATTAAAAAGATCAATATTGGCACAGACGCATAACCTAAGTTTGCCTCTATTGGGGAATACTGGAATGATGAAACAGTCGGCCACATTGCAGATCTGTTACATGACTATTAGGACCTATTTCCCACCAAGTTCACAGAGATGAAGGGAATAGTTGGAGACCTGGGAGTCATGAGGATACCATTAAAGGAAGATGCTAGACCAGTTAAGCAGTTCCCATACAGATTGAATCCGCGCTACAAAGAAAAAGTAAAGGACGAAATTGATAAAATGCTAGTAGCAGGCATCATTGAACCGGTAGAGGAAAGCGAATGGGTTATCCCTATGGTAGTGCAAGAGAAGAAAACAAAAGGGGACATCAAGATCTGTGTTGATCTACGGAAACTCAACGATGCATCACTTCATGATCCATTTCCAACACCGTTCACTGATGAAGTATAAGACAACGTGGGAGGACAGGAGGTTTACTCCTTCACCGATGGGTTTTCAGGCTACCATCAGATCAGAATACATCCAGAAGATCGATCCAAGACCACCTTTGCAACAGAATGGGGCTCGTTCCAGTATACGGTAATGCCCTTTGGTCTTAAGAATGCACCAACTATATTTTCTAGAGTAGTAGTTGCTGTATTTAAAGAATACATTCTTAAGTTCTTAGAAGTATATTTTGATGATTGGACTATATTTGGGCTAATTGATAAGCACGTAGGCGATCTCAGACTGATGTTAGAGAAATGTAGGCAGTACCAGATTTCTCTAAACTTGAAAAAATGTATATTCTGTGCACCATTTGGTATCTTGTTGGGTCACATAGTTTGCAGACAAGGCTTGATGGTAGACCCCGCCAAGATCGCTATCATTGTAAACCTTCCAGCACCCAACTCAGTCAAGCAACTGAGGATAGTACTTGGTCATACCGGGTACTACAGAAATTTCATCAAGGGCTACGCAAAGATTACAACGCCGATGGAGAAATTGCTCAAGAAGCATGTCAAATTCCTATGGAACGAGGAATGCCAGCAGAGTCTAGACATACTTAAGGAGAAGATGGTTACAGCACCCATCCTAGTATTCCCAGACTGGACTAAGCCTTTCCATGTACATGTGGATGCATCTGGCATCGCATTAGGAGTCGTCTTGACCCAGCTAGGGGAAGGAGATCTTGACCATCCTATCGCTTACTCCAGCAGAAAGCTATCCACAGCAGAAAAGAACTACACCACAATAGAAAGGGAGGGCTTAGCTATGGTATATGCACTGTAGAAGTTCAGGCACTATCTATTGGGCGCCTCATTTAAAATGTTTACAGATCATTCCGCATTGAAGTACCTAGTCAATAAACCAGTGTTAGGGGGGAGAATCTGCAGATGGTTACTCCTCTTCCAGGAGTATGATTTTGAAATCATTGTGAAACCAGGAAGACTGAATGCAGGACTGGATCATCTATCGCGGTTAGACTCAGGAGAAGAGCCCAGTAACCTAGAAGACAATTTTCCAGATGCGCCATTGTTTTCCATACAGATTGCAGATGAGTACTATGCCGACATTATTCAATTCCTCACCACAGGAGTAGCACCTGATGAGTTTACTAAGCAGCAAAAGAAACAGTTGGTTGTTAAGGTAGTATAATTCACCCTCATTGTAGGATGCCTATACAAGTTAGGTCCAGATGAAGTCCTACGCAGATGTGTAATGCCGCATGAAAAAGATGCTATTATCAAAGAGGCTCATTCAGGAACCGCAGGAGGTCACTTCGCTGGAAAACCGACTGCGCAGAAAATCTTAGAAGCGGTCTTGTGGTGGACCACATTGCATAAAGACACTAAGGACTTTTGCAGATGCTGCAATATCTGCCAAAGGGTAGGAAAACCCTTGCGACGCGATGAAATTCCGCTGCGACCGCAGGTCACGCTGCGCGCATTCGACAAATGGGCTATAGATTTTGTGGGTCCTATCAACCCACCAGGGAAGCGCACTGGTGCGAGATATATTATCATTGGGACAGAGTACCTCACCAGATGGGCGGAGGCCAAAGTAGTAAGAAATTGTGATGCTGCTACAGCTGCACAGTTCCTTTTCGAGAACATCATCAGCAGGTTTGGATGCCCAGTAATTTTGATGAGTGACCAAGGTACACATTTCTTGAACAGTACTATTAAGGCATTAACAGAAGAATTCCAGATCCAGCACCATAAGAGCACTCCCTACCACCTGCAGGCTAATGGTACAGTAGAGGCCTTTAATAAGATTTTAGAAAAATCTCTTACCAAGATCTGTAATAGCCAGAGGAATGATTGGGACCTCCGAGTTAACGCTGTCTTATGGGCATATAGAACGACATGCAAGAAACTTACGGGACACACACCTTTCAACTTAGTATATGGACATGAGGCTGTTATGCCTATGGAGTATATTCTTCCCAGTTTAAGAATCGCTCAGATTACCGGGATGACTGATACAGACACAGTTGAAGCAAGGCTAGCACAGCTGCTTGCCTTAGAAGAACACCGGTTCATCGCTGGATTCCATCAGAGAGTGCAGAAGGCCTGAGAAAAAGCTTAGCATGACAGACACATTAAGAACAAGACTTTCCAGATCGGAGACCTGGTGCTACTTTATGACAGCAAATTCATCAAGTTCCCAGGGAAGTTTAAGAAGCATTGGTTGGGGCCATACCAGATCCAACGAGTCACAGAAGGAGGTGCCGTTCAGCTCAGCCAGCTAAACGGGGAGATTTTTCCCACATGGATTAATGGCAGTAGGCTTAAGCTCTATAATGACAGCCTCCCCACCCCTCAGCCCTAGCATGAACAGTTCAGGATGGCGCAGATGTCCAGTGTAGTTGAAAGGAGGAATCGTGCCGGGAATGAGTCTACACCCTAAAAAAAATAAAAAAAAATAAAAAAAGTAAAAAAGGTTTTGACACTGTTTGTTTGCGCAGGTGATACGGAGTTGCATCGTAGCAGTAAGATGTTTCCCCCTGCCATGTATTCAGTTTGCAACCGACAGTGGGCTAGTCAAGTCACTATCTGATAGGTAGTTAATGAAGAAATGACTGGTATCCCCTACCGTAGATTTGGCAGCAGTATATTAAATTTCCCCATATTTGCTAAAATCTCTGACGAGACCGGCACCCGTACACACGCTTGGAGGAAAATTCGATCATATTTTAGCATTTATTGAGGATTGAAGGATGGGTATGGTCTTATCCACTCCATTAATATGACCGGCGCACCCAATCTAGATGACCGTTATGACCGGGATTGTCGTATTTGGCACAAAAGCAGAAAGTATTCAATTGGGACAGTTACGCCTGCAGAAAAAACCGAGCGCTGGAGATTAAGTGTTAAGCATTCCCTGTGTCGAGCTAAGTTTTTACAGAGTGTTGTGATTCTCAGAAGTTGCAACCATTGCACGTCCGCCATTTTATGCTAAGTGGGTCCTATCTGAGGACGAGCCGCTGGAAAACATTTTGAGAAGATTTCAGCGTCACGGCCTTGCAGGAGCTATGGCGTCGCCATCTACAGCTAACCCTCCGAGCTCGTCCCGAACCAGAGAACAGCCGAAGACGAGAAGCCATTCCCAGCTCATGGAGGAATCCGGGTCCAAGAGGGAAGATGAAGTTCGTAGTTCAATGGACTACCTCATACCACGAGTTGAAGGTGCTCCAGACATCAAACATTCCAAGAGCGGTAAGATTCCTGTGCCTATACCGCCAATAGATTCTCGAGTAAAGGAAAATGGCGATTTAGTAGGATATGCTGCTGTTGTCAAATTTATTGATTACAACCTGGAGGACGGTAAGACATACCCTCACTTCAAGCCAGCTTCGTATCTTCTGCTCAAGAAGAACCCAAGGACAGGTAGAGACGAATTCGTCCCCCAGCCGCATGTCCAGATCCTTGAGCAGTCAGGTCTGCTCAACGTGTTGAGACTACCCCATTTTGGGCATAGCACAGAGGTTAATGCTGTGGTGCGCGTCCTCCTCTCATGTGTACATGGAGGCTATCTCTGGCTCGGTCACAAAATTGACCTCAATGTCGACTTGATACATCGTGTTACTGGCCTGTCTAAAACTGGTAAATACCCCGAAATACAGGTATCAGGAAAGACCAAGGATTCCAAGCTGCCAACAATGCTCGTTAAAAAGTATCAGTTACAGCGAGGAGGCAGGGCTTATGATGTCACGAGTTTATAGAATGAGACACTCAGATTTACAGTCAGTTTGCTTGCAGGAAGACTGCTTACCAAGGTCCGACCAAAGGAAGTTACAGGATCGGTGATCCATCTGGCCATACAAGTTACCGAAGGCGAGCAGTTCAATTGGTCGTTATTTTTATTAAACATGTTTCAGGAAGATTGTTTGGCAGCCCAAGATCAAGCCAGCCACCCTTTCCACTTCTCATGGCTGCTCATATTGTGTGCATTTGTTGCATGGAAGGAACCGCCCAACAGCCAGTTTCCGCAGATCCTAGGAGGAACACCCAGGGGTGTGCGCTATGCCAGTTTATGGGACACCAGCAGTCCAGCAAGGAAACAAGTTAACGCAATAGTATTTTATGAATATTATTTGATGCTACAGAACCTTATCCAGCAATCACAAAGGATCAGCACAGAGACTGTGGACGCATATGATAGCCGGATTAATTTTATGGCGGACAGCCATAGAATATACCTAAGGCCTAAAAGGACTAAAAGGGACGACTGGGCCCCTGGCTGGTTTAGAATGACAATGCAGGATGTTGAGAATGTCATCAAGGGTTTTGATGACCGATGGCGGAATGAATATGAAGATACCACGCCACTGCCAATGGAGACCGACCAGACCAGCCCACCAGAAAAAGGCAAAGACCCACTAGACATCGAGGCACACCAAACAACAGAAGTACCGCTACACGGCTAGAAGAAAAGAGATGTACCGGAAGAATCAGCAACAACGCCCTCTACAAAGGATGGAAGCCAGGAGACCACAATGACGCACGGGAGGAAGAAACAGAAAACTTCAAAACCGACTCTGAAGACAGCACTAACAACCGATGATTACGAACTCATCGCAACAAGGACATGTGATACACTCAAGGATTCATTTGAAGAGGTGAAGCAATCAGAGGAAAAGATCCAGAGTGCCGTAGAAAAGTAGCTCATAGACATACGAACAATTACAGAGAAGACTGCCACGATACGTACTACACTAGCAAAGGTGCCCACTGGAGAAACTTTAGCACCGCCGCTACCCCGCGAGGAAATCTTAGCAAAAGATCGCCTACACATTTTTTTGATCCCACTAGGAAGTATCAGACTCTCGGCAACAACGGTGGACCCACCAGTCCAGTTTAAGCAACCCCTTGAGGTTAACCTCACAGAGGTTCACATTGATCAGTTGCACAGAATCCAACAGCAACTAAGAGCAGAGCTCAGGAGTAGAGAGCTTGCGACTTACCAGCAGAATGCGCAGCTAAAGCAAAAGAACGCAGCACTCACCACCAGCTATCAGAAAAAAGGTAGACGAGTTGACAACATATCAGAATAAGGATCAGGAAATCTCCTAGGTACTACAGAATATTGCAATAGAACTCCCTAACTGCAACATCGAGTTCGCACTGCCTACCCCGGAGAAGCTACAAAGAGTCGCAGCAAGAGAAAAGGTTCTCGAGCAAACTGTAGCTAAGATGGATGAGAAAGTAGCCAGGATAAAGGCAGACCATGAAATGCAGATCGCAGAGCTTGAGGCACGTCTACAAGACACCTCCCTAGCAGACCAAAAAGCTCGAGTGGAAGCTTTTCGACTCACCTTTGCGCAGTTACAATCATGCATTGACGAAGCCCGGGTATTGCTAACAAATGCGATGAACACATGGGCCGAGTTAGACGAGCCACCACAGAAGGTCGAGATCTAGCAGAGTATACAGCAAGTAGAGAGCACTGCAGCGGCCATGAAAGAAGAAATCAAGAGCCTAGCAGCTCTTTAGAAGATGAGAAAGACGAAGGAGATGAACCAATTGCAGCAAGAGGTGCAGCAGTTGAGAACAAAGGACCTGCACATTACTGACCTGCTTCAACCTTTTCAGGAGCAAATCACAGAATTAGTAGACGTGGTTGAGCATAAGCTGAAGGAATTCACGGTGATCAGCGAGAAAATTGAAGGAACAGAGGACTCCAAGATTGATCAAGCATTGCTTGATTCGGTGAAGTAGTGTGCTAAGGAGATGAAGAATGACGTCGCAGGACTTCAAGGCAGGTTACAGCGCACTTCACAGGAGGCGAAGGACAAGTTGCAGCAGGAGAAGTCCATTCCAGGTGGCTCGAGGGCGAGCCACAAGTAAGTGTTAGGGGACTGTTGGAGCAGGGTCCCGCAGCTACAGAAGAAGCTGCTAGTTCTGGCGGAAAGAAGACAAGGCAGAGCTACGACGTCGTAGCACGTTTCCAGCTGGAGAGCAGAGCCAGAAACTATGACTTTTGGGATAGAGAAGTCAAGAAGGCAATGGTACCTGAGTGGCCGAGAGAAGAAAGCTCAACCACTGCATTGAAGGCAGCAGCGGAAGATAGGAGGGCTCAGTGACCCTCATAAAGAAGAAGGAGCAACGAGGCTCAAGCATTGAAGGCGAAGGACAGAAAGCAGAGAAGCGGTGCATAGTACCCATGATCAGTGCTGGGAAGCATGGAAGACCACAGAGAGCTGTGGCGTGATGGGAAGCGGCTACCTCAAGGACAGAGAGGACCGACTGTCACTAATTAGGGTACGGGTTTACTGTTGGGACAGGCCCACAGTGTTGTAATGGCGAGACCTTCGGGCCGCCCATAAAAGCTTGCATTTTGTATTGTAAAGGGTTAGCTAATTAGTCAGTTAGCCAGTTGGTTGGCTCATAGGATGAGTCGTTAGTTGGTCACTAGATTATTTTGAGGTAGACTTAGGAGTCAGTCAGACAGACTGTGTTGTAATGATCCAGACACCTAGCTTGTCTGTGAGTCATTTGAGTCTGTATGTAACCATCCACAGAGAGGAAAGAGAGGGAAGGATCTATTGAAAGAAAGGAAATATAGAGATAGAAATAGACCAGAGATCTAGAAGAGATCTCACGCTGTGTATGCAGTGCAACAGACTGTGCTAACTTCCCTCAAGATAGATAATAGAAGCACAGTTTGGTGGACGTAACTCCCATCCTGGGGGTGAACCACGTTAAATCTGTGTGTTATGTGTTGCATGAATGTGATTGTATTTGCTTATTGTTACTAGTTGCTATGCATATGATGTTAGTTGCAGTAATTGAATGTATGTATTGTTCAGCTCATGATAATGCAAGAAGATAGAGATAAGTTGGAGTATTTTAGTAAGTTGTTAAAGAATCCTTTACTTCTGTTTCTAACGACCATTTAATCACAATATAACTTCTGGAAAGTAGAGTTACGCACAGTGACATAGTCAACGCTAAGAGCGCAAAGTCGTAGTGGTAGGATATCGCAGAGAGGCGATATCGCACCGGCAGAGGAGCTGCGGTGCGCGAGACTACGAGCTGAGGGCTTAGCGTTGAGGAGAGGTTGGGTGTCTCACGGTGCACGGAGAAGTGATACAGTTGGATATATTGTGAGTAAGTGGAAGTTGTGCGACGTGGGAAGAAACCGTGCGACTTGCGCATGGACAAGGATCGCGCGGTTAAGGGTGCTGCGAGTAGGCGAGGACGTGCGACACGCAAAGATAGCTGACCTTGAGATTCACAAGAGTAAGAGAAGAAAAGTAGGATGCGCAGAACCTGGTCCAAGACACTTGAGTCTTGGCCAACCCATTAGATTCACTTTGGGTGAGACTTCAGATTGCTTCGCGGTCTGTTGCCGAAAGGGCCAGTGAGTTTGGGGTGTTGTTGATTAATTATAGTAAACCCGGGTCTGCCCATGCAATCAACAGACCATGTGAGAACACACCGCATCGGAATGGATCTGCATTTATATCTAACCATGTGAGAACACATCGCATCGAAATGGATCTGCACTTATATCAAACCATGTGAGAACACACTGCATCGGAATGGCTCTCAGTCCCAGACTGAGTATTCCTAGTAACTAACCAAGTGCCTCCATTCTACCAGAGAATGGCATTCAGCACTTATATCTGACCATGTGTAAACACATAGCACTAAAATGGCTCTCAGTCCTAGATTGAGTATTCTTGGTAACTAACCAGGTGCCTCCATTCTCCGAGAGAATGGCATTTAACACTTATATCTGATCATGTAGGAAACAATCCTACAGTCACATCAAAATGGATTAGCACTCACATCTGACATGGAAGGAACCAATCCTCTCACCATGACAGAATGGCTCAGGCCTTACATTTGATCATGGAAGGAACTGATCGTCTCACCATGTTAGAATGGATCACAGACTCATCGCTTCCCCTTGGAGAGAACGTCGATATGGAGAACACCAAGCCTCTCCATGAAGTATTCAAACTTCACTTTGGCTATTTCTAGCATAGAATCACATCAGGGTTGATTACGTTCAAGGATAACCTGTGAGCTTCGCCAGGACCAATTACATACGAGGAAAAACTATAGTTATGTTTACATCTCAGCAACCTATGAGCTTCTCCATGATTTATGCTCAGACAACTTGTCTCACTGACTATGCTAGAACTCCCTCTTTCTAGAGATCTTGATCTGGATCACATACTGGAGCTTCACTACTCCTCTCTCCCAAATAGCAAGTGGAAACATCTTTTTCCTCAACTGTACTCAGCACCATGCAGGACTCCATCCATCTTAACCAAGAGATCACACTTGATCCCATACTAAAGAAGCACCTCGAAGTGCTCTTCCTATCAATGGCACTTCCTGCTTAATACGAATCCACATAGCTCTCCAAGTTAATCTTCTGATTCGCCTCATACTTAAGCCCATAATCAACTATACCCTTTAGGTACCTCAGAATATGCTTTGCAGCAATCAAGTGAACATGAATCAGATATGTCAGGAACTAGTTCAAGGTGTTCATATCAAAGCAAATATTTTGTCTCGTATTCATCAGGTACATCAAGGAACAAATCATCTGACGATACATTGTGGCATCAACCGACTCTAATGAAGCAACACTCAGTAGCTTCAGGTTCGATGCCATAGGTTTGGTTATGGCCTTGCAGTCCATCACCCTGAACCTCTTCAGGATCTCTACTACATACTTCCCTTGTCCCAGGGAGATTCTGCCACACCTCCATGCTTAGAAAGTAGTGCATCATATCAAAGTCCTTCATCTCAAAATCAACATCAAGTCTCCTTCTAACAACTTTAATGAGTTCCTGTTTTCTGTCAGGAACAAGTCATCGACATATAACAGGAGCATAACTGGTCTTTTTCCTTCAACCTTGAAGCAAAGGTTGGAATCCTCTTTACTCTAAGTAAATCCTAGAGTCATCAGTAAGCTATCCATCCTGTCGTACCATGTCGAACCTCAAGATCTTCTGCAGGAACTCCCTCTGAAGCGAAGCATCATACTCCCTCAGTATTGTGTACTCTATGCACTAAAACATTATGTACCGGACTGATAAGTAGATTCCTCTGCTACTAATATTCTATGTATCCATCTAGGATCATTGGATACAAAGATCCTCTATCTTGAACTTTTTCAAAAGTTCTTCTCGTACCCATTTGTGAGCTTGTCATCCTTTAATGACTTTCATCTTCAACCTTGTAGAAAAGGTTCAGGTCTTCATCAAGCTGCTCATGTATTTGTTATCCCATGGGTGTCTTCTGAGCTCATACAAGGCCTTCTTTCATTTGCACACATGATTCTTCCTGTCATGTGTATTTCTAGTGGCTGCAAATGTCTCTTCATAGTCTATGCCTCATGCTATGAATATTTCCTTGTATCCCATGATGTTTCCATCTACTGCATGATGGAACTACTAACTTCTATTCAGGTGTCCATACTACATCCTAGACATCATTCTTCTTGAACTAGTACACTCCTTCCCTTTCTTCCTAGCTACTTCTTGGAAGGTTCTTCATCAATGATGTCGCTCAATAGTGTTACATAACTGCACTATGTCTAAGATCTCTTCTTTGAAAGTATCATCATATTATTCTTCATCTTTGATTCTTTATTGAACTGTCGTCACTTGTTCTTCGGAACAAGTCTCATCCTTCTTTTCTTGTAGGTGATTGTACATGATCGTTCCTACAAGTCAAATGCATTTGTATGGCTAGAAACATTTCATCAGGCATATTCATAATGGTAAATTATTATGCATAAATATATAATCATGCAACTATTTTAGCCAATACAACATTCATCCATATCTCATGGAAACTTTCTAGATGCCTTCCATCTCTACCAGGACAACATTGAAATTGTGCACTAATCCAATATGTCATCAAAGAAGTTTCATTCTAGATAAGTAGCAATGGAGAGTTGTATAGCACCTTGAGATACTTACCCATCACATGCATATTAGTAGTATACTTTCATTAATTAAAACATTCTATCATGCATAATACATCAACTAAATGTAAACAAATGAATAACAAAAACAATATCATGAAATGACAATTGAATACTTATCTTTATTTGTTTCCTGGGTAGACGCCTTCTTAATCCTTGAACTTCATCAGCTTCTTCATTCATAATAGCATCATTTCTTATCCAAATGCTAAGATGGATAAGAGATTCTTTAAGAGTTGATTTCTTCATATTACTCATCACTTGAGGGATCTTCTTTGGATGGTGAGAGGTTGATCTTCAGTTGCTCCCATCTTCTCTTCTCTTATTATGAGTCGAGCTTCTTCTTCTTCCTAGAGTCTGCTGAAATTAATCACTTCCTTCTGGTACACATTTCTCACATGAATGAATCACGTGATATTGGGAGGCCATTCAAGGTGGCTATCACCACTTCTGCATTCTCCACTTCTTCTTTTACTACTACAAGTTGTTCTTTGATTTGAGAGACCCTCGTAAAGTATGACTGTATGGTATCTGCATTCTAGATATTCACATTCTTCAACTATTTTATCAAAGTCATATTCTGATTTATGTTCTTCCCTTCAAATAGCTTGATCAAGGAATCGAATATCTCTTTTGGTTTCTTTAGAGAAGACACTTGTGGTATAAGGTGATCCATGATTGAATCATCAATGATCTTCTTGGCCTTGACCAAGTTCTTCTGGTGTAAGGCTTTTAGCCTCATCTCCCTCTGGAATTGGAACCTCTCTACTTATGTAGGTGTCCAATTCATTTTCTTTAGAGAGATCATATACTTCCATGCTTGGAATTTGTCACTTTCAACAAGCATATCATCAATATGATGTGATAGATCACTTTGAAATGAGAACCTCAAATTAAAATAGCAAAAGATGAGATCTTACCGATTTGAGGTGTCAGTCCTCGTTCTGGAGTTGGTCGATTTAGGGTTTTCCAGAGAAACCCTAATTTTCAAAACTTGGAATCTTTCAGATCCAATTGTCTAGAAATATAGACCTCTTCAAGGTGAGCTATCCAATGTACTCCTTTTCTGAAAACAATGGAGGGAATCTCCCAGAACATGAAGCCCTAGTTTTCCAATTTCTTCTTCATAAATATCTGATACTGTTTCTGAGCTATCTCCACAATTACTAATCCAATGTATCTAAAACTTTGCAGTAAGGTAGCCTCACCTGTCCCTATTCTAACACCATAGGTGTCATCAGAATTGGTTTCACCAATTGGGATTTATGAGTAGTTTCCTAAGGTGACCTGTTTCAGGACTGTTCAAAATAGCGAAGTTGTACGGACTTCCACATGTCATTGTTTCATCTTCAGGGTCTAAAAGTTATACCACAAAAATTAAAATATGTTCCATTTCTAGAACATTATGAGAAATTTCATTTGGACCTTGGTATCTCGATATATAGAAATTCTCCCCAAGTGTCCTATTCAGGGATGAATCCTAGGAGAGGTTGGAACACTAACTTGGAGGAATCATATCTCCTAGAATATAGCGAATCTGAGCAAGAAACTTGGATAAAGTGTACATCAGGATTTTATATTCGACTTGTGAAATTTTTGGCCCGTGAGACTTCAGCAATCCCGAGATATATAAAATTTACCAATACTTATCAGTTTTAGTATATAGGGTTTTTCCAGCTCAGGGTCAAACTAGGGTTTGACTTTCCTGGAGTTACACCCAACCAAAAATATCGACCCAGGTATCTAAAATTTGATTTTGATGAGGAGCGAAATACTATGCTGGGCTCACTCAAAAATTATTCTTCTGTAAAAAGCTGTAATTTCCCGTACCAAAAAACTGAAAATGTCCGAAATTGAATTCTGCTTCGACAGAAAGATGCGCCCTTCAATGGAGAGTCAGCCTAGCATACTTTTGCTGATGGGTTGAGGAGAGAGGCCCAAAAAGTAAGAGGCCCTAGCTTCTGTAGCTGCACAATGTCTTATTCTCAGGTTAGCTCTGATACCATGTTAGATTTTTATCATTCAAGCTAGCATTATCTTAGGATCTTTAACTGAGAGAATGACATGCACAACAATAAACACAAGAGACAAGAGACACAAATAATTTTCCTTGGGGAATCCATAAAGGAGAAAACCCCGCAACTTCCTCAGAGATAGAACGAGCACCAATGGTAGCAATAAAACCCGAAAATAGAAAAGATGATCTCCACAACTTGTTCTCTCTCTCAAACTTGAGAGATCTTCTCCTCTCTCACTCATGTGCCCCAATGAGTGAGTGTGTGTGTGATAAATAGAGAGGCTCACTCTCTATTTATATTCTTCCATTCACTTAATTTCCACTTGAACATGTCGACCCCACTTAACAATTACTTACTAGGGATGACATCTCTAGGAGAGTCTAATAACCCTAGTGCCCCAGTGCCCACAACTGTGGGGACTTTACCCTCTGATCAACAAGGAGGGTTAACCTTGACATAATTGTGGGGACTATTCCCCCGACTTACAATGGAGGGTTAACCTCAATGACTTTACATGACTTATTTACATTATTGAATCTCCCGATCGAAACATCGGGGCATGACATGACTTAATTACATCACAGATACTTCCCAAAATAAACATCGGGGTACAATATACAAGTGAATACATTCCGAAGTTACAAATATGTCAACATTGGTCAATTTTTGATCTTCTCCTCGGCTTGGTCTAACTTCCCTAAACCATAGTTGTGGCAGGTCCATAAATTCTTCTTCGGGGTATATTTGGACAAACTGAGACCATGGTTGAGTAGACAAAGCATCAGCCTACAATATCTCCATGTGGTGTGGGAATTTTCTTCAACAAACCATTTGTGGCGGGAATCCTCTTAAGGTTCCTTGGAGCAATATTCCAACACTCAGCCAATTTCCTGATTTTCACTAATTTTTTGTATTTCTCTGAAACAATGTCATAATGAAACAATGATTTTGAATTCATGCAACATCATCATCTATTCCATGCCATGCCATGCAGGCATCATCCTTAGTTTGGAAATCAACCTTAATGTGGGAATCACTTAGCCCCTTTACAACACTTTGCCATTTTTTCTTGTATTTAGTATGCAAAATAAGATTTTTATTCTATTTTTTAGGTTGATATTTTCCTTATCTGGTCACCATAAGAAAAACCAAGAGCATGGATAGATATACATTTCAACAATGAACATGACCATATCATCTGATTATTTTTATCATCAATGGAACACCCCCTTGAGATCATTTCCAAGTGGTCTCTCAAACTCTTTGTCTAACACTTAACTAGTTCTCTTCAAACCCTAGGTCACCAAGGTGATTTCATTTTTCCTTCAAACTTGTCAAGTGAGATTCCCAATGGGTAGATTCCAACAAGGTGAATCCATTAAGACCACTTTCATCTTCTGGAGATTCTTTCTCTCTCCTCGAAGGGCATTTTTCTAGAGCAGTGCAAATATGGATGAGAGGCACTTTTGGAAAATTGATATCTTCTTACTGAAAGACTTTTGGGTCAGGAGAATGATATTGTTTGATGCACCATACAATACTCTAGATATACACAGTCTCATAATATTTTTATCATCATCCTATGAGTTGTGGTGGGCATTTCCATAAGGCCAGTTAGGCATATTTTACCAATAATTCCATACTTGGACAATTTTTTATCTTCTCCTAGGCTTGGTCTAATTTCCCTAAACCATAGTTTTGGCAGGTCCATAAATTCTTCTTTAGGGTCTCTTTGGACAAACTGAGACGATGGTTGAGTAGAAAAAACATCAGCCTACAATATCCCCATTTTGTGCAGGCTTTTTCTCCAACAAACCATTTGTGGCAAGAATCCTCTTGAGGCTACTTGGACCAATATTCCCACACTTAGCCAAATTCCTAAATTTCACTAATTTGTCGTATTTCTCCAGAATGATGTCAGAATGCAACAATGATTTCAACTTCATTCCACATAATAATCTATTCCATGCCATGCCATGTGGGCATCATCCTTAGTGCGAGAAACAACCTTAATGTGGGCATCACTTAGCCCCTTTACAACACTTAGCCATTATTTCTGTCTTTAGTATGAAAAATAAGATTTTTATTCTATTTTTCTAGGTTGATGTTTTCCTTATCTAGTCACCATAATAAAAACCAAGAGAATGACTAGATATCCATTTCAACAATGAGCATGACCATATCATTTGACGATTTTTATCATCAATGGAACACCCCCTTGTGAGCATTTCCAAGTGGTCTCTCAAACTCTTTTTCTAAGACTTAACTAGTTCTCTTCAAAGCCTAGGTCACCAAGGTGATTTCATTTTTCCTTCAAAATTGTCAAGTGAAATTCCCAATGGGTAGAGGAAAACAAGGTGAATCCATCAAGACCACTTTCATCTTTTGGAGCTTCTTTCTCTATCCTTAATAGACATTTTTCTGGAGCAGTGAAAATATGGCTGAGAGGCACTTTTGGCGGATTGATATCTTCTTACTGAAATACATTTTGGTTAGGATAATTATATGGTTGGATGAACCATACAAGAATCTAGATATATACACTCTCATAATAGTTTTATCATCATCCTATGAGCTGCGGTGGGCATTTTCCTAAGGCTAGTTAGGAATATTTTACCAATAAATTCATACTTCGACAATTTTTTATCTTCTCCTAGTCTTCATCTAATTTCCCTAAACCACAGTTTTTGTAGGTCTAATTTCCCCAAACCACAGTTTTTGCATGCTGGGTGTGCAATTTAGTAAAGCAATCCAAAATTGACTTGCTTCGGTAAAATGCACGCACATGCCTAATTTCATTTTCTCATACCTCAACCTGTCATACACGTGTTGAACTAATTGAGTGTAAAGCATGTCATATAAGCTTATAAACCTGTAAATGGAAGTTTTTGATTTTTTGTACCTATCGTATTCTAAACTTTCAACTGAGTGTCAAACACGTCGCTTAAAAAACCATCAAATTCTATGATTCGATGAACTTGAATCGAGTCATATTCTGATGGCATTAAGAATGATTGCATCACATAGATGTGAACTCAACATTTCCTTGTGATTAACCTTTTTTCCCACCTTTCAATTATTCGAAGGGCCAACACAATACACATATCTAGATTTGGCCTAAACCCATGGATTCCTTCCTAGAAGCTGCAATCAATTACCAATCATGCTACTTCTTATGTAAGATTGATAAATAGGGGCCATTGTAATGAGTAGGCTATGTATTGACACCATTCTCTATGTTCATTAATTTTTGTCCAGTATGGACGCATATGTGCACAAATTTGAGTTCACTAATAGTATGAGTGAAATGGGTAGAATTGGAAATAATTGGAGATAGTCTCATCTGGGTTCGATGGATTTCATTGGCAGTTCCATTCCATCTTATTGTTTTTATGTCTGTTTTACATTCCTTTCCCATCACTCAGTGAAGTATTTCCTGCACTGAGTCAGCACCCTATCCCTCTTCAACAACCCAAGCATTCCCTCTTAGTGGCATAGCAGGATTGATTTCTTCAATTCCATCTTTTAATTTCTCCACACCAGATGGGTATCACATGTTATTTTCCTCTGAGCCATTTTTTTCTCAACATTTCACTCTTCATTATCATTTTATTATTTCATTGGTATTTCCCTTTTCTCCTTATTATACTTCTCATGCACTGTGAATTGCTGTTATAATTCTTCTCTACTCACATCTCCCATCCAGATAACTGGAATGCAACTTCCTCTTCTACTCCTTTTCTACCCCTGGTGTTGAAACATGTCCACTTCAACCCTATTTTCCCCCTTGTTTTGCATTGTTGTGTTAGCCTTGTTCCACATTAGTTGGTATCTTCATTTTAATCCATGAAAGTACAATAGAGGATGGGTTGGATCGTGGGTAAATCGACATTTCAGTTTCACCCAAATGAAATCCACTTGTAACATGGTCAATCCGACCCTTGAGGTCTATAAATAGAATTTAATAGGTAGTATGGAAAATTATTTATGAAGTAGTTGTTTGATGTTACTGATTTAATTGTAAACTATCCCTCTAATCTATAATGAAAACATAATATAATAAAAATTTTCTTGGGCCCCTTTTAAAACTTTATAGAGTATTGATCTGGTTATATTTTTGCATTATCTCAGTTTGTTTCCTTGGAATGTATTATATATGTTATGTTATCATTTATTAATTTCTGTAAGGAATGATGATGATTTATATTATAATAAAAAAGATACAGATGATACAAACTTGCAGAGCCATGAGATTGATTTCCAAACTATGATGCCCGTGAACAAGAAACCAACATTTACAATTGTTTTCGTTCTCATTTCAAATGTTGGACGCATTCTTATTTCACAATAGAAGTTTAATTTATGTCTGAAATCAAAACTATGCTAGTATAATTAGGTTTTTGTATGTAAACTTCCAAATTTCATACCTACAGTGTATTTCGATTGCAATTGGTGTGCATTTTTAGTTCTCTCCATGAAAAAATGGAAAATACTATCAATTGTTGTTTTGGATGACTTGGATTTTATTGCATATCATACAATCTATAGAAATGAATATAAGAGTTTGTAGAAAAGGTTGGTATGTCTATGTTATAGTGCAATTTATTCAATATAACATGAAATGAGGATCCTTGAATTCATTTATAGAATATATTAGGAAGAATATATTTCATCATTTGTATTTTCATACACACTTCTCAGTATGGGTTGCACATTGAATGCTCTTAGATATAGGAAAAATGCACATATGGATTACACATTACACTTGTATTACACATTAGAAACACATTGACTATATCAAAATATATGCATTTCCGAGAAATACTAATAATTTATATTACAACAATATTAGTATGTACATAAACATCAAATGTACACCATATTATTTTAGAACTCTAGGCTGCTTGGGAGGTTTTTTCAATTCCTCCTTTTTAGAATAAGAAAATTTGCTATAGATTCTTTTTCCTTTTCCAGAATCCTCCAGTTCTACAGAATCTTCATCGGCCATATGTTTTAATTGTTTTTCTTTCTCTTTCACGTTGTTTGCAAGATTTATCACTTTTGTTTGCAATCTATCTTTTTCTTCTAGGAATTTCTTCAACATATCTACATTATTATTTTTCTTCTTTGAGTTTTCATCTTCCTTTCTTTTCAGATCATCCTTTGTACACTTCAGCTCAGATTGAACTACACTTAATTTTCTCTTGACCTGTTGTACCTCCTTCTCGAGCTCTTGTGCCCTCAAATCGCTATCAGATTGAGTATACAAAATTGCTTCTGCCACAAGTTTATTCTATAAAGCTTTAATTTGGGATTTTAAATATTTTATCTCACTATCACATCCCAAATGTAGTGCCTTTACCTTCTCCAATAGTTTTTGGTGAAGGTCTCTAATTTCGGCCTCCTTCTCCTCTATCTTCTTCTTCCTCAATGTTGGATTTGATGAGCCAAATGTAAACTCTACATTATTTATTGTTGAAGCAGCTTCATTCAAGGTCTTCTCTCATTGTTGCAAGGACTTCTGAAACTAGAGTAATCTCTCCACAGTTACATCACCTAGTTTTGTACTACCAATTTTTTTTGGGGTGATGGCCTTTTTATCCTTGACTTTGGATTATTTTGTTGTGCTGACCCTTTTACCCTTGACTATTGATTCTTCTAGTGTGCAAACATGTTTACCCTTGACTGTTGATTCTTCTGGTGTGTAGACTTGTTTACCCTTGACTGTTGATTCTTTTGGTGTGCAGACGTGTTTACCATTAACTTTGATTCTTCTGGTGTTCAAACCTGTTTACCCTTAACTATTGATTCTTCTTGTGTGTAGACCTATTTACCCTTGACTGTTGATTCTTCTCGTGTGCATACTTATTTACCCTTGACTGTTTATTTTTTTCCTCTTCCAACACTTTTAGCATTGAGAGTTACTGAATGTTAGAATAATCAACCCATAGTTTACCCACTTAGACATTAATTCCATTATTTTTGTCTTATTTTCCTAGTTCATGTGTCCCACCTTGTGCAAGTTGCTATTTTCCTATCCATAGAGGTCAAACTTGCCTTATTTGACTCATGTAGCACATGGGAGAGCTAAAGGAATCAATTCTACTTTATTCCTGGCCTCCTAGGATCCCTTCTACTTTTTCTGCTTTATTGCCTGCTTTTTCAGTGTTTTAAGGAAAAAAGGAAAAGCTAGACTAGGTGAGGTTGACTTGTTTTTTGTCCTACACATCCTCCTCTCTTTTCTCCATGAAAAATCATGTATGAGCTGCCATTCCACCACTATTTAGCTTGCCTATGCCTTTTTTCCAATTCATGAGCTCCATGACAGATTTGGGATCAGCTTTTTACACCTATGGGGGATTTGCTTATTTTTGGTAAGCCTGCTTTATGCTAGTTTTGGATTCCTCCGCATGCATTCAATTTCTTGATGTATTATATTTATTCAGAAACCTATGGTATTATAGGGTTGGCTATTGTACACTCAGTTAATACAATTTAGTGTTACAGCTCCATATTCAGTCTCTTTTGTGAGCAATTTTGCATGATCAATTGATAATTGTTGTGAGTAAAATTAATCTATTGCTGACCTTAATTTCCACATGGTATCAGAGCCATTGTAGTTTTTTTCTCTCCTTCAAAATTTTTTTTGCAGGTTCGACATCAAAGACTGGGATCCTTCTACTGACAGCCGGGACAGATTTTCTAGAGCTATGGATCAATCACAAAAAACTATCTTGACTCCTTTCAATTTCTTTGAATGGAAAGCAGAGATGGAGATATTGTTGAGAGCAAAAGGCCTCTACAGGGTGACTATGGCAACATAAGTAGATCCCAATGCAGCTGCAGAGAAGATAAAATGGCACAACAGGAGGGATGAGGCTTATGGCCTCCTGTGCCTGAGTATTTCCAGAGACCTCCTTTTCCATCTTGATGGATTGAAATCATCGAATGAAGTATGGGAGAATATTGCTGATCTTTTTGGAAAGATAGATGAGATTAGGGGACATCAAATCGAAAATGAGCTGATTTCTCTGAGTCCAACGAGATTTGAATCCCTGCAGCTATATTTCTCCAAGTTCAAAGCACTAGTTTTGCAGCTGAAACAGTGTGGTATTGAAAATAAAGATGATCAGCTCGTACTGGCCATCCTCTCAAAGCTGGGCCCTGATTATTCAGTGTTTGTTTCGACCTTCTATGCCACAAAACTGACAGCTCAAGCCTGGAAGATGCCTAGCCTTGTAGATTTCATGGAATCTCTCACACAAGAACAGGACAAGTTGGTGATGATGGGCACCATCAAACCATCCAAAGATCAAGCTTTGATTGCTGGAGATTCAAGGGTGGATTCAAAAAGCAAAAAGAAAGCTAAAAATCCACCTGAGCAAAAGAGAGACAAGAAACAGTCTCCGGAGGATCTACAAGGTCCCAAGAAGAATAACCAGAAGAAGAAGAACAAAGGTGAAATGAACAAGTGCGCATACTGCAATAAGGGAAATCACACTGAAAGCTCTTGTATGAAAAAGTATATAGACATGCTGACCAATGTCCTAGAGAAGAATGGAATCTCCCTTCCAGAAAGCTCAAAGAAGAGAGAAGGAGGATCAAGTTCAGATGACAGAGAGAGAGTTCATGCTCTAGTTGCTGGCACATCAAGCTCACCCAATTTTATCATTGATTATGGAGCTTCAAGACACATGGTTTCGACTAAGGAGGCCTTCTCCTCATTGGATATGTCGAAAGGACCATCTATTGTACTGGGAGATGACTCTCTCACTGAAAGTAAAGGCAAAGGAAGGATAAATCTTGATCATGGTTAGTTCAGCAATGTGCTGTATGTGCCTGGTCTCACCTCCAACCTCCTGTCAGTGTACCAGATGACCCACATTGGGTCTCCTAAGAAGGTCATATTCTCCCCCGATGAAGTTGAAATCACAGATATCTCAAGTGGTAGATTCATTGCAAAAGGAGTTGTAAATCATGCTCAAAAGGTATACATGTTCTCACACTTCGTACCTTACTCAAACCCCTTTGCTCTTCTCATTCATGCTAATGAAGCCAACAATATTTGGCATGAAATATTTGGCCACATAAACTACAAATATCTATCAGATCTTAGTGAAAAAGAGATGGTCATAGGGTTTCCCAATATAAAAAATTTCAGAGTCTGCTAAGGTTGTATCCTAGGAAAACACCCATAGCACAAATTTGAGAGAGCTAGTCATGAGAGAACCTCTGCACCCCTCGAGCTGATCCACAGTGATGTTTCTAGCCCATTCCCTCATATGTCCATGATTCAGGCCAAATATGCATTGAATTTTATTGATGACTTTTCCAGGTATTGCTGGGTTCACTTTCTGAAACACAAGTCTAAAGTTTTTGGCCTATTCAAAGTCTTTAAGGCTTTGGTTGAAAACCAGTATGGAAGGAAACTCAAGGACCTCAGATCTGACAATGGTGGTGAGTATGTCAATTCTATGTTTATTAATTATTGTGTGGATGCACGTATTCAGATGCAGCATTCTATCCCTTACACACCACAACAAAATGTTGTTGCTGAGAGGAAGAACAGATCACTGAAGGAGATGGCAACATGCATGATGGAGGCCAAAACTTTGCAACAAAGTACTGGGCTGAAGCTATCAAATATGCAGCCTATATCCAGAATAGGGTGCCTCACAAACATCTTGATGGTATGGCTCCCTTTGAAGCATGGAGTGGGCACAAGCCAGATGTGACCCATTTCAGGATTTTTGGCTCAAAGGCTTGGGCTAGAATCCCGACAGAGAAGAGGAAGGCATTGCAGCCCCAAATCCAAGAGTGTATTTTTTTTGGATACTTTGAAGATTCAAAAGGGTACAATTTTATAAATTTGAGCACAAACAAAGCCTTCATTGAAAGGTGTGTTCAGTTTGAAGAAGAACCCCTTGCAGCAGTGGAAGTTGGTGAAGCCTCTTCACCACCTGAACCTCAAGAAGTAAGTAAAGAGTTTGTTGAACATGATGATTCTGATTTTTCTGATGGATATGAGTTTATTTAAGACCCTAACATCCCCACAAGGCCAAAATGGGCAGCCAAGACACTACATGCAGCAGGTGAGCTAGCTGGGGATCCCAATGACCCAAGAAGGACTAGATCTCAGTTTGAGAGTGGTCTGTGCATGAAGGATCCTATGTTTGCTGAAAAATTCTATTTGATGGTGGAGTCTGATACTCAAACATATGAAGAAGTAGTAGGATATCCAATATGGAAAACATCCATGAAGGAGGAGTTCAGCTCACTCCAGAAGAGCAACACATGGGAGCTAGTGGATCTTCCTCCAGGGAGAAAACTAGTACAGTGTAAGTGGGTCTATAAGACCTAATTTGCTGCTGATGGTTCACCACTAAAGTACAAGGATATATTGGTATCCAAGGGCTACTCACAAGTTCATGGCATAGACTACAATGAGACCTTTGCTCCAGTGGCAAAGATGGATTCCATCAGGCTAGCTCTAGCCATTGCAGCCTCAAGGCAATGGGAGGTACATCATATGGATGTAAAATGTGCCTTCCTGAATGGAGATCTCACTGAAGAGATATATATGCAGCAGACTCAAGGTTTTTCTACTAACCCTTCTCTTGTGTGCAGGTTGAGAAATTCATTTTATGGGCTAAAGCAAGCCCCCAGGGCTTGGTATGCCAAGATCGATAGCTTCTTGCTATCACTAAATTTTATTCAGTGCAAATCAGATCCAAATGTCTATTTGAATTTATTTAATGGTTCATTAATGATCATTGTGTTATATGTTGATTACCTCCTCATTACAGGAAGCTCACAGGCTGAGATTTCTTCCTTAAAAGGAGCTACTAACCAAGCCTTCTCCATGACAGATTTGGGGCTCTTAAGTCAATTTTTGGGGCTTGAGATCTCTCAAATCAAAGCTGGAATCAAGGTGCACCAGTATAAATATTCCTTGGACTTGCTGAACAAATTCAAAATGAAGGATTTCAAAGCAAGCAAAACTCCTTTCCTTTCAGGAGTGAAGCTGGAAGAAGCTGATTCTTCACCGATGGTAAACAATACACTGTATAGGCAATTGATTGGATGTTTATTGTATCTGACACATACTAGACCTGATATTTGTTATGCAGTAAGTGTGGCTTCTATATTCATGGATCAGCCTCAAGAGATCCATTGGAAAGCAGCCAAAAGGATCCTTAACTTTGTTCAGGGAACAAGGACACATGGGATCTTCTATAAAGCAAAATCTGATCTTGAATTGATTGGATTTACTGACAGTGATTGGGAAGGTGATAGCACAGATAGAAAGTCCACATCAGGATATGTGTTCATGCTTGTATAAGGGCCAATCAGCTAGTCAAGCAAGAAATAGAGTGCCATTGCACTCTCATCTACAAAAGCAGAGTACAGAGGAGTTGTTAATGCAACAACTCAATCTTTATGGTTGCAGGGTTTACTTGGAGAGTGTGGCTTTGAACCTGAGTACTCAACTACCATCTACTATGATAACCAGAGTACCATTCGAATCTGCAAGGATCCAGTTCAGAAGCAGAGAACCAGACACATTGAGATCCATATGCACTACATCAGAGAACTTGTGCATGATGGCACCATTCACCTACTCTTCTGTTCATCTTCAGAACAAGTAGCTGATATCTTCACCAAAGAATTTTGTGATAAGACCTTCAGCAATCTCAAATCACTACTGGGGATTTTTGATCATGCTGTGAAAGCATGAGTGAAGACAAGATTGTACAATTTTGTTTTACAGTCCATGTTTAAGGGAGGATTTTCCCAAGTTGGTTTTGCCTCTTTCCTTGTTTAAATAGACTTGCAGTATGTAAAGGGTGACTAAGCCTTGTTGCTATGCCCTATAATTTTCTGATATATTACTCATAATTCAGGCTTAAGGGGGGGTGTTAGAATAATCAACCCATAGTTTACCCACTTAGACATTAATTCCATTATTTTTGTCTTATTTGCCTAGTTCATGTGTCCCACCTTGTGCAAGTTGCTATTTGCCTATCCATAGAGGTCAAACTTGCCTTATTTGACTCATGTAGTGCATGGGAGAGCTAAAGGAATCAATTCTGCTTTATTCCTGGCCTCCTAGGCACCCTTCTGCTTTTTCTGCTTTATTGCCTGCTTTTTCAGTGTTTTAAGGCAAAAAGGAAAAGCTAGACTAGGTGAGGTTGACTTGTTTTTTGTCCTACACATCCTCCTCTCTTTTCTCCATGCAAAAGCATGTATGAGCTGCCATTCCACCACTGTTTATCTTGCCTATGCCTTTTTTCCAATTCGTGAGCTCCATGACAGATTTGCGATCAGCTTTTTACACCTATGGGGGATTTGCTTATTTTTGGTAAGCCTGCTTTATGATACTTTTGGATGCCTCCTCATGCATTTGATTTCTTGATGTATTCTATTTATTCAGCAACCTATGTTATTAGAGGGTTGGCTATTGTACACTCAGTTAATACAATTTAGTGTTACAGCTCCATATTCAGTCTCTTTTGTGAGCAATTTTGCATGATCAATTGATAATTGTTGTGAGTAAAATTAATCTATTGCTGCCCTTAATTTCCGCACTGAAATCCTTTCAATTCTATTTTTTTGTAGCAACTCATTTTTGTTTTTAATTGTTTTATTCAATTTTTCAAATCCTATTTCATATTCTAGAGTCTCATTTTGTTATTTAATGATCATTTATGTCGATGCCTTTTCAAAATCAACCTTCAAACCTGCAATAAATGTTTCTTTCTGCTTCAATTCTAGCTAAAGTTCTGCTTGCTTACCAAATACAGTCTTCAGTGGTGGCATGTTCAAAACTTCAGGCCTATTTTTCAGCTCATTTTCAAGTCTCCCTATAGTTTCCTCATCTTTTTTCTTTTGAGCCTGATACATTTCTTTCAGTCTATCAAGTTCAGAAATCGATTATTATAGAATTACAATACATTTAGAACATTGATCCTTAATAAGTTGATCCTATTGGCCAATTATTTTTTCAGTTTCCATAATTCTTTTCTCTAAAACTGTAACATGATGTACGAAATCAAGAATTTGGACATTCTTAGTTCTGCATAATTCATTGCTAGCTTTGAAGGAATCCTCCCACAAGTTAGATTGTTCTTTGAAATGTACCATTTTATCAAATAAAGAAAAAAAATCTACCATCAAAAGAATATTTGGCATGAATTAGGTCTTCATTACTCGCCGGTAAATAGTCCATATCATTGTTCACAATTTCCTCCCATTGGTCTACATTTTCATTTCTATGCATTCCAGCCAAAGTTGTGACAACAACATCTCCTTCAACGGAAAGTGAAGGCATGTAGTTTCCCACAGGTTCCATATTGTCTTCTAAAGCTTGTCCATGTATTGTTGATGTACTAAGAATAGAAATTGCTTATACATTGTTCTTTAAAGACGGTTGAGGTAATTCTTTATTTCTTTGTTGTTCTTTAGGCTTCCTAATGTATGTTCTAATAGAATTTGATATTACAACATTGGGTCGAAATAAATCAATACTCTTTTGCAGTGTTCCTAGGTAATTGAACTTGAACCTCTTCATTTTACTATCTTGCAATGCAGAGTGCAATTTCCTAGCCAATAGGTGAGGGACATCTATGGCCATGTCTTCACACCAGTGTATGGACAATTTCATGCAATCACCCTAAATATCATGCCACTTGTGTTGATTCATAATGGTCCTAAGGATAATATGAATAAGGTATTTGTATATTCCTTGAGGAACATATTCCATTTTTAGACCATTTCTGGGAGTAACAACCAATTTCCCACAAATTTTATTGGCCATCTGAATCTTTTCTTCCTTGGGGGTTTCCATGAGTTTAACATTTCCCCCTCTCTTCGTGTAATTTTGGTTTCTATGGTAACCAAATAAATGTGTAGATGAACCCTCTTCCCAAAAATATGCAATTCCATAGTGCCATGATCATAACTATAGATGGCATCATCTATCTTGTCATTTTGATAATTAAAATGCCCAAAAATAAACCTATCCACTCCTTATCTTAAAAGGATATTTAACATACCAGTTGGCCATATGCTTGTATCACTCCATTCATCAGCATTCTCTTGGAATTTTTTCACTATGAACCATTCACCGTGGGAACGCCACGCTTCTCCTAATGCTGTGGTAGAGAAGGTCCCTGTGTTTGTTGATGTGGTGCAAGATGCCCCTGTTTCATCTATTTCCATAGTACGTGATGACCCAAATTCATTTGCACCAGTTGTGGTTGGTTTGGTGTACACACTGAGGAATTCAAGATGAGGAATGCAAGCTTAGGAATGTACGCTGAGGAATGCACTATGAAAAATGCAAGCTTAGGAATGCACACTGAGGAATGAAAACTTAGGAATGCACGCTAAGGAATACATGCTTAGAAATTGAAGCTGAGGAATGCAAGATTAAGAATTGCACTTAATAAAATACATAAACGTATCTAGGCCTCAATTGAGTTAAGAAATCGTATTACTATTATTGTTATTTATTGCATATTAATTTGTTTCTTGCTGCAAACTTATTGCTTTAGATATTTAATTTTGGTCTTTTTTTATTCTTGCTACAATGTGGAAAATAAATTATATTAATGTTAAAGATATCCAAAAGAAAAACCAAGAGAATGGCTAGATATCCATTTCAACAATGAACAGGACCATATCATCTGATGAATTTTATCATCAAAGGAACACTCCCATGTGGGAATTTCCAGGTGGTCTCTCAAACTCTTTGTCTAACACTTAACCAGGTCTCTTCAAACCCTAGGTCACTAAGGTGATTTCATTTTTCCTTCAAAATTGGAAAGTGAGATGCACATTGGCTAGAGGCCAACAAGGTGAATCCATCAAGACCACTTTCATTTTCTTGGAGCTTCTTTCTCTCCTCTCAGCAGACATTTTTCTGGAGTAGTGAAAATACGGCTGAGAGGAACTTTTGGCATATTGATATCTTCTTCCTGAAATAATTTTTGGTCAAGCTAATGATATGGTTAGATGCACCATACAACAGTCTAGAGATCCCTAGTCTTAGTATATTTTTATTGTCATCCTATGACCTATGGTGGGCATTCCCCTAAGGCTAGTTAGGGAGATTTTACCAATAATTCTATACTTGGTCAATTTTTTATCTTCTCATATGCTTGGTATAATTTCACTAAACCACAATTGTGTTAAGTCCATAAATTCTACTTCAAGGTCTCTTTGGACAAACTGAGACCATGGTTGAGTAGATAAAACAACATCCTACAATATCCCCATGTGATGTGGGTATTTTCTTCAATAAACCATTTGTGGCAGGAATTTTATTCAACAAAGCATTTGTGTTGTGAGAATTTTCTTCAACAAAGAATCAAGAGCACTTTCATCTTCTGGAGCTTCTTTCTCTCTCCTTGGCAATAAGTTTTTTGGAGCAGTGAAAATATGGCTGAGAGGCACTTTTGGAAGATTGATATCTTCTTCTTGAAATAATTTTTGGTCAGGCTAATGATATCGTTAGATGCACCATAAAACACTCTAGAGATCCACAATCTCAGAATATTTATTTCATCATCCTATGACCTATGACGTGCATTTCCCTAAGGCTAGTTAGGCAAATTTTACCAATAATTCCATACTTGGTCAATTTTTTATCTTCTCCTGTCCTTGGTCTAATTTACCTAAAACACAGTTGTGGAAGGTCCATAAATTCTAATTTAGGGTCTATTTGGACAAACTGACACCATGGTTGAGTAGACAAAACAACAGCCTACAATATCCCCATGTGTTGCGGGAATTTTATTCAACAAATCATTTGTGGTGGGCATTTTCTTCAATAAGGCATTTGAGCTATGATAATTTTCTTCAACAAAGAATCAAGACCACTTTCATCTTCTAGAGCTTCTTTCTCTCTCCTTGGAAGGCATTTTTCTGTACCAGTGCAAATATGCCTGAGATGCACTTTTAGTAGATTGATATATTCTTCCTAAAATACATTTTGGTTAGGCTAATGATATGGTTGGATGCACCATACAAAAATCTAGATATCCACACTCTCATTATATCTTTATCATCATCCAATGATCTATGGCATGCATTTCCCTAAGGTTAGTTAGGCAGATTTTACCAATAATTCCATACTTAGACAATTTTTTATCTTCTCCGATGCTTGGTCTAATTTTCGTAAACCAAAGTTGTGGCAGGTCCATAAATTATTCTTCAGGGTCTCTTATGACAAACTCAGGAATCCATCAATACCACTTTCATCTTGTCTCTTATGAAAAACTACTCTACCCACTAGGCTCTTTGAGCAGGAGTGTGTCTTTGAATTGTAACTTTTTTTGTAACACTACCACTTTTTTTGTAACATTACCACTCTTTCTGTAACACTACCACTTACAAAAAAAAACAGGGTGACTTCAATGTGCAAGTTGAGTAGTATGTATTTAAACTTAGTTTTTATTTTCAAATTCAAAATGATCTGTAGATTGGTTATTTCGTACAACATAAAATGTCATGGCCTCAATTGAGTTAAGAAATCAGCTTAATATTATTGTTAATCATGTTATATGAATTTGTTTATGGATGCAAGATTATTCCTTTAAATATTTAATTATGATAATTTTCTTATTCTTGCCACAATGTGGAAAATAATTTATATTAATGTAATTTTTTTTCTGTAAATGTCTGTTTTTGGAAATAGAAGGAAATAGAAGGATAAACTAATTTACAAAAAAAAAAAACTTAATGAAAATATGATATATAGACTACTCATTCCACATCTTCACAACACAACATCTCATTTCACATGCAATGAAGATTATATAATACTGATGTATTACAAAATATGAATTTGTGATCATGGCATATAATTGCAACTTGAGCCCAAAATTTTATTTAAGTAGATTAATCCCGAACTACATAAAATATATAAACTATGTCCCGATCCAAGTATAAATATTCAATAAATCAACTATTCTCGATTGATACAACACTGAAATCACTAGTCACATAGTATAAGCACTAATTACATAGTTCAATGTCATCCTTATGCCAAGGAATGAAGCTCAACAAAGCATCTACTAGATTACATAATGTGCTATTGGGACGTGGTAGAGGTATATTTTCAAATAGAGAATCTAAAATTTCTATCGGATTCACAATATAATAGCCTTTTCCAATAGGGACATGGTGTACAATTTCATTTGGGTTAGTCTTATGTATTGTCTCCCTTGAAACTTTAACCCTTGAGTTTAATGCAATGAGAAATCATTTCTTTCCTACCAGCCCCAATTGGGAAGTTGGTGTCAACTCATTATTATCTTGACCCTGCAAATAAATGGGAAAAAATAAGATGCATGGAAATAAGAATTTAAACTTTGATTATCCTACATTAAATAATTACAATCTTACCTGAATTGGTTTTTTCATTTTGTCAATTTGTAGTTTCGATGGAACCATTGGTGTTTTCTATACCAAATGTTCATCATATTTTGATGCACAACTCTGCACCCAACAGACAATGATTTCTAATATATTGATAAAATGAAATAAAATTGATCTAAATTATGAAATTTTCCAATACTTATTAGGGATGATGGAGTATGAATTGAAGTTAATTTATTTTGTATTAGTCAGTTCCTAGGGGTTGTCATGTCCCTTGTATTACTCTGCCAAGGAAAAAAAATGTAATATATATGTATATATATATATTCAAAATATGAAAAAAAATGTTTTTTCAAATAATAAATATAGAACTAAACTCTACCACGGGCGTGATTTCATCCTGAGAATTTTGTACAGTAGGACATTGTTTATTTGAGCATTCAGATAATAGCCTTCAGATCATTACTGTGAAAATATGTATACTTAGACAAGAGTAAAGAGTTGGAAACTAACAATTTCTTTGTTGACCACATGTTCTCTCTCCATATCTTCTACTCTTTTCAGTATTTCACTTATTGTTGTTTTCAAAGATAAGATTTCCTCTATTTCTTATTTCACTGTTGCTTGGATTATAGCTAGAGCCTCCTTGTATGGAATTTTTCCAAACAAGTTAGCTGCCGTAACTCCTAATCCAATGCCACGACATCATCCTCTTGCATCAACCCCTAGTACCTTGGCAAGGGCATCATCCCTATATTGAAAGTCTTGAGATGCAACTTCTACTTGGGCTTGTTCAATGTTTTGCTAACATTGACATACAATTAAATTAGATGATAGAAGAAAACATTTCCAACATGTAAAATGAAATTTTAATCAATATCTAAATTAAAAGGTTGATAACATACTATTGTTTCTCCTACGGCTAGTGTTGTTGGAGTGTCATCCTTTTTTGATGTCACTTCTTTTATAAGCCATCCCTAGTAATGCTTGTAGTTGTATCATTAGAGGCTATAGATTTTTTCTAGTTGCAACGAGTAAAATAGTATGGTTAATTTTTGACAGTTAAATGAAACTAAAATATGCTAATATTTTTCATATCATATAAAATATCATTACAACTGTATACCATATCATTTTCGACCCGTTGATAACCTCTACGTTCATAGGTGTGCAAGTCCCTCTCCTTTCCTCTATTTTCCTTGTTTTTTTTCTTTATATCCTAGTAATCAATTGAAAATAACATATATAAGTCAACATTACAAGCCAATAGAAATTATAAAAAACTTGATTATATAATATGTGAACTTTTTTCTTACCAGGAATTCAGTGGTGGCTTGTGATAGGAGGAATTCTCTCCACACTTTCTCACTTATCCTAATTGGAGGAATATTTTTTAATCTTTCCTCTGTTGACTCATAAGGGTCATAGTATTTTTTGGTCAACTGATATCTACGAATGTTTTCCTTATGGCCAATGGATTTCATACAATATTCTTTAAGGACTAGAGGGGTTATGAATGTTTCCAGCAACATACAAGACTTGCATCTTTAGATGCCATACATGGTTTGAAAATAAAGTTCGAAACCATCCAAAAATAGAAATGTTGAAAACAAATATACGTAATGTCTAATACTCACATTAATAATGTTCCACAAGTCCTCATTTAATTGATCTGAAACCTTCCTCCAATCAGAATAATTGATTGGAATCATTTCCCTTGCGAGCACACCGAGTAATGAATATAGCTTCACGAAGTTTGGACCAATTGGTTGGTTCCTTTCATTGATATGAATTTCAATCTTTTCCTCCAAGTTATTGATTTCTGCACATTTAGTTGCTCGTCTACCTTTCTTCTTGACTTTCTCTGTCAATGCTTGTGTAAAGGGATATTCACCTTCTATACTAATATCTTGTTGGCATTGTTCTTTGTTAACATATTCTATAAAAGAAGGTAAAGTAAAGGTGTTATGTATTTTAAATTCATAAAATTTGATTTATGAAGAACTACGAAATTATACATTAATGACCTTATCTTGTTCTTCATGTTGCTCTGCCTCCTTTTGTGTCGAGGTATCTTCCCCTTCTACACTGTTATCCATATGGAATGGTTGTTTGTGAACATCTTCTATAAAAGAAGGGAATGTAAAGGTGTTATGGATTTCTTAATCATATGATTTATAGTTATAAGGAACTAGAAAAATCCAAATTAATGGGCTTACCTTGTTCATGTTGCTCCTCCTCCTGAAAAGAGGAAAATGTATCTTTTCCATTTTCTTCTTTGTTAGGACTAGTAGAGTCATTCAAAGGCATAGAAGGTGTACTAATCTTCTTTGCTATTGTTTGTATTTTCCTCTTCTTTGTAATTGTATCCAAGAATGTTATTAAACTTATACCTAACATCATCATACAATAAAAATAAGCATTATATAACTACATAAGGAAATACATTATTCTATTTCTAAATATTTGCCTTCTGATATGCATGTCCCTTTAATTCCCATTTGATCATTTTGACACGTTATTTTGAAATTTTCACAATCATATTTTTTTGATTTCGTGTCATAACATGCTTTTCCTGTTTTTTTTTAAATGATTAGAGTGTTGATTAGTCATAGCCTATTATATTGTTATTAAAGTACAAATTAATATGTTCTAACAATTTAAATTAAATAAAAGTAGTATTCCCGTTTGTTGTGATGGGGACATTTTTTTTTTGCAAAGAAATCACAGATCTAACCTCTTGGGTGGCTCAGCCACACTCTTATTAATACAAAACCTACTCGTTTCTGTTAAAAAAAACAATTTAAATCAAATAAAAATAATGATATACTTCAATCACAAACAATCACTTACCTCCATGACTCCACTTGTACAAATCCTGCATAATTAACCAGAAAAAATAAATTCCATCATCACTCAATTGTTAAATGAAAGTTGTTTAAACGTTTAATCTATCTAACAAGTTTCAAAAGTAAAAGGGAAGACTATTTGTAAGGACTATCTGTTAAAAGGAACATGTGTCATAACTTGAGAGAGAGATAGGTTTAGAGTGTTTTAGGGTTAGGTTAGACACATATAGTAGCCAACAAGATATCTGAGTCTCCAAGAGTGAAGACCCCTCATCCTTAGAGGCTACAAGGAGGACACGGTTTACACAAGAAGCCCCAAAGATGAACATGGTAATGGTCTTGTAGCAGTGGGAAAGTGCAGTCCAACTCTAGTGCTCACTAATAAATCACAACCCATCTAAATCAATGTTAAATATTCCATGACTAAGCTAGCAAGAGCCACCACAATCCACGTTCAGCCCTAGAGGAAACCAATTTTTTTACAGAATTTTTAAGATTTTGTAGCATAGGAACCACTATTTCAATTTCTATCACTAAAGAACACAGAAAAAAAATGCAATGAAACTTAAGTTACTCATCACATAGTTCACCTAACACATATCACCTCAATATATCCCAACAACTTAGCTTCAACTTTCATGGTGTTGAATACCAGAATCAAAGCAAGTAAACGCTAGCCTGTGCAAAAATAAAATGCCGCCCTTTCCGGACAAAACTATTCGTAGGAGATCAAATGTGAAAAGTTATGTTAGGGGTCCATTTTTTTTGTTTTTTTTTTGTTTTTGGTAAATTTAATTTCCTGTTTTTTGTTTCTTTTTGGTAAATTTAATTTCCTTTATTTTTTGGTATAGATAGCAAAAACACCCGAGTTTTCCCCTAAGGTTTTCAATGAAAAGGGGAAGGACTCTGGTACTAGGAGTCATGTAAGTGTACCAAAGAAAAGAAGGAGGGAACCAAAGAAATGCATCAAAAGGAAATGCAATATTAGCCTATTGTGGTGGATGACATGAAGTTAAATAATGTAATAAGCATGGATTCTAATCCATTGAATGTGACGTTTATTTTTACAAGGATGGGGACAATGAGTTTGTTTCAATAGATTCAAGTGCACTAGTAATCAACTTTACCTTACCACATAAGGGATTTCATTTTCATCTGAGGTTAGATGTTGAGGTTACATCCAAACATATTATTATTTCTAGTAGGTATCTACTGCATTTATACCTACGAATATTAGAGTAATTATGAGAAGAAATATATGGTGTTAATGCATATAATCTATATGCTCTCCATAAGTTTGTCAATTCATTAATACATTGGTTAAGGTCCTACCTAGAGAAAACCTACAATAACGACCTATATAATCCTTTTAAATATTCAGAATTTTTATCATTATAACCTCTTCCAACCATATGCAATTCTTATAAAGATAAAAGGAATTTGAACCGACATTAATAATCTGTGTATTTTAGACCCATATTATACCATTGAAACTATTCTCTTAATGATAATCTGATAACTTTCTTGATGGACCATATGAATATGATTGACCCCCATCTCCTTCTAAGTATAATTTTTAACCTACAATGTCAATCCTCCATCTCTTTATAATTATCAAACAAATTATAGGTATATTATACCTAGTAATGTAGTTGTTAATGATAGAAAGGACACCTTTATTTTTTCTAATTCCTACTGTTTAACACTTGTTATATGAATTAGTGAACCATGAAAATCTTGTAGCTAGATCAGAGAAAAAGATGGCTAAATACATCCAAAATTTCATCTAATATATCCTTAACTACTATTCCCCTAACCATCATCCCTAACTGAAAATGATTTACACCAATTAATGAAGTAACATATACTACCTCGAATAATGGACATAATTGAAAAGGAAACAAAGTTTTCATTTATCTTGCACTAGTACTGGAGCATATGAAGGAAAATGGTTGTGATCAACCAAATATTCATATTTACATTAATAATCCTTTAATGAATTTATTTCACAAGGAAAATGACTTGATACAAATAAGGAGATTGAGAGGGTATACCATGAAATCGACCATCTATATTAGCCTATTATGGTGGATGACATGAAGTTAAAAAATGTAATAACCATGGCTTATAATGCATTGATTGTGATGTATATTTGTAGAATTATGGGGGAAGTGAGTTTGTTTCAATGTATTCAAGTTCTCTAGTAATCAATTTTATAAGCTTACTGCATAAGGGAAGTGATCATTAATTTCATCTGAGGTTAGATGTTGAGGTTACAATTTCCAAACATAGTATTATTTTTACTCGGTATCTACTGCACGCATTTCTACGTATGTGGATTTACCACTTACTTGATCAAATTACTTATATATATTCATTGAAGGTCCCCTCTCATAAGTAAGGATACCATAAGGATAAAATAACTATACTAAATTAGTCTATTTCCATAGACTCTCTTATGTTTCTACACAAGATATATATTTTCTCTTTGATATGCTATTTGTAACTATAACTTGCATCATTATATGACTCATTATTGTTTCTTTCCTTACAAACTTGATCTATGATCATATGCAATATTCAAACAATTTTATCTTTTTTTTTTCTTGGTTGGATTTGTGATCTCTCTTCTTATGAAGATCATGTGAGGTAAAATTTATATGGTGGTATGACTTACAAATCTCCTTTCTTAATTGACATATAAATTAGGTAACAAGGGATATTAGAGTAATGATGAGAATAAATATACGGTGTTAATGCATATAATCTATATGCTATCCACAAGTTTGACAATTCATTAATACATTGGTTAAGGTCCTACCTGGAGAAAACCTAAAAGAAACTATATAATACTTTTAAATGTTAATATTTGTTATCATTATAACCTCTTCCAACCATATGTAATTCTTATAAAGATCAAAGGAATTTGAAGCAGCATTAAAAACCTATGTATTTCAAACCTGTATTATACCATTGAAACTATTATCCTAATGATAATCTAATAACTTGTTTGAGGGACCATATAAATATGATGTGACCCCCATCTCCTTCTAAGTATAATTTTTAACCTACAATGTCAACCCTCAATCTCTTTATAATTATCAAACAAATTATAGGTATATTATACCTAGTAATGTAGGTGTTAATGATGTAAAGGACACCTCTAATTTTTCTAATTCCTTCAACACTTGTTATATGAATTAGTGAACCATGAAAATATTGTAGCTAGATCAGAGAAAAACATGGCTATACAGATCCATAATTTCATCTAATCTATCCTTAACTAGTATCCCCTTAACCATCATCCCTTACTGAAAATGATTGACACCAATTAATGAAGTAACATGAAATCGACCATGTATATTATCCTATTGTGGTGGATGACATGAAGTTAAATAATGTGATAACCATGGCTTATAGTGCATTGATTGTGATTTTTATTTGTAGATTAAGGATGGGGGCAGTACTAAGTTTGTTTCAATGTATTCAAGTCCACTAGTAATCAATTTTATAAGCTTACCACATAAGTGATGTCATTAATTTCATGTGAGGTTAGATGTTGAGGTTACAATATCCAAACATAGTATTATTTTTACTCGGTATCTATTGCATTCATTTATATGTAGGTGGATTTACCACTAACTTGATCAAATTACTTATATATATTCATGGAATGTCCCCTCTCAATAATTAAGGATACCATAAGGATAAAATATTTGTACTAAATTAGTCTATTTCCATAGACTCGCTTATGCTTCTACACAAGATACATATTTTCTCTTTGGTCTACTATTTGTAACAATAACTGGCATCATTATTTGACTCATTATTTTTTCTTTCCTTACAAAGAGATCTATGATCATATGCAAATTCAAACAATTTTATCCTTTTTTTTCTTGGTTGGATTTATGATCTCTCTTCTGATGGAGATCATATGAGCTAAAATTTCTATGGTGGTATTACTTACAAATTTCCTTTCTTAATTGACATATAAATTAGGTAACAAGGGATATTAGAGTAATTATGAGAATAAATATACAATGTTAATGCATATAATCTATATGCTCTCCACAAGTTTGACAATTCATTAATACATTGGTTAAGGTCCTAAGTCCTGGAGAAAACCTACAAGAACATATATAATCCTTTTAAATATTAAGAATTGTTATCATTGTAACCTCTTCCAACCATATGCAATTCTTATAAAGATAAAATGAATTTGAACTGACATTAATAACCTATGTATTTCAGACCTGTATTATACCATTGAAACTATTCTCCTAATGATAATATGATAACTTGTTTGAGGGACCATATGAATATGATGTGACCCTGGACATATCCTTCTAAGTATAATTTTTAAACTACAATGTCAACCTTCCATCTCTTTATAATTATCAATCAAATTATAGGTATATTATACCTATTAATGCATGTGTTAATGTCGATGGAAAGGACACCTTTAGTTTTTCTAATTCCTACGAAACTTGTTATATGAATTAGTGAACCATGACAACCTTGTAGCTATATCAAAGAAAAAGATGGCTATATAGATCCAAAATGTATTCTAATATATCCTTAACTAGTATTCCCTTAACCATCATCCCTAACTGATCAAAATGATTGACACCAATTAATGGAGTTACATATACTACCTTGAATAATGGATATAATTGCAAAGGAGGAAAAGTTGTCATTTATCTTGTACTAGTACTGGAGCATATGAAGGAAAATGGTTATGATCAACCAAATATTCATACTTACATTAATAATCCTTTGATGAATTGATTTCACAAGGAAAATGACTTGATACAAATAAGGAGGTTGAGAGGGTATACCATGAAATCAACCATGTTTATTAGCCTATTGTGGTGGATGACATGAAGTTAAATAATGTAATAACCATGTCTTATAATGCATTGATTTTGATGTTTATTTGTAGAATGATGGGGGAAGTACTGAGTTTGTTTCAATGTATTCAAGTGAACTAGTAATGAATTTTATAACCTTACGACATAAGGGATTCCATTAATTTCATCTAAGGTTAGATGTTGAGGTTAGAATATCCAAACATATTATTATTTCTACTCGGTATCTGCTACATGCATTTATACGTAGGTGGATTTACTGGTTACTTGATCAAATTACTTATATATCATTCAAGGTCCCATGTCAATAAGTAAGAATACCATAAGGATAAAATAAATGTACTAAATTAGTCTATTTCCACATACTCTCTTATGATTCTACACAAGATAAATATTTTCTCTTTGATATGCTATTTGTAACTATTGGCATCATGATGTGACTCAATATTTTTTCTTGCCTTACAAAAAGATCTATCATATGCATTCAAACCATTTTTTGTTGTTTATTTCTTGGTTGGATTTATGATCTATCTTCTTATGGGGATCATATGAGCTAAAATTTCTATGGTGGCAAGCCTTACAAATCTACTTTCTTAATTGACATATAAATTAGGTAAAGATGTATATTAGAATAATTAGGAGAAGAGGTGTACAATCTTGAATTTAATCTATATGCTCTCCACATGTTTGACAATAATTCATTAATACATTGGTTAAGGTCCTACCTAGAGAAAAACTACAAGAACCTATATAATATATCCTTTTTAAATATTAAGAATTTTTATCATTATAACCTCTTCCAACCATATGAAAATATTATAAAGATTATAAAAGCAATTTGAACCATTAACCTATGTATTTTATACCAATAATATACCATTGAAACTATGCTTGTAATGATATTCTAATAACTTGCTTGAAGGACCATATGAATATCATGACGTGACCCCCATCTCCTTATAAGTATAATTTTTAACCTACTATGTCAACCCTCCATCTCTTTATAATTATCAAACAAATTATAGGTATATTATACCTGGTATTTTAGGTGTTAGTGATGGAAATGACACCTTTCTAATTCCTACAACACTAGTTATATGAATTAGTGAACCATGACAATATTCTTGTAGCTAGATCAGAGAAAAAGATGGATATATAGATAAAAAAAATTCATCTAATCTATCCTTAAGTATTCCCTTTACCATCATCCCTAACTAAAAATGATTGTCTTATCCAAACATATTATTATTTCTAGTCGATATCTATTGCATTGCCTAGGTGGATTCCCCAATCTAATCTATCCTTAAGTATTCCCTTTACCATCATCCCTAATTGAAAATGATTGTCTTACATAGTATTATTTATATTTGATATCTACTGCATTACCTAGGTGGATTCATCGCTTACTTGATCAAATTACTTATATATCATTCAAGCTCCCATGTCAATAAGTAAGGATACCATAAGGATAAAATAAGTGTACTAAATTAGTCTATTTTCATACTCTCTTATGATTCTACACAAGATATTTTCTCTTTTATCTGCTATTTGTAACTACTGGCATGATATGATTCATTATTGTTTCTTTCCTTACTAAGAGATCTATCATATGGATTCAAACAGTTATTTCATTTTTTTCCTTGGTTGGATTTATGATCTATCTTCTTATGGAAATCATATCAGCTAAATATTCGATGGTGGTATGCCTTAGAAATCTACTTTCTTAACTGACATATCAATTAGCTGGTATCCAAGGATATTAGAATAATGAGAATAGATATACAGTGTTACATTTAATCATGCGATGCCAATCTATAGCATCCAACTCATTTATGTATTTGCATTGTTCAATGAACCATTTTAGTGGTGGAAGTGTAGTAAGTTTTATAGATGCATGCATCATAATTTCTATTTAATGAGGTCATGGGATAGTCAATGACAAATGGCATATGAAATTATTGAACCAAGTGATATCTAATAATTTTATGGTCATTGCACTGGACCTTTGACTAATTTACTCACACCAAAGTGAGGTTACTTAATCCCTAAAGGAAATTAAGTTTCCCATACCTTCCAAGCTATTAAAAGAGGTGATCGATTCCATTTCTAACTCCTCCTAAAAATACATTGATATGTTAAAATGGTGGTGACAACTTTAACATCTTGATCTCCTATCATACTAAAAACATATATTAGTTAGTATAAAGGTTGGGATATCTCCACATTAGAAAGATATTTATATTTAACCCATAGAGCCTCCCTACAATGTTAGTTATAAATATCCTTGACAAGCAATAGAATAGAAGCTAGTAAAAGTTATGCAATAATTAAAATAAGAATATAAGAAACTAGGACTCCCTAGCACCATCCCCGTACCATATTCTATAATAAGTTTTAGTCCAAGGGGGTCTTTATATGAGTGTAACAAGTAACAATATTATATCATACCTACGATTATAGGCTCATGTCATGGTTATACATACAACAAATGTTTAGGCCCAACTAAATATAAGATGCTAAAGATTCATGCATATTCTATTTTTTGTCTTTTATGGTTTTTATGTTTGTGAAGAAAAAGGAGTAACAAAGGGGCTGATTTCATCTTGTGGAGGTTGTATTCTTCATTTGTTGGTTGAGTTTGGACTACACGCATGGGCCGTGGAGAGGACACATTCTTGTTTGTGAAGATGATTTACTTTCTGTTGGAGAAGATGCGATCTTGTTTGTGAGGACGATTTACAGTTCCACATCTACAGTGATCCACACAGTTCATTTGGGACAATATAAAGGGTTGTTATAGAAAAAAACGGAGCTACAATCCATATTGACACCTACAAGAATCTATTACTTCTTTGTTGGGTAATATTCTTGTTATGACTATTCATAACCTTTGTGGGTATTTAAGAAGATCATTGTGGCATAATAATGAGAAGAATACTATGTGGGTTGTTTTCAGGAGTAGGGTAGGGAATACACCAAAGAAAAATTGAGACACCAAAGCTCACTTCCATAAATCATTGTGCTACAGGAAGCTATAGGTTAGAGTTAAAGTAATTTCAGATTTGCTTGTCCACCTTAGAATTGTTGTTACAGTCATTGCAAACTAAAATTAATAAGAATATGATATTTAGGTTTTATTTTAATTGTTATTTATGCAAAGAAATCTCTATTGCATTTAATGTTCACTGTTACCACTACGAAAATCAAGATATGAATATTATACTCAATATACAAATATGATGGTGCTGATTTGTGTAAAAACTTTAAAACCCTTGAGATACGAAACAAAATCTCTGCGTTAAACAACTTTCCGCACTGTATAAATTTATTCTGTAATGGAATTCTAGGTTTCTACACGTTCCCTTCCACAACGTAATTCTTTTCGGAAGGCAGGAATCGAAAGTCATCTTTTCAACTTTGGACACTTCCGAAAAAATAGTTGATGCACAACGCTTCTTCCCCTCTTTCAATCTTGATCACTGATCTCAATCGTTGATCTATCAATTTCATGGCTAGCTTGAATGCTCATACAACTTACCTTTTCAGGTAGTGAAATGGATTTTTGATCGTTTGATCAATGTCCCCACCAAATAAACGATGTATTCCAAAATTTATTAAGCACATTCCATAGAATATCGTGCATATGAAAAGTTTTTCAAAGATTGCAACTTCTCCCGACGATATCAGTATAAATCATTGATATTCCCCACGATCGATCCCCACTCTATCATATTGTTTTATTTGAGCGACTGGTCAAGGTTTAAACCTCTACAAAGATTCACTTAATTGATCACTGACAGGATCAATTCTTCTCTGCAATTTGACAAATATGGTAATCCAAAGCCACAGTTATTAGACATAGGTTTATATGGATTGAATGCGGGATTAAATCATACTTATAGAGAACTATAGGAAGACATGAAATCCATCAAAACCACACGTAGATTCTAATCCTCTTTTCTTTATTCAATTCACCGAAAATTCAAATACAAATAGAGAATTCTACTTGTTCACTCCTCACTCAATCATCTGTGCACCTCTCATTCTTCCATTCATGCTATGTGGAATTTATCTCCCTCTCAAGCTCTATGAGTTAATGAAAGCTTCTTTCAGCTATCCTCTAACGTCTATGACCTATCCTATGCTCGGTGAGCTAACCTAAGGTTCTGCGAGCCAACAAGCTTTGTAAGTTAACTAAGCTGCTAACAAAATAACATGAACTAATTTAAATACAAGAGGACTATGTTTCCAGATCCTATTAAAGAGAACTATAGTCCTTATTGAACTCTGCTAACCCTATGACTTACAACTAACTTAGTCCTAACTATTACATGTGGAAAAGGATCTAGTTTCCTTATCCATTTTATTCAGCTTTTACAAAATAAAGAAAATTACAAATGTATGTGACCATAGGTCTTTTAAGAGTTCCATTTATATTGTGAAGTCATGAATGACTTCTCCTCTTGAGCTTATGCTCCTGCATCAACAAATAAGCAGTACATTGGATACATAAACCAACTAAGACTATTTGGGACAAATCAATGGTATTTTTGACAACTGTTTTTTCGAAATCACTTAACCAAATTACATAAGCAAATAAGCCAAAAAATCAACAGGATCTGATGGGGTTCATTACAATTTACTATTCAAAGGATATCCCCCTTGTATAAAAATAGAACTCTGTCACTTCCTTTAGATAAATCTTGTCCATTGGTCACTGTCTCATCATGTTGAGTGGATATGAGAACTATGTGAATGTGTAGAGGAACCATGCGCCACTCTCACTTTTGAACTCAATGGTTACTTGTGTTTTTCTTCCAGGCCTCAACTAGGAGTAGGTTCCATTATTTCTTACCTCTATGAGCTTTGCTCCCAGCTTGGTAGCCAGCACATGGGTGAGAGGCATCAACTCATTTTGTTTATTAGTTGCATAACTAGTCCAATAAAGGGTAGTCACCCATGTACTAGACCTCACACAGACTACCATCCATACTAACATATCATGACCTAATTAATAAGTACACAATTATGCTTCGAAGAAATTTACACACCCTCATGACACCCTTAGTAACCCACAATACATAATGGTACCTTCATACACATGCTTGGGACACTTCATAGTCCTCGAGGCACTTTCGGCTAGTCACGATAGTCCTATAAGGATTAATACATGTAACAACAGCCCTTAGCGGGCTCAAGACAGGTCATGGTTTTCTCTAGAAAGCATTAGCAGAATTTACACATATGAAAATGATGCAAAGAGGAAACAAAAACTGAATATGAACATTGTGACGGATCTCAGAAACTCAAAAAAACACTTTTCATTAACACTTCCAAGAAATTTTACATATCTACAATCCATGCACAGAGGCTTCAAAATTTAAAGTCGAACCCTTCCTCCTCTGTAGAGGTTACATTTATAGTGCAATTTACACCAGAGATGTATCTCAAAATAGGGAATTGAAATTAGTTACATTGCCGGAATCAAACCTAAAAGTATGTCCTAAATCCTAACAAACTCTGATTTTGTAGATGCGTCGTGCCCACAAAACATTTCTGGAAGGCACGTTGTACTGTACGTGGCCAATCAAAAAGGGAAATATCGACATATGGGGCTTTCTGGCTTGCTTGATGAAAATGACAACTCTGAGCATATTTTTAATAGACTATGGCTAACTTAGCTACTGGGGGGACTTCCAAGATGATGATTTCTCACTCTATGTATACCTTTCCATTTCTGATATGTAGGGGTGGCCATCTCAAATATATCCTTTAGGATAACATCCACGTTAATCAGGGGGCTATGGCCAATAGAAGGGAGATCTGATTTTACAGTCATGAGTGTTTCCAGTAGCTCAAATTCCTCACCGATTTTATCGATGATTACCTGTTCCTTTATCTCACCATTCATACCCTCAAAATTTGCATGGTTTAGTATTTCCTCCTGCAGTAGTTCCACATATTTGCTCTAAGGGATCAACTTCCCCTCTGGAACCCAAAACTCACGCAATGCTTTCTGAAACAGGGGCTGGAACAAATTTTAAAACTATTCTACCCCTTGTTGAATAATGTTAATCCTAGTAAGTGCATTCTGCAACATGTTGTGCTTTGTGTCTGTCCTCCTTGCTTCAACCAGAACTTATATCTTGTTAGTAATCCCCAGAGGCTGAGTTCAGAACAACAATGGCCTTCTGGGACTCCTCCCTAGGACTTTTTGCTAGAATTTACTACAAGGATTTACATATTCTTCTTGCATCCATAGCATCCTATTTATGCTCATCCACCATGAATAAATTCTTTTGTAATGAGGGAATTTCCTTTATCATTGCATCCCAGAGAAAATGTTTAGCCCCTTCCAGGGGAATTTGGCCTATGATCCTTTCCTGGAACCTGGTTACTTTCTTTTTTATTGTTCTAATCTCTTCAGCAACATATTCACTTTACTTAGTAGTGATCCTATCCTTGATCTCTTTATTGGCCTCCTTCAATTGATTGATTTCCAAGTCCTTCAAGGATATTTCAGACATATCTTTGATCGCCAAAGCAGTGGATGATCTATCCTCAGGGGTTCTATAGTCATTTAATTCATTAATTCTCTTATGCATATTTTTCTTCTATTATTCCCATGTGCACTTTTCAGCCTCCAAAACAATAAGGCTTCCTTTCAGATTCAAAACTGCATGCTGCAATGCCTCAATATCCCCTTCTAATTGCATGGTCTGAGGAGGTAGCTGGATGTCTTTCATAGGTTTCTTGATTTTCTTTTTGTAAGCATGTATCTTGGACTTTGGATTAGATGTTAAAATAGCTTGCTTTGTTTCCACTGGATTCTTAGATGCAAGGGGCTGCTGTAAATCATTTTTTGTTGTTAGGTCTGCCACTTGGTCCATCAAGAGTTTCACCTACAGGTTCCATGCCTTGTTGCTTCCTCTTCCTGCTTCAATTGGGTCTCCAATTTAACCACCCTTTGTTGGGACTCGATATGGGATAATGCCTCCTTAATTAGATAAGAATAGATGATATCATTAACTTCCTTATGGAGCTCAATCTTATCTCGGATTAAGAACCGATCCATCTTAAACTTAACCTCTGAAACTGCTTCCTAATTAGCGATGGCTAGGTTCAGGGAGTTTGTTGTAAGATTCTTGGAAGTAGTAAAAGATACTTTTCTACCAAATAGCTTGCTTAGATCCTTGGACTGATTCTTAGTCTCATCCTTGGATTTCTCTTTGAGCTGCCCATAGGTGGTCGACATTTGCTTTTTAGGCTTAAATTGCGCTTTAACAGCAGAGGAAAAAGAATACTTCTGATAATTGAGTAGAGACTCCTCACTCCCTTTCTTCATTGTTTATGTCGTTCTTTGGGGATGTCTCTCTGAGTGTGTAGTGGCTGGATTTACAACCACTAGTTGGTGCATGATCACCATCTAATTTGTAACCTTTCCCCCAATAGGGTTTACAGAATCAAGCTCCTCCTCTATGGTTGTTTTGAAGGAATCAGATTCAAAATTAAACTCCTACTCTAGGTTGATTATGTCCTCCTTTCCATCTATCCTAGGATTCTTGCTAGGGGTTTGTTCATCACATTCCATATCCTCTACCTCTGACCGATACCTTCTAGTACAACCTTCATCATTTAGGAGAAAGGGAGTAGCTGGGACTGTACCTTTCACTTCTTTAGGATCCTGAATTTTCTCTGCACGAGTCCAATCAAAATAATAGGAAAGACAATTTTACCTCCTGGGACAAGTTAGGGATCGTGGAGTGAATAAAAGCTGATATCTGCACTTGGACCGTCCTATGCGAAATGATCCCCTTAGGATTGTAATTATGTGCATGAGTCACCTAAAACTTAATGGCCTTCAAAACATTCTCCACCAATGGTAACGATGTTGGCTTCTTCACAATGAAGGGCCCGAAATTAATAGGGTATTTGATCCAAGAGTCCTTCCTGTGCGCAATAAAATGCTCCTCATTAGCACAAATCCTCTGCCTGATCAAATCTAGTGCAAATACTGAGCGAGTTAGGTAAACGGGTAGAATGAAAGGGGTAACAGAAAAACCATATACCCTGATAATTGAATACGTTGGCATCAGGAACCAATCTCCAATACTATCTTGCTACAATGTAGCCTTCATGTGTTCAGATATCCTCTTCTATTTAGGTTATAATAGTCTGCAGATGCCGAGGGAAATTCTGTCAATGAACATGGTGTAAGACTAGTCCTGGAACTTTTGGATAGACCGAGGTCAGTCTTTGAACAACTCTGGATCCATGACCTCAAGTTTCTTCCAGTTGGAATCGACTATGATGGAAAATAGATACACCTGGTATCTAAAGTGCTTATTAAAATCAAACTTCTCAAGTTGAGAATTTATTTCTTTGGACAAGAAGTCATTGAACTTAATTCCTGATGTAGATTGACTCATGTAAGGGAGAATGCCTAACATTACTTCAAATACCATGCTATCGCTATCAAGACCTAGGATTTGAATAAAATGGGAGATGGCTGATACAACTGGATTCATGAACAATTTGGAGGAGAGTGGGGTGATAAGGGTCTCTGAGGGAAATCTGGGGTTCAAAATGGTCTAGAACAATTTATTCTTGGATTCTAGGTCGGCTTTCCCAAACACCTGCAAAACCTATGGTTCGGTGAAGGGGGTTAGGGCCTGACATTGGGCTTCGGAGAGACCCAGGGAAGACGTGATAGCTTCTGGTGTAACTTTGCAAATGACATGGGAGTGGGTATCATCTAATACAAGCTTCCCAATGGGGGAATAATTAGAGGCTACCCTTTGGACAATATCTGGGAAATTGGGAAATTGTTCTAATGTGAAGCCTATTGAGGATGACTTTAAATTTACAAATAGTTTTGACTAGTCTCTGGAAGGTGACAACAAAGAGTTCTGGGAATCACTGACACTGGACAATAGGATATGAGGATCATAAGCATCATAAATTCGATCGCATATGATCTCCTTAGACGGGTGAACGATTTTTATATACGAGGCCATGGTGGAATATTCGAAAGGGTTGATAAAGGACGAATGAGTACTTGATGGTGACGGTCGACACTTCTGGAGGTTGCAGTTGTATCCAACTGACTCGTGCTTGGTGGACGTCAAATTTGTAGTGTGGTGGGACTATTAATGGACTATTAATGTCAAGATGATTAGCCTTATAATCCATCATGCTCCCTAAAAGTGACCTTTGTACCTCCAATCTTAGAGTGCAATATCCAATGGGGAGGCGCCCCCCAAATTTTGCAAATTTGTTTTTTATCTTCAAAATTATATTAATGGGTTAAAATATTAAATATCTTGGCTTTAATATAAAACAAAAATATTATGTAATTGATGTTTGGATTTTGATATTATAAGGTGGAAGCTTGTATGGTGTAATATATGGTTGTCATGTGCTGGTAAAGGCTATTTTGGAAATCATATGGGTGTACTACATGAATATTCCTAACAGTATATTGGAAGGTAGTTGAGAGGCCAACTCTAAACGAGCCAAATCGAGAAATTGGGTTGCTTTTATTTTCAAATGCCCCAAAAAATGGATTGGACAGATTTGAAAACGAGGTATGCTTTTTATATTTAATTCTTCAATATGATATTTTATAACATATGTATTCATTGTAATTTGTAGTGGTTTTTTATTATGTGATGTGCAAATTGGTTCTATGTAGGATGTCAAAGGAATATCAAGCCGGGGTTGAAGAATTCATACACCACAAGATGCCCTTGTAAAAAATGTTGCAATGTTGTAGTATTGATGTTTGAGGAAGTACAAGACCACTTGACGATTCATGGTATAATAATTTTTTATAAAACTTGATTTTTCCATGGAGAGAGAGTTCCTACTCAAGACTATATATTTGACAAGAGCGAGAAATGCCACACAACAGAGATACATGATTTTCCTCGAGAAATTACACATGGTGATGAGCACATAGTTGGACATCAATATGATAATCATAATGATGAGTTTGCAACATTGCTTACAAATGATACTAAAGTTCTAAAGAATGACAATCATAATGAGGAAACCATGGTTGATGATCATATGGCTGAAATGGTAAATCAGGCTTATCAATATTATAATGAAAATCCAAATGTGAATTGTGAAAATGACCAAGTAGAATCAATGGAAGAAAACAATTATATCAATCAATATCTAAAGTTAATTGAAGATGCCAAGGAACCATTGTACCCAGGTTTCATTAGTTTCACTAAGTTATCGGCCACTATGAAATAGTACAACCTTAAAGTGAGAAATGGACTGTTTGATGCAAGTTTCACCCAGTTGTTGAAGTTGTAAAGAGAAATTCTTCCAATAGGAAATACACTTCTAGAATCTACATATGCTACAAATTTTTTGATTAAATCATTGGGGTTGCACTATGAAATGATACATACATGCCACAATGATTGCACTTTATATTGGGAAAAATATGAAAAAATAAATGAATGCCCAACATGTGGCGAATCAACATGGAAGGTTGATGCTCGTTCTCAAAAGGTGCATACAAATGTCCCAACCAAATGGCTGAGGTATTTCCCTATAGTGCGGAGGTTGAAGAGAATGTACATATATGATTTTGAGCTCTTATAATTCCATTATACCATACACCTTCATGTACTACCAACCTACTAAAAAATCATCTTCTTTAATCTACTAAGTATTGCAATGTATATATGATTCTTTATGTTTTTGTTACAACTCTACATATATTTCACAGAAAATGAGGTGGCATCATGAGAATGCAAGTAAGGATGGAATAATGCGCCACCCAGTTGATAGCTCGGCATGGAAAACTATAGATTTTAAATGGCCTAATTTTTCCAACGATCCTCACAGTGTATGACTTGCAATGGCAGTGGGTGGATTTAATCCTTTTGGAAGCTTGATTAGTACTCACAATGTATGGCCAGTAGTACTAGTCACATATAACCTTTCATCATGGTTAAGCATGAAAAGGAGCTTTTGTTTGCTGTCATTGTTAATACCTGGTCCCAAGCAACCAGGAAACGACATAGATGCTTATTTGGAACCATTGGTAAATGAACTAAAACTAACATGAGATGAAGGGGCAAGGACATACAATGCTCATTCAAGGTCATTCTTTAATATGAAGGCTATATTGATGTGGGTAATCCATGAATTTCCTGCTTATGGAAATATGGTTGGTTGCACGACTAAAGGGTTTTGCGCATGCCCTATATGTGGAAAGAACACATATTCAATGCATCTCAAATGTAGTAGGAAGTGTCTATACATGGGACATAGGAGATATCTTCCAATAAATCATAAGTTTCATTCTCAAAAAGGACCATTTAATGGGAAGTCTGAGCATCTCATTGCACCTACAATTGTACAAGTGTCAGATATTTTTACAGAAATAGAAGGGAAGAGAAATGGGGAAAGTCTAAAAGTACAAAAAGAAAGCAAAATTTTAAAAAAGGTGAAAATTCGAAGACTGGCATGTGGAAGAAAAGGTCAATTCTATTCAATTTACCATATTAGGAGGTATGTGCACACATTGACTTCAGGCCTAAAATGTACGATGCTTGAAGGATTTCATTGTGTTAAATTGGAATATATTGTTTAGTTTTTATTGTATGCTATAATTCATTGATTTTTTATACGATTGGATGCAAAAACTCCTAGTGCATCACATTTTAATCCACTAGAACAAGAACAAGAAGGCAAAAAAATATTTCTTCCACCCGCACCACAAACTCTTTCAAAAACTAAGAAAGAGATTCTGTGTCCTATTTTGTTCATGTTAAAAGTTCCAGATGGATATAGTTCAAACCCTAGAAACAATGTATCTATGAAATATCTCAAGATTCATAGTATGAAAGCACATGATTGCCATGTTCTCATTCAAACAATCCTTCCAGTAGCATTGTGCCATGTGCTACCAAAATCAGTTCGAAACACTATTTGCAGGCTTTGCTTCATTTATAGGAAAATTTGTGCAAAAATGGTAGATCCAACAGATGTTGATAACTTATAGGATGACGTTGTGGAAACTTTGTGATTAATCAAAAAATATTCCCCCCCTTCATTCTTTGATATAATGATACAATTGACTGTACGCTTGGTGCGAGAGCTACATTATTGTGGACCAGTTGCATATCGATGGATGTACCCTTTTGAAAGGTCAATGCATTAGAGGAAATTTCAACTCAAAATGGGCCTCCTAAAATGAATTAATAAAATAATAGTTAAAATAATAAAATAATATTTATTAATTTTGGAGGAAGAAAAGAAAAAAATTACTTTTTTCTTTGTATTTTTGACATATCTCCCCGTGTTTTTACTCAAATTTAGATCGGGAGAGTTCGTTGGATGTGTAATTAAATTCCGCATCCAACGAGTACCCACTCGGCATACTTTTGACAGACCCCACTACCCCAAAAACAAGAAATACCTGAAAAAATGGAATGATGATGTCATCATTCCATTTTTTCAGGTATTTCTTGTTTTTGGGGTAGCGGGGTCCGTCAAAAGTATGCGCATCATCATTCCATTTTTTTAGGTATTTCTTGTTTTTGGGGTAGCGGGGTCCATCAAAAGTATGCCGAGTGGGTACTCGTTGGATGCGGAATTCCAACGAGCTCTCCCGATCGAAATTTGAGTAAAAACACGGGGAGATATGTCAAAAATACAAACAAAAAAAGTAGTTTTTTTTATGATACATCATTCCATTTTTTCAGGTATTTCTTGTTTTTGGGGTAGCGGGGTCCGTCAAAAGTATGCGCATCATCATTCCATTTTTTTAGGTATTTCTTGTTTTTGGGGTAGCGGGGTCCGTCAAAAGTATGCGCATCATCATTCCATTTTTTTAGGTATTTCTTGTTTTTGGGGTAGCGAGGTCCATCAAAATTATGCCAAGTGGGTACTCGTTGGATGCGGAATTTAATTCCGCATCCAACGAGCTCTCCCGATCGAAATTTGAGTAAAAACACGGGGAGATATGTCAAAAATACAAACAAAAAAAGTAGTTTTTTTTATGATACCTATCCCCAAATTTATATTAAAAAAGTGTTTAAGACCTATACGGTATTTCAAATTTAAAGCAATTTCATTGGCTAAAACATGATAACATGGAATTTGAATAAAAGTTAAAAGGCCCATTTTGAGTTGAAATTTCCTCTAATGAATTTTTATTAAGTGCAAATCCACATAAATTCCAATATTTTATGTACATATAATAATAATACATTACTAGCAACTCTGTATTCATACTTCTAATTTCACTACAAATTGTGTGTTTTTTTCTAGGAACATGAAAGTTCTCAAAAGTTATGTGAAAAATAAGAATAGGCCCGAAGGATGCATAACTGAAAACTACACTGTGGAGGAATCCATAAAAAAATTGGTTGGATATGTTGAAGGTATGGAATATATTGAAAGCATGCCTAGTAGAAATGAAGCTTAGGACGATGAAGAAGGAGAGGTTGGACAATATGGGAAGGCCTTATTTAGTGGAACTTCTATTGAATTAGATAAAACTAGTTTGTTACAAGCCCACAGATGGGTCTTGCATAATGTAGATGAAATTCAACCTTGGATAGAGTAAGTAATAAGCACATCCTTATGAAATAATTTTTTATTATAATATAGCATAATATTTTCATAAATTGTTTATTCACATTACTTGAAAATAGGATGCACTTGACAGAAATTTCCAATAATAACATCCAAGCACAAAAAGACGAAGTCTTACTACAAAAGCTCCACAACCAACAATTTAGTGGTTGGTTAAGAAAACAGGTAATGGTATGTTATTCATATTATATTTAATTGAACTTCATTGATCAAGAATATTATGATGTATGAAGGGGAGATTCTTTTTATATATTTTGAAATTCAATGGTTTTGTAATGACATTTAAAAATTTACAGGTGGAAGGAAAAGAAAACATTTATGATACCCTTAAATGGTTGGCACGTGGCCCAAGGATATATGCAACTAAGTATGATGGCTACTTAATCAATGGGTGTAGATTTCAAGTTAAAAGTATAGAAAATGTCACGGCCACCAAAAATAATGGTGTATGCACAGATGCAAAAATCTTAATGAGATCAAGTGCAAAGGATAAAAACCATATACATCAAACAACAACATATTATGGAATGATTCAAGAAATAATGTTATTGGAATACTATTTGGTGCCGTATCCATTGTTCAAATGTGATTGGATAGATGTACACAAGAAGAATGGAATGAAAGTTGATGAACTTGGTTTCACCATGGTGAATCTGAAGAGATGCTTGAGTAAGGATAGAGTGCAAGATGATCCATTTATTCTAGCATCACAAGCGAAACAGGTATTTATGTACAAGATCTGGTAGAGAATGACTAGTGTGTAGTTTTGACATGCCCTCCGAAGGGACCAAGAAATTGTAATAGATATGAATTGGAGTATGCAGATTTATCAAGTGCTGCATATTTTGAAGGGATGAAATGAAAAGTGGATGAAGCTATAGGTGATGGTGGCATGGATTATGTTTGACAAGATTATGAAGGAACATGGTGGATGTTGTTCATTAAGTAACATGCATGATTTATTTATCAGTTGTCATTTAAGTTGTATTTGTGAAAATTTATATCTTAGATTATTACTTGGATTTACCTTTCAAGCATACATTTCTTGTTCTGCGATTGTTTATGCATGGATCTTATCTTTTTTATTCTGTTATGTAACTTTCATTTATTTTTACAGTAGATAGATTGGGTATGCGTAATTGAGAGTGATGTGAGGGGGGAGGGGGGAGGGGCCATATGAGCTTCACGTGGTTCACCTTGTTTAGTAGAGAATAAGATATTCTTTAAACCAAGAGAATCTCATTCAGGTATTTTCATTTCGTTTTCTTACCATTTCATATATGTTATTCCTTTTTTTACATTTCTATCAATGGATTATATGAACATACCATTTTGGGATGATATGTGCAGGTCTTTACAATGGAAAGAAATATAATGAAAATTGGTATCGTTCTCTAATGCATATTTGTAAGTTATCACCATAACGAATTTGTCAATTAGATATCTTATTGTTGTTTCATTGATTATAATGTGTTCATTTCTTCATTTTAAGTACATTTGTACTCATCTATTTTATGAAATTATTTTATTACACATTTGTTGAAGGAAATAAGTTGATTACGAGATAGCTATTAACCACGGGAAAGTAATGTAATGAAAAATATTGAAAGTATTTGATTACAACATATTTATTACAACCATAAGTATAGCTGATTGATGGTGTAATATTGGGCCTAGGGAAAGCGCACAGGAAATAAGCGCAAACAAAGAAGCGCGCAATGATTAGTCTGCATTGCAAGCACAAGAAAGGAAATATGCGTGGACAAAGGAAATTGCGGATGAGGAAAGTTGCACAGAAGAAGGAATAGGCACAAAATATTCCACCTCCATGGAAAAGGTGTTGACAGGTATATTTGACTATGCACGCAACGGGGGAGACAACCCAGATCGGGATCCTTAAAACAGGCTCCAAGCTGTTTGGGATGATTGTTTCCGACAGGTTTAAAGGCTCTGTTAGCTTGAAAGTCTAACTAAACTAAGTCTAAAAGATAAAATAGATCTATTTCTTTGGTTAATTAAATCTAATAAATACCTACGAATGTACAAATTAAACTAGTTAATCTACTTACTAATGAATTAGTAATTTAATTAAATTAATCTATGAAACAAATCTATTTAATTAACTGAACTTATAAATAATCAAAAATTAATCAAACATGTTAAATGAGTTATACAATTTGCATTATTAACAAATATACATTAATTACAAAAAATCAGGAAAGAACCTGAATGTAATTCAATGGCTGTTTTTCATATAATAATTTAAAAGAAACAGCATATTAATCTATTTTCGATCTTATCCTTATCAAGAGTGAAAAGAATATTAAACCTGGAATCGAACTATGCTGATAATAATACTGCATGAATAGACTTGATAATATTTAAAGAAATTTAAACATTAACAAAACCATACAGTAATCGTTACATATTATATAAACAATGATATCGATCATTAATTAAACAACATGACATATTAGCAAGATCAAAAACATTAAAAATCGATAATCGTACAAGACATGTATATTTGCAAAAAAATTTAGAGAATTATAACAAACATAGATAAAATAGAAAAGAAATGATAAGACTGATAGATATCAAAACTATATGCCAAGTATACAAACTGTAAACATATATTAAAAATATCACCAGTTCAATATATCGTAGCTCAAGACAGATAGCTGTCTAAAATTGCAGATAAATCAAACCACAGTCTTGTTGTCTCCTCTCCATCAACTATCGACCTCAGGCAGCAGTGTTTTCTGAGCTTACAAGAGAGAAATATCTTCAGCTTTGGCAGCCCCCACGTTCCTCCCCTTCCAGCAAATTCTAGTCTGCTTAAATAACCAAAAACAGAATCCAAATTAGGTTTTACACAGGCGAAATTTTGCCGGCCGCAACTGCAAAACTCGCGTCTAGAAAATCCCCGAAATCTCCTAGAATCCATCACTTTTTGGCAAAATACACCTGAGTACAAGTAAATGGGTCCGTTCTGAGAAAAACCCATGTGGCGGATTTTTCAGATCTGTCTCCATTTGTTCACAACGTGGCCTGGGAAAATGCCTGTTATTTGAAAACACGTTTTTAATAACTGACAGAGAATAAAATTCGTCTCCTAGCAATTTCCAGAATCATAACAATCTCCTTAGCATCTGCACATAAAAAACAAAAAACCTAATAAAAAAAAGAAATGTAAACAGAATTCAATCATGAGAAAATAGATAGCTTAACCAATGATCTTTCCAGCTCTTTTGGCGTTTTCAAAATCTGCGATTTGTTTCAATATGTGCAATTAAAACATTTCAGCATCTACAGGATATTTGTTTTATCATTATTAGCAATATAATAATCCATAGATTCGGATGGCATCTCTCAAATCTCTACAATATTAGAGAACAGATAGCTGGTTTAATATGAGGATCCCGCTGTGGATAAAACAAAATTCACAAACCTTTCCATTGAATTAAAAGCTCCTTTAATCTTCATTGATAACCACGTGCCTTTATTCAAATAACCAGTGGATAAATTATACAATAATCTTCAATAAAAAAGAAAAGTACACTTATTTCTAAGCCTTTATAAAATTCACATTAATTCCTGGTGTTTTTGCAAATATGATAAAAATGAAATAAAGTGTTAATTATATCTAATTTTCTAGGTAAACATTTACAAGATCAAAGAACTTTATTTATTATATTTATACAAAATAATTAAAAGATTTATTTATCTTGTATAAATAATAAAAAATAAATAAAGTCTATTAATTATAAATATACTTATTTGATCTTTATTTATTCAACACTTTTAATAATGTAGCAAAAATAATAAGATAGGCTTAGTAAAATATTTTTCAAACTCTTAAATTGAATGCATGGTTTTATTTTTCAATATCCATCGTTAAATGAATCAGAATTACCAAGTTGAATAATTGAATCAAAACTACCCATTTATAAGGTGCCATCAATACAATAATCAGCCTTCCAATTTCAAAAGAAAACCACATAATCGAATAATAAATGACTGGATAAGAAATCACTACTAAGTTATGACCAATCCACTCAAAATAATAATTTCAAAATAGTGATTTTGTGAACTAATCCATAGTTCGTAAAGGTTTCTTTAAAAACATTGAATTTCATGTTTCAGTTTTTTCTGGAATGTTACCATTTCAATAGCTGTTAATTCTTTAGTTTTGCCATATGAAATTTAAACATTTCATAAAAAATAAAATACAATTTTATTTGATGAAATAATGTTTTTTTTAAAGGCTGTTGGGTAGGGGCACAACAAAAGGGAAACTGGGTGGAAGGAAGATGTCGTAGGGTAAAGTAGTATCACAAGTGCAGAATAATGGCTGAAAGCGATAGAATGATCCTGGGTGCTGAAGTCATCTTAAGTCGACGAATGCCATATGAGTAAACGCACACTGTAAGTAAGGTCATTAGTGCCTTGTGTTAAGTCATGATCACCACAACCATATCCTAAGAGGGTGCTGATGGTGATAGTTAATAGACTGCCTGTAAGCAGTAGACCCTGTGTGGTCATGTAAAATAGTATAAATAGGAGGGATTCAATAGTTGGAGGGTTGGTTTTTCGATAGTTAGAAGGTTTCTTTTTAGATCGGTAGTTTCTGTTAGCTTACTCTGTGATGGCTTTTCAATCACTGTTAGTTTCTTTAAGTGATTTAGTAGAGGGAAGGTGAGGAAGACGAGTAGTAGATTAGGAGGAAGTCTGCAAGATATAGTGAAGGGTAGTGCAGTAGAAGAGAGGCTCTACTTGAGAGGTGCAGAGGTGAGAGGAGTTGATCCAGGCTATGTGCAGATCAGTAGATGGTAGCAATAGATTAGTATAAATAAGACAAAGAGAATGAGAGAAAGAGAGAGTTTGAGTAGAAAGATAGATCTAATACTGTCTGTAGTCAAATACAGGCTGAAGGTGCCATAAATTTCTCATGCCAGATGAAGAGTGCCTTATGGTTTTTCTTAGATGGGTTTCCACGTGAAATTTCTTGTGTGCTGATGATTGAATGTGTATGGTTGTTTATGTTTACGACGCAAGTTCTATTATGGTTGAATGAATGTCACTCTATCAATAGAAGTGTGAATGCATTAATAGGTTATTATGCGCATCTTTTGAATATTAGTGTATGTTTACAGCGCATTCATCGTCCTGCATCTCTTATATTGTGCCTGCCTTCTAGCTTGCTCTTATATTCAATTGTGTTGAAGTACTAAGGCCGAATCTATGTTGTTACGTTAGTCATTAATGAAATATATGAGCAGTGTGCACTACATTTCGGCTAAAATGGCTCCATCCTCGTGACTTGGTTGAGCTCCTTAGTTACGCGCCAAGGGACTATAATCCCTCGACAATCGTGGAAACATGGTTCTGGTGGTGACCCATCGAAGAGATATCTTAGGTGAGACTGCGCCTGCTTTGTGGACGTTGTCGACAGGGCTTGCCCTATCGGACCAGTATTTCAGGTTTTTTTTGGGTTGACAGGCTGTGCAGAACGTGGGTCGCATGAGTTAGGAAAAGTGTCCAACAAATGGTTCCATTGTCAAGACCCTATTGATCAAAATTAGGGAAATGTTTACCCGGCTAAGAGTGAAGTGGAGGATTAGCTGGACTCAAAGATGTTGATATTCACGCAGAAGGAAAGCGAGGGTTTGTGGCTAAGCCCTAAAAACGGGTTGTAGCGATACCTATATTCAGATATCCATGAATTTTTTTTCATGGAATTCCCTTTTGTATTGCAAGAGTGGTTGTCAGAGTTAGCAACTTGATAGACTAAATTCCAGTGAAGAGGAGTAGTTGAATGGACTGACCTGTTGACACAAGAAATAGCACATGTAAGTAACCCTATTTCTAGAGCTGTTGATTTTTGGATTGATAGCATATTAGAAGGATATGTTATTAAGTTTGTTATTGAAGTGATAACTTTGTATAGCGAGGAAGAGAGACATTTTTTCCAAGGACCTCGGGGAAGGTACCTTATGTCTATAAACCTATGAATTAAAATGCTCCTTTACGAAAAGGGTATTTTACAACTCCGTGATTGAGTCACGTAGTTTGTGAAGGGGATATGTTGTGTAAATTTTAGGAGTAATATGGAAGGTAGTAAGAAGAAATGTTCCTAGAGAGCTCAAAAGATGAGTTGGACACTAGATTATTAAGAAGCGGAAGGAGGTTCCAGTTAGGAAAGGGGATAAAGGTAACAGGAGGCAAGAGGGCTTATAACCTTCCCAGGGAAGGTGAATATGGATGTGAGTCACACCTAGATGAAGGGCCCTGTGATGAAGAGGAGGAGTATAGTCCTATTTTTGAGAGATCAGAATCAGAAGAGACTAGAGATATGCCAAGGATAGGACATGACTATGAAATTCCAAGAAGATCCCCTGAAGGGAGACCTAGAAGTTCCTCACTTGAACTGCATGTGAACACTAGTAGTCCTAGTGTTGGGACTGGTGCACAAGGATGGGAATAGATGCTGGACTACCCACATTCAATGGGAATGGAACAGAGGATCCAAAACAACACTGATTGCTCTGTAAGGCAGTGTGGACGGTCCACCTTGTTAACAATGATGACATCCGAAAAGCGCAGATGATTACGACTATGCAAGGTTGTGCATTGGATTGGTCATTGAATACTGTGTAGTACCACTCGGGTAGCCGTAGAGGAATCTTGAGGAGATTCGACTCTCAATGATCTCAAAATTTAGAAAGCCATAATCTGAGTCCCAATGTATAACCGAGATCAAGGAGATTAAATAGGATTCGAAAGAAATAGAATGGGACTTTGATCAATGGTTCAATACACTGATGGCCAAATTAAGATTGTAGATGTTGAACGCACAACATAAAAAGTGGTTTATTGCTATGCTATTGCCACACATTAGAGGACCACTCATGCAGTAGAATATTGTGATGCATAGAGACGAACTATAATTGGAAATGAAGCTAGAGGCTTCACTTATTGGAGATGGCACCGTAGGAATGATACAAATTCAGTCACAATTGGCTAATCTGACTATTCATCTCCACGACATAAAAAGAGGAAAAGAGGTGCGCGAAGACCTCTGGTGTACACGATGCTGGACCAATGGGCATACCAAAGATGATTGTTTGGTTTACATGAACTACATTTTGTTCGGTGCGCCAAACCCATTGAGTGCCTAAGGGATTCCTTGGTGCAACATATGCCAAACAGGAGGACACCACGACATAGATTGCATGTTCCTGTAGAAGACAGTATGTACCCCAACTAGTCTATATTCTAAATTTTGTAGATTTGTAGGACATGATGAAAAATATTGTAGGTCCTACCAACTTATGAGAGAGAAAATAGTAGATGCATATCTAATGAATACTGAGGAGGAAATAAAGATTGAACAAGCTCAAGATCGGCACCAAGTTGCGCCTCAGTTTTATCCTGCGCAGAAATTTCAGGTTGTGCCTTAGTTTTAGCTTGCGCAACAGTTCCAGATGGCACCGTGGTTTCAGAATGCAGCCCCATATAACCCGTATCAATAGTAGTATGCGTAATCGCAATACCTACTGCCACCACCACAACCTGAGTTGAGGGCAGTGGAAATTACAGGAGTCGAGGAGGAGGAGGATTTGGCTGAGGGAGAGGACCAGCAGTATGCTACAATTGTGGATCGCAGGGCCACTATGCTAGAGACTTCCCTGAACCCCCAAATACTTGCGCATATTGTAGACAAGAAAACAATGTGGAGAAATGTCCACAACTTATTGCTAGATGGCAAGCCCAGATGGTTGGAGCAGCTAACCCAGCACCAAATCCTGCGCCAAATGTTCCAACCCGAATGCTAATGCCAACATACAGATGATAGTCACATAACCAAGAGAACCAATTGTAGCTGTGATAAAAAGGGGAGATCCCACAATGGGTGCAGATCAAGCTGCGCGGAAAGAACCTGCGGTGCAAGCACAACCACAGGTGCCACCCTCCACGCAAAAGAAAGTACCGTTGGATGTTCAAAAGCAGAAGCACATATTCATGGATGTACGCCTAGAGTTCATCGGAACAGAATAACTATCCACCTTAGGCCAAGTGAAATATATGCCTGAGAGACTCCAAAAAATATTCGAGCAGCAAACCACAGGAAAGAGTGCAAATAAGGTTAGTAAGCTCAAACCATTCCTATCAAGTTGTTTGGTGCTAATCCAAGATAAGGATGCACTTGAAAAATTGGAAGCACTAATAGAAATGCTTTCAAAGGAAGACTCGCCAGCAAAGAAGGTTAACAGTGTCAAGACAAAGTTCAAAACGGGACACGAACTCAGGATTTCTGCGCAAATTAGTGATTATGAGATGGACTATATTATCCTCGACATGGGATCCGATGCTTACATCCTAACGCGCCATATGTGGGAAATAATGGGCAAGCCACGCCTAGAATGGTCCCCAATTCAATTAAGGCTTGCTTGTTGGCACTTGGGCAGACCCGGGTTAATACTTTTCATGTTGCACCAACAAAAGACCCACTGTGTTGGCCCTTTCGGCAACAACCTGCGCGCAGGTTGCAGTCTCACCCGAAACAGCAATGGGGTGCCGCAGAATCAGGTTTCTGCAAGAAGAGAGGGTTATTACTGTACCTTAGCCTTTCTAAATAATCGCTACTCACTTCTGATTAACTTATCATTCATTCATATATATTTCACAACATAATACACAAACCAGCTTGCATAACCCACTACAGGGAATTCACAGTGCAGTTAGTAATAACAGAGATCTTATAATATCAGATATATTCGGTTAATGCATGGAAATAGCAAAAACAGGAACAACACAACAAAACCACAACACCAATATAACGTGGTTCACCCCCAGTGTAGGGGCTACGTCCACAAACTGCGTTTTATTCCTCTTTCCTCAAAACCACAGTTTCTCTACGCACCCAGCAGCAGATTTCTTCCTTACAAAATAGCCGCACACACAGCAGCAGGCTTCTGCGCACACAGCTGCAGATCTTTCTTTCCTCCTTCCAAAATACCCTCTGCGCACACAGCTGCAGAGGTCGTCCACGCACACAGCTGGGACTTGTCCTTTCCTTACAACAACCGATCTTACTTGCCTTATCTTTTCTTACATCAAAAAGCCTAACCTCTCCAATTTACATAAGCGCTTATTTATACTGCGCGGCTTTACAAAACCCTGGTCTTAAACCATGGGCACCCACAAAACCCTAAACCCTGGATTTAAACCATGGGCTTATTACAAACAGAGAGGGTTTTTACTTACCCCAACACCCCTAAGACTATTTTGACCCATAGCTCCGCTTACAAATTTCCTAACTAACCGCGGAGTTACCCTATATGGAATATACGCCCCAACAGGCCCCTAAGACTCACTAGTGGCCCGTCCCGGGACACTCTGCATCTTGCTCTGGTGGGCGAATCTTCTTTGCGAGGGTCTGGAACCGACTCGTGAGATTATGCAGTATCTCATCAGTGGCTTGCTCCTTTTCCACCATCTCCTGTAGTACTGAGGAAGAGTCTATATCAGCCTTTTCCTGTGCAAAATTGTCATATGCCTTCAAAATTTTGAGCTGGATTTCCGCAGCATTGGTCAGCTCTAAAGCTTCATCGACCAGGGGCTGTAGTGCACTTTCCAGCATTGTCACCTTCGTCCTGCATGACTCGATTTCCTGTTGAAGTTCCTTGCTGCGTTTTACTTTAGCCATCTTCTGCATAGGTGGCAGCGTTTTGATCTCTATTCGGACTGCATCGAGCTCATCCTGGCACAGCTTGATGGTTTCCTGGATCTTCCCTACATCTAGAGGATCCTGTAGATTTGCCCAAGCTTCTATGCTATCTTCCATTAGTTGTGCGACACTAGCCATATTGTCTGATATTTTTGCTGCTGAAGCCTTGATATCCTGCTGGCGCTGTTGTCGGACCTCTGGAGGAGTCTCAGGGGGAATGCGTAGTTGCAGTTCGGCAATCTGTTGCTGATATTCTATCTTCATCCGTTCCAATTCACTGTGGGACTGTTGGGCGTAGTCTTTCATCTTAGCAATCTTCTGCTTGGGTTCCTCTGTTGCCTGTATGTCGGGGTTAGACAGACTCCGACAGGCCTCATCCAATGCTTGCAGTAGTGTGGTTGTTGTCTGCTCGGCCGCTTTCTTCTTTTGCTCAATC